>QEPC01015304.1:526868-614591 GCA_003113815.1 Sphenodon punctatus | reverse complement strand
AGGTGCGTGTCAAAGATGAAGCCCAAGCTGCGGGCTTGGAGAACAGGAAGGATGGTGACTCCATCGATGCAGATGGGCAGGTTAGAGGGAGAGGAAGAGGAGGGAGGAAAAATGAGGAGTTCGGTCTTGACCATGTTGAGCTTGAGTTGACGTCGCTAAAGAGATGGGTTTCAGTTGGGCTTTTTAAGCATTTCTACTGATCTTATGCTTTATAAAAGCTTGCTTTAACTAAACATGGTTCTAAAACTGACTTTTCTGGGTGTCGCTGAGCCATAAATTCAGGGAATTAACAGTGAGGCATGTAGCAGAGTGTACTGCCCCTTTAAGGGAATTTGCAGCTGGGGATTCTAGAGGCAGTGGGGAGTAAAGAAACGGCAGTTAAGGCAGCTCCTGAGTCGGAGTGGGAAAGAGAGGCTAACAGGAAAACTGAGTGGCTTGAAGATTAATCCCTGCATACAAGGGAAAAGACTGTTTAACCAGTTGAGTTTTTGAAGAACCCCGCCGGGAAAGGGACTAGATTTTGTGTGTGTGTGTGTGTGTATAAAATAGAGTACCCTGCCAATGATACGGCCCTGGGGAAGAGAAGAGACTGGATCCATTGTTGCTGGCACTGAGAGACTGTTTTTGTTTGAAGGCTCTGAGGAAAAGTACGTGGGAGTAATCTCGGAATGAATTAAACCAAGTTATATTTAAAGGACTGGGCGTTGGGTGCTGATTAGTTAACATGTGTACATTCCTGCAAAGATTTGGTCACCAAGAACCCTGCCTCCCCTAGGAGACAAGGCAGTTTACACTGGAGAACATTTTCAGGCTTAACGTAGCTCCTGAAACCCGGATCGGAGATAACCGGGGGTGTTTGGGCGAGGGTAGCAGGGTCTCCTGTCTAGAGCCCGAGAGATCCAAACTCTGCTGAATTGTTACAACGGCTTTTGATTCACTACCTGCCAAGCAGGGAGCGTTGACCTCGCAGGGATGCTCTGAAGCCCCCCCTAGTTAGGTCTTCTCTCCATGAAGTCTTTTCCGGAGGCAACACAAGACCTTTTTATTTGGATTTGGGTTGCTGGTTTAAATATAAACTTGTCTACTTTTATACTGTGTGGGTTTTTCCATTAGTTTTGTTTCATGCATGGTTTTAAGTACACTTTGTTACCTGCTCCAAGCCTCTGGGGAAGAGTGGGCTATCAAGAGAAATACACAAGTAAATACCACCACCCCCACCTCCGTTTTCTTTCAGATTCCAGAGACTTGTTGAAGGAATTCCCTCAGCCTAAAAACTTGCTCAACAGCGTGATCGGAAGAGCTCTTGGCATCTCCCATGCAAGAGACAAGCTGGTTTATATCCACACCAGTGGGCCAAGGAAAAAGGTAAAGGGGCCACGAGCCTCGATGGCTGTAAAGTAGAAATTCCAGAGAGTTTACTTCATGGAAGCCCCTGCTCTAAGTAACTCATTTCGTTCTGCACGGGTAGAACTTCCAAATGTCAAGCACAATTAAAAGAGAGAAATCCAATCCCCAAATACAACATGAGGAACAGCAGCTTGGGCCTTTGCAGTGCAACGAAGGGTCTGGGCATTGTAGTGGATCATCAGTTGAGGAGGAGTTACCAAGAGAGAAAAGGCACTACTGTCTTGGGATGGAAGGAAGTACTCTTTCACTCACTGTAAAACTAGTTTGTGGGATTTGTTGCCAGAGGATGTTCTGGCCAATAGCCTAACTCGACTTCAACAGAGATTGGGTAAGTTCTTGGAGGAGAAGTCTGTACGTGGCTGTTAGACAAGTTGATTTGGGGACGTAACCTCGGACTGCTGGTAGTTAATAGGGAATGGATCATTTCCTTACGACTAGCTGCGTGCTCCTGTGAAGTGCTCAAAGGTGGGCAGTATTGGAGACAGGATGCTGGGCACATGTAGGAGTGGGGTGTAGCTAGTTTTGGAGGGAGACACTAAGATTCAGAGGATAGGGCACCAAGCTGGGACCTACAAAACCTGGGTCCTGTTCTTGGCTCTGTTACTAAGCTCCTGTGACTGGATTAGACCCATTTTACAGAAGGGGAAACCAAAATACTAAGTCCTCTAAAATCAGCACGTTTCAAGCTTTTGCAGGCTATGAACCGACTGAGCTCTGGAAACCTGCATATGTAATTAATAATAATAATAATAATATTTATTTGCGGCCAAAGCCAAATCAAACAGATGAACAAACAAAGCATCTTCCAGGAGAGGAGGGTAGAATAAACCACATGCCTCCCCTACACCCCCTGGGAAACCCAAAAGATCACACTATAATTGCAAATGGAGATACATTCCACAAGCCCTCACTCTTGATTAATAGGTTGCCTAAACTTTAGGAATAATACATGGAGACTCAGAGCTGCCATGAGAAACTGGGCGACAGCACTAGTAATTTGAGGGTCCACATCCCCCAGCGCCAGAAAAAGAAGATTCTGTTCGGTTCTACCCGGATATCTCTGGAGAAAAGTAGAAAGATATTTGGCGCGAACGCGATCATACAGATGACAATTGAATAGTACGTGTTGAACCGTCTCAACGCTTTGTACATCGAAGGGGCACAGCCGCTCGTCAAAAGCTAGTGCCCTCATTCGCCCCTCCAGTACGGCTGTTGGCAAGGCATTCAGCCTTGCACATAAAAACAAATATTTCCCCCATGCTTGCACCCCTCCTTTTCAACCTTTTTATTAATGGGGTAGTGCCGCTGCTAGCTTCGCCTTCTTTTCACCCCCCCAAATTGGCTCCGCTACGCCGACGATATTGCTATCTTGTCTCAAACAAAGGTGGGGTTAAGGCGGCAGCTTAGCTGCTTTTCTTATTTCTGTCTCCAGAGCGAGCTCAAGATAAATGATGGGAAATCCCATATTTTGATATTCTCTAGCTCTCGCCAGGAGACCCAGTGGAGGGTGGGCAAACAAGTTATTTCCTAAGTGAAGTCATTCCGTTATTTGGGATTGCTTTTTCACTCAACGGGGACCTGGAGGGGGCATGTGGGAAACGCTGTATCTCTTGCAAAAGGAACTTCTTTCTCTCTTGCCAGGTTGTTTTCTGGCACGGGGAAAAGAGCAACAGCTCTCGCTGCCAAGGTTCTACGTACCAAGGTTCGAGCCCTACTTTTATACGGGGCCGAAGTTTGGCTACCTTATGCCTTGGTGGAGAAACTTAACAGTCTCCAGGCGTGCTTCTTCCAGTATCTTTTGAAGATCCCATCGGGTACCCCTTTTGCGGCCATTAGGGCCGAGCTGGGTCAGCGTAGATGGTCCGTGGCGGCCTGGGCCCTAGTTTTGAAATTTTGGGCCAGGTTATATACTACTCAGGACCGGGGGTTGACAAGGTATTGGAGGGAGGATACCTTTAAGAGTCTTTGGCAGCGAGTAGCGGAGTTATTCCTCAGCAAGTTAGGTTTCCATCTAGATTATTGGGCTGGCAAAGACCTGGGGGAAATGACGACCGAGATTATTCGCAGGCTATATGATCAGGATTCGCAGGAGGAGATAGCAAGCATTAGAGCTACGCCACATGTGGCAGATTATCTCTGTTTTGTTAGATCATCTCCGACTATGGCTGGTTATCTATCTCCAGCATATGTAATTACGCAAATCCAGTCTCGCTCGGACCCTATTTAACAATGCCGTGACCTACATTGGGGGACCTGGCCCCTAGTGTGGGGACTCCCGTTGGGGGGAGACTGATGTAAAGTGTTAAAGGAAGAACTGGGGTTTGATGCTGAGCCCTTTTCCCGCCTAGCGCTCTGAGATCACCCCAGGCCCCGCTGCACTGAGCAGGGTTGGCTCATTGGTTATGCTTCCCCCACCCTTTCAGAAAGTCACTCTGCACATAAAGTGGCCGAAGAATGTGGAAGTGGAAGGTTACGGGACCAAGAAGATCGACGCGGAGCGGCAAGCTGCCGCCGCCGCATGCCAGCTCTTTAAGGTGAGCCACTGCAGTTCCCCTCGCTGCTTAAAGGCAAGAACAAGCCTCCACACTTGCTGGTCTGTTTGGCCTCGAACTTAGTTTAGTCTCTTTCCCCTCTGTTTTCTTGGTGTCTTTGCCACCGAGTCAAGGAAAGAAACAGCCTCTTTTGGGCTCCGTGCACAGTCGTATCGGCTGGCAAGTCCGCTTGCTTCCATAGACAAACTAGTGTCTTGCTAGACCCCTGCAGCTGCCCTTAGGCTTCCTGTTTGTCGTCCTCCTTCATTGTGGGGGGAGGGAGGGGGGAGTCCTTCCAGCTTCCCAGTGGCGGTATGACTGGGCAGCTCCCCTCCGCCTGTCTGCTGATCTACAGTGGTGATTGCTGGGGAGAGGGAGAGGGCAACAAGTGGAGGAAAGTCCTAGGCATCGGGTTTTATTGGTTCTGTTCTGTACCTTTGACTCCCGTCTCAAACCCCCCTGTCCTCCTCCTCCCTCTTCTCTCTCTGCTCAGGATCTTGCTCTCTTTTTCACCTCTAAGATTGACAAGATCTGCCTGGATTTTGCTTCCAAGTCCTCTCCCCCTACTACTGCACCCCCACCCCCTCTCTCCTGTCCTCCTTCCCTCTCTCCTCCCTTGAGGAAATCTCCCTGCTCTCCTCCTCCAACCCCTCCACTTGCCCCCTGGACCCCATTCCTTCCCGCCTCCTGACCTCCATTACTTCCACCATCACCCTTACCCTCCTGCACATCATCAACCTCTCCCTCTCTACTGGCTCCTTCTCCTCTGCCTTTAAACATGCCACTGTCTCCCCCAGCCTCAAAAGTCCACCATGGATCCCTCTGAACCCTCTAATTACTGTCCTGTCTCGCTCCTCCCTTTTGCTTCCAAACTCCTTGAACGGGTTGTCTACTCCCGTTGCCTCGACCTCCTATTCACCAACTCCTCCCTTGACCCCCACCAATCTGACTTCCGCCCCCTTCGCTCCACTGAAACTGCTCTTGCTAAGATCACCAGCGATCTTCTTGTGGCCAAATCCTCCTTGATCTCTCTGCTACCTTCGACACTGTTGACCACTCGCTCCTGCTTGAATCACTTCACTCACTGGGATTCCGGGACTCTATCCTCGACTGGTTCTCCTCCTACCTTTCTGACCGCTCCTTCAATGTATCTCTTCCTCCTCCCTACCCCTCTCGGTCGGGTTTCCCCAAGGCTCTGTCCTTGGCCCTCTCCTTTATCTACACCCATTCCCTAGGCAAACTCATTGCCTCCCACGGTTTCCAATACCACCTATACGCTGATGACACTCAACTCTATCTCTCCCCTCCATCCCTGTCCCCCTCTGTTCAAGCTCGTCTCACCAACTCTCTCTTATATCTCCGCCTGGATGTCTCAACGCCAACTCAAACTGAACATGGCAAAAACTGAACTCCTTATCTTCCCTCCCAATCCTTCCTCTTCCCTGTCAATTGCCATTGATGGGATCTCCATCCTCCCTGTCCCCCAATTCCGTAGCTTGGGCTTCATCTTCGACTCGCATCTTACCGTCAAACCCTACATTGACTCCATTGCCAAATCCTGCCGTTTCTCCCTCCACAACATTGCTAAGATCTTCCCTTTTCTGTCTCCTCTGCCAAAACTCTCATCCATGCCCTCGTGATCTCACGCCTTGACTACTGTAACCACCTCCTCGCTGGCCTTCCCCTGCTCTCACCTTTCTTCCCTCGTCTCTGTTCAAAACTCTGCTGTCAGGATCATCCACCTAGCCCATCGCTTTGACCATGTGCAGCCTCTCCTCCCCTCTCCACCGGCTCCCTCTTCCTGAGCGTATTCTGCACAAGCTCCTCGTCTTCACCTACAAAGCCCTTCACAACCTTGCTCCCCCCTACCTCTCTGCCCTGATCTCCCTCTGAACCCCTGTTCGAGCACTCCGCTCCTCTTCCATCCCCTCCCTCACCCTCCCACGCCTCCCCTGCTCCCCCAGCCACCTTTGTCCCTTCTCCCTCCCTACCCTCATCCGCCTTGCCCCCACCCTCCACTCCTTCAAGTCCCTCCTCAAACCCCACCTCTTCTGCTCCGCCCTTCCTAACTCCTGCTAATCAGCCCCACCCAGGATGATCCCCCACCTGCTATCTGCAAACTCCCAATGTACTGTAACCAAGCCAAGAACATGTACCTGAGCTCTCGCATCCTCATGAATGTCGCATCCCTTGTCTCTCACTCTGTTCCCCCTTCCCTGTCTCCCCTCCCCCTGTCTTTAGATTGTGAGCTCTCAGGCAGGGACCGTGTCTATCTTATTTTCTGTAAAGCGCCAGGTACATCACTGACGCTATATAAATGCTAATAATAATTTTGGAGACAGGTCCCCGCCCACTGAGGGGAACACACACACATTCCCATTTTACCGATGGGGAATTGAGGTTGAGAGGTTGTGCCTCCCCCCAAGGCCTCCCAGGAGTTCATTGGCTGGGGTGAGATTCGAACCTTGGTCTCCCAGGTCCAAGTTCAGCACTTGATCCACTACACCCTACTCGCATCTCCCCTGTAATCAAACATGCACTTTCTCAAATTCGTGACTGGCTCCCCCTGTGTGTCCCTCCTTCCCTCATCCCCCCTCCCTTGTCTCCCAGAAAGGCCTGAGCGCCGCTAGGAAATTTCAGAGCGGGAGAGGCCAACACTGCCCTGCCCACGCTGAGAATTTCCAAGCAGGGCTCAGGCCCACTTGTTTTCAGGGAGGGGACCTCTTCAATCGTCCTTCCGGGCGGCATTGCTGCCGCTTTGGAGGAACTCACTAAGAGCCAGGGCGGCACCACCGCCTTTGCAGGGAGAGGCTGATGCTGGCCCCCTTGAGAGAACCACCATGTAGGGAGATCCTGCTCTCTTGTCCTGAGGACAGGGCTGCACAACATACGGCCCGCCATGCCGCCTCCTGCTCTGGCAATCCCCTTTCCTCCAGCCTCCGCACTGGTGCGAAATCCTCCTTTCTCCGTGCAGCAAGCCTATTAAAGGCGATGGTTGGATCCTTCCTTCCTCCTCCCTGACTCCAGCTTCCTGCTGCCGCCGAAGTCTCCACCTGAGCCCCTCGCTGCCGCTTCTGCCACCCGGATCTCCAGCCCCAGCGCCTCACTGCCAGAGGGTGGGGTTATGCAAATTGGGGGCAGGGCCCACCAAATTTTCCAGCTCTCGGCACAAATCAAGCTGAGCGCCCCTGCCTTAGAATGACCCATCATTGGAAGATGTGCCCAGATCCCCCACGCCCTTGCTAGGCCGCTGCTAATATCCCCCTTTTCTTGATTCCTCTCTGTTGTTTAACGCTGTGCCTCTCTTCCCCGCAGGGCTGGGGCTTGCTGGGGCCCAGGAACGAACTCTTTGATGCTGCGAAATACCGAATTCTGGCTGACCAGCTGGGTTGCCCCGAAGACAGATGGTGCCCCGAGACCAGGTGGCGCTCCAAATCTGGGCCCTCTCTGGCTGATCTGTCAACGTGCTGGCGGCGGATGGAGCCTGACGATTCCATCCAGCCCATGGAGCAGACCAGGCTGCCCAAGGCCATCCAAAGGGAGGAGCTGGAGGAGGGGGAGCTGGAGGAAGGGGAGCTGGAGGAGGGAGAGTTGGAAGAGGACACGATTGATGTCTCGGATTATTTATCGATGGCGCATCACGAACCTCAGACCCCGCCCCGAGACATGAGGTAAAAAAACCTGCCTGGCTCTTGCAGCCCCTGACGGCTGTACCCGTCACCAGTGCAGCAAGAGCATGGAACAGTTCAACCGTTGGAGCTTGGTGGCTTGCAACCTTACCTGACTGGGCCCTTTTGGGTCTGGTATGCTAGCCTCCACGGAAGCTCTGGGCTTGGGTCAGCATCAGGGATAGAGTCGGTTTAAGAGGCAGGCTGGGGGTGCTGAAAGAGGGGTCCTGTACCTCGCTACTTGGGAGTCTAACATCCCTTCTAATGAAGCCATGAGCCCATCCCCTTGGAACAGGGTATTCGGCAGGGCTGGGAACAGCTACAGGAGCAAGGGAACAGATAGATTTGTTCCTGCATGTGTTTAATGGCTATCCAGTGCCAGGGCTATTTGAGTGCCTTATTACTGTGTGTCCAAATAGGCTCTTCTGCAAACTCTAGAACAAGGGTGCAGAGTCACGTCCCCGCCCCCTCAGGGCTCCACAGGCGGGGGCAGGGTGTGACCTCCATCGGGGTGTGACTTGCAGCTGGTGGAACGCTGGCAGGCCCCGGAGCACCGCCCCCAGGCCATTTGTACGGGGACAGGGGGGCGGGCACCTTGCACAGAAGTTTGTTCCTCCCCACTTTGCGTGAGCTTAAACTCCTTGATTTGCTAAAGTCACTCCACAGTTGGCCCTCTGCCTCCAAAGAGAGTAACGGAAGCCATTGGCCCTAGCCACCTTGCCGGCTGGTCCGTGTTAACCACCCAGTGTCCTGCAGGCGGAACGTTGGTGGCCAGTCGGAGGAGGGGCCTGGGTAAGATGTTTGAAAAGTGGTTAACGCTGAATGGCAGTTGTGCCACAGCTGAGGAGGCAAAAAGGTCATGTCCTCTGAGCTGGGGAGGTGACATTGAGCCTGTTACTGTGAAGACAGACGAGCCTGCAGGTGAGTAGAGGGAACTGAGGCCGCTTTTATACGAGGCGCTGAAAAGCGCCTCCTGAGTCCCGCGTTGAAAGAAAAGCCGCACTGGGAGTGTTTACGTGCTCCTCACGCTGCTGGAAGTGACATGCTCCCCATTGTCGACAATGGGGAGCACGTCACTTCCGGCAGCGCAGGGAGCATGTAAACACTCCCCGCGCGACTTTTCTTTCAACGCGGGACTCAGGAGGCGCTTTTCAGCGCCTCATATAAAAACGACCTGAGAGTGTGGAGAACCAGAGACTATCTCCAGGAACCACAGGAGCTGGGGAGCTGAGTTGCAGCTGCGATCATGGGGCCTGGAGCCCCGGGATCAAAACTGGCAGGCTCCATGGGTTAGAACAGCGGCACGAATGTTAATGGATTCACGCAACCCCCCAATTCTGACTGTCAGGGCAGCTGAGCCATTGGTAATAGAGAGCCAGTGTCACCTGGAGGCAGAGAGAGGATCACCTGGATGGGATGGGGGGAAGATACTGGGAGAGGATACAGAAGGGTAAGTGGTGTGGAACTGGATCCGCATATATCCAAAATGATTTGGAGAGAGTATAAGCCTGAAGGAATGCAGTTAAGTTAGGCAGGATAAAGTAAATTGGCATTATATTGTTTCTTTCTCTGTGTCCCTATTAAATCTGTGTTGTTTTTATTTATACATCTGACCAAGTTGGTAATATTTCTCCTGCTCGGGCGTGTCCATGCCTCTCCTCGCTGCTTGGGAATCCTAAATTCCTCCTCGAGTCGCTGTGTGCATTCCCACCAATGGGTGTCCACGCTGCAGCCTCCCCTCGCGGAGCTCCTTCCAAAGCGGTCCTTAGCTCAGAACGGGCCCCTCCAATCCCCTAGAGTGCGAGGCTTGCCGCACGGCATAGTGAGGGCATAAAAGGGGTGGGCTGCTTCGTTCCCCTCAGTTCTTTCAACCGCGAACTCTCAAAGTGGCTGACACGGTCTTCACGTTCCCCTCTCTGGTTCTGAGAGAGAGAGAGAGAGTTAACTAGGTATTAGTCTTTAGAGTCGGTTCAGCGTTGGAGAGAGAGAGTAGTAATAAGTTTTCCTGTTCCTGACCCCACCCCCAAAGCCTTCTCGGAGAATCTTTCTCTTTCTTCTGGACTGCCCTGAAAAAAAAAAGAGAGAGAGAGAGGTTGGGAGTGGGTTAACAAAATGTTCATAGTGCCAGACCTCCTCTTCAATAATAGACCTAGACAATAAATGTTTGTTTTGTCTGGAGGATTCTCGCTCTCCCTCAGGCTGCGTAGCCTGCCATAGTCTCATCCCATGGGCAAAGAAAGACCGCCAGACAAGACTGCAACTCTCGATGAGGAAGGAGGCTTTGGCTCCATCTACACAGTTAAATCCCTCGTCACTCTCTCTCTCTCACTCACACTCACACTCTCACACACTCACCCAACCCAGCCTCCGCATGTAAGCAAAGCAATGGTGCTGAGCCCCAGCATGGGGGGGCCTCCGTACCCAAAGAGCATGGTGCCAACGGCTCCACTCAGCTCCACTTCACCAGAGACAGGCACCAAAGAACTCCTCTCCACGGTTCCAGCCGGTGCAGGGGATGCTCCCAGAAACCGGGACTCGGCAGTACCTGTGGGGAGAAAGCACACCGATAAGTCTAAGCACAAAGAAATGACATCATTCGCCTGATTCTTCCGACTCACAGGAATCTGACCAGGGTCCTGAAAGAAGAAAGAGGAAAACCTCGCTCTTCAAGAAAAAGACAAATGACTCCGGTTGGGGAAAGGACTCGGTACCGAGCCGTGCCCCGTAAGACAAGGTACCGAAGATGGTATTGGACCAAGGCACCATCGGCACCAGAACCAGCGCAGAAACCTTCCGCACCAGCGCAACAGGGCTTTTCTCACAAGACCATGGTACCTGCAATGAAGGACCCATCTCACAAGACACCAGTAGTGATGGTGCAGGAACTTGGACCAAGACCACACCATTCGATCCGACTACCTTAGTGGAGCTGGGAGTCTTTCACAAGACGATCCGCTGGAACCGACTGCCTCCATGGTACCAGGCGCTTCTCGCAAGACACCACTGGCACCAGTCACCTCAGTGGTATTGGGAGCCTCTCCAAAAATACTAACTTTCTATACATTCTGTGAGTTCTTATTCATGCTCAGTTTGTGAAGAAACATCTGCGGGGCATTATGGACACGATGATCTGGAAAATGTAGTTTTCAAGAGACCATATTTTCTGAGATCTCGGTTGTGGCCAGCACCTGGTTATGTTCTAGGTAGTGCAAGATCCCATCATTCTTGGTATAGACAACACTCCAGTCATGTCTTCCCATGAAGTTTTTGTTCGTGCCTCTCTAGATGCTGTTCTTCCTGGCATTGTTCCTCGGTTTGCTCAAAATCAAGAGCACCATTCTGCTGTAGTCATCCCAGCAGATCCATATACTGCTTCCCAGCACCATCCAGGGTGTCCTTTGCACAAAACGGAGGGGTGATTAGATCAACTCACCCATTCACTCCAAGATCACAGGCGATAGTGGAACCCGAAAGTCTGCCATTGGATCAGCCCCCTCCAGTGGAACCACCTCTTCTGGAGGGAATGTTGGGCACTGGTTTTGACAATTCTCAAAACCCAGCAAACTCCTCATCCAAATCCACTAAAGAGACATCCCCTTGATTGGATGAGACAATCTCTGACGCACCAACTGACTCTTTGGTGGACACAATGGATTCCCCCTCCTACCGAGGATTATAGACCGTTCCAGAAATTACTCCGAAGCTTGCAATGGCAATGCCGAAGCTGGACACTCGCTTACCCCATCCCGAGGGCAAGCTGCAGAGCGCCGAGTGGTTAATGGGTGCACCCTTCCCACCAATCTGAAGCTGCGGTGATGGAGCTGAGCGGCCGCAAGGAGAAACCAAAGCCCAGTGAGCCGCAGAGCCTCCTTGAGAAGGCCAAGCAGTGCGCTGCGCAGCAAGAACTCAAACAGCAGCAACAAGCGGAGGTCTATTCCCTCAACAGAGTGATGACTGAGCTGGAGCAGCAGCAGTTGCTTGATGCTTTCTGCAAGCAGATGTAGGCTTCTGGAGAGTGAGACCCTGGCCTGGGTCCCGGGGTGGCCAGGAGCATTTCAGAAGAGGAAAGAAGAAGGTTGAGGCTTCATGGACCAGTGCCCTACGTTCCCTGATCCCAGGCAATAACAAAAAGGACTTTCTGGAGCTGCATGTTAACATTGCATTTGTATGTATTCAAGCTGAATGAATGAAAGTTATTTTTTAATGCAGTGAAAATAAAGGCCACAATCCTTAAACCCCATTTGTTCTTGAGCAGTCCCATTGGTTTTAATTAGGAGAAAGCAGGTTCTCCCTATAAGCTTTGGACCAGTATCATGTCCATTACTGAAGATACTTTCCTGCCTTTATACTTAGAAACAGAATAACTTCTCCAACTCATCGATAAAAGTGCACCTGGTAGCCATTGCATCAAAGCATGATTATATCAGAGGAAGATCCGTATTTTCCACTTGGATCGCTAAATCTTCTTGCTAATGTGACTAAGCCACCAGAAAAATGGTTTTCTGTAGACGGTATTGTAGAGGGCAGGCAGCCATGGACTCGAAAGGTAACAACCTAAGTCTTGCTAAGACCAAATCGAGATCCCACATTGGCATGTTGAGGCTTTGATTGATATGTTAAGCTACGCCCTTTCGTGAAAGATTTAGCGACCCAATTGGAAAATGCGGATCTTCCTCTGATATAATCATGCTTTGATGCAATGGCTGCCAGGTGCACTTTTATCAATGAGTTGGAGAAGTTATTATAGACATGGATTATAGACAGTTCCAGAAATTACTCCGAAGCTTACAATGGCAATGCCAAAGCTAGGCACTCGCTTACCCCATCCCAAGGGCAAGCTGCAGAGCACCGTGTTGAGAGAGGACTATGCCTTACTTCCAAAAGTGGTGACCCCATTTCACTTACATCAGGAACTTTGTTTGCCAAGATTTTCTCCCAGACCTCACAGTAGCCGCTTAGAGACAGCCCTGCATACCCTGGATGTTAGACGGGCCCTTGCTTTCTATACAAATAGATTTCAAGTTCTTAGACAAATGATGCACTACACATTTCAGTTCAAGGGGCAAGGAAGGAAAAACACCTTTCCTCACAAAGAATCTCAAAGCCAACTCTAAACTGTGTTACTTATTGCAACACTGAGGAACGTGGAGCACATTTCCCCATGGTCCGTCAGCCCATCAATAGCTTGGGTAGGGCATATCGTGGTGGTGGGTATTTGTCGGGTGGCAGCTTGGGCATCGTATCCTACGTTTATGAGGCGTTAGTTGATCTGGCAACTAAGGAGGATGCTTATTTTGGGAGAGCAAAATACTAAATTCTATTCTGAGATGATTCCTCAACCCTCTGTCCAGTTGGGTGTACTTTTTAGTCTGGCGTTGCTGGAAACGCATGCAGCCACTCAAGGAGGAAAGACAAGTTTCTGGTAACCGTAATTCCTCGAGATGGCTCCATGCATCCCCACATCCCACCCACCTTTCCCGCTACTCAGGATTATA
Organism: Sphenodon punctatus; assembly: GCA_003113815.1. Classification (NCBI taxonomy): domain Eukaryota; kingdom Metazoa; phylum Chordata; class Lepidosauria; order Sphenodontia; family Sphenodontidae; genus Sphenodon; species Sphenodon punctatus. The sequence goes on along the minus strand of QEPC01015304.1, from coordinate 601,490 downwards.
TTCATTTTTGTTAGCCTAGGCAGCAGTTGGAGGGAACTGAGAAAAACGGACTGGCCCGCTCCTTTTATACCCTCACTGCGGTGCGCAGCAAGCCTCGTGCTCTGCGGGACGAGAAGCCTTTTCCGAGCTGAGGATTGTTTTGAAGGCTCCGCAAAGAGTGGCTGAGGCACGTGGACCCGTGGGTGGGAATGCACTGAGCCATCTCGAGGAATGACAATTACCAGTCAGCAACCTGTCTGTCCCAGGGCATTGCAATAGCATCCCCATCAGCTGCTAGACAGTCTCTGAAACTCGTCCAAGCAGTCTGCTCTTGGACTTAGTTGAAGTGATCCTTCAGTTGCCCCAACAGCGTGTCTGCCGTTGGCTTGGAACCGAGTGAGGTCATGCTGTATCTGGGTGGGGTCACATACCTGGCACGCCTCCTTTATTGCCATCGGGGCAACCCTCAGAACGGGGCCACAGAGGCAGAAAGCTTGAGACCCCCTGCTTGGACCCCTCCCCGGAGGTGGTGCAGTAGCCATGCACGGCCAGCAAAGTATCAAGGTGATGGGGCAGGCAGAGGGGCTGCACTGCCCTAGGGAGAGGGGAGGCGCCTGCCTGAGATGGCTTTTCCTTCTCGTCCTGCAGAGGAGGGGGTGCCCTTGAAATGACGGACGACAACAACGCCATCCGGGCCCTGACCCAGTTCCCTCTGCCCAAAAACCTTCTGGCCCAGGTGATTCAGATTGCAACCTCTTCCTCCACTGTCAAGGTGAGTCACGGCTGGAGCGGATCTCCCTTCTCCTCCCTCCGGTTTGGGGCCTCTGTCCTCCGCTGGGAAGGAAGGCTTAAACGGGTGGTGATCTCCAAGGAGGGAGGGGAATTCTGTGGGGTGTTTCGAGGGGAGCTTGGGAGCAGGCAGCCTGCTAGGGAACGTTGCCTCAAAAGAAGCTGAGAGTGTGCTGCTTAGAGAGGCTGAGCCCAGGTGAGGTGGGCGGCTCTGTACCGTAGCCAGATTGGTCAGCGTTTCCAGTAATCCAGGGCTGGCTTTCCTGCAACATTCATTGCAGAAGCTCTCTTCTTGATCCTCCTCCCGCCTAGATCTGTGCGCTTCCCCTTTGACTCGCCCCTTCTCCTCCTCCTCCTCTCCTTGGCGCACTGGGCTGCTCCCCACGCTGTTGTGTACACTCCAAACATCCTTAGGTGCCACCCTCGTCTCCCTTCACTGGGCCTTTGGACCAGTGTGACTTAATTACTGTTTCTGATAGCCCGATTTTAAAAAAAAAAAGGCGTTGGGAGGGGGGAAATGTCTTGAGCCAAACAGTTGATTTGCATAAATTTGTATGAGAATAATTATGCAGAAGATCTGATGAGGCAAAACTGGGGGCAAAGGGGTAGAGGCAGGGGACTAGGAGACAGCGTGGGACGATTGGGGAGCTGGGTGTGTGTGTGGTCTAGACACCGTGCAATGCCGCCGACTCTCCCACTGGCATTCCTCTCCACCCCCCCCCCGAGCATGTACACGTTGCACGCGTCCGTGTGTCTGCCGCACTCGTGCAAAGCAAGCGCACGCGCGCACCTAACATTCTTCCCGTTTGCCCTATGCCGCTAGGGAGCAAAGACCAGAGCAGCCCTTCCTGTTCCTGAGATGGAGCCACTGCCGTTGTGGCTCTGCCTGGGAGTGCAAAAGGGTTGGGGCTTCCTGCCCCCATCCGGCTTAGCGGGGGCTAAGCCCAAACTTGCACTCGGGCTGAGCTGTCTGCGTTTGGCAGGAAGTCGGGGGAGGGGGGAGCCACAGAAGCAGGCTCTTTGGGGCAGACTTGGCCCCTGGGCCGCCTGTTGAGCAACACGGCTATAGACAGAGGGCTGAGCGCATGGGTGCTGCTCGTAGATTGAGGGTGGGAAGAAGGGGGTTTGGTCTGGTGGAACAACTGCGGGAGAGGAGTTAGACACGGTCTCTCTGAGATGCAGGGATGAGACATGGGAGAGGGTGGCTTGGGGATGGTTGGGGAGTAGAGGGGTTGGAAGAAGAGAGGAAAGGACGCCCTCGCGTGTGGAAGTGGATGGGAGGGTGGTTCTATACAATCCATTAATATGAATGATTGATTTATATTCACACATTCTACTGACTTCTGTAAGCCCCCCGTAGCTGTCTGGCTAGGGTGGGCTATAAATTCTCAGCCTGTGTGCGTATAAAGCTCGGGTCATTCCCGAATGGATTGAATCCAAGCCCGTCTGGCCGGCTGCCCCCGTTCATGCCGCGCAGTAGCCCTTCCAAAGACTCAGCTGGAGCCGCCCCCCCGGCCTTTGTCTCTTGCAGGAATTCATGCAGTTCCGCACGGTGGGCACCAAAACCAAGCTCTGCAAGCTGACCCTGCGCTGGCCCTGCCCCATGACGTTCGCCGCCAAGGGCCGCCGCAAAGTGGAGGCAGAGAACAAGGCAGCGGCGCTAGCCTGCCAGAAGCTGAAGGTGAGTAACATGCCCGGTGGCTTCCCTCGGACCAGGATCCAGTAGGCATGGGGCTCAAGGTTACCGTGACCTTAAGCCCAGGTTACCGTGTTCCATCGGCAGCATTCTCCCCGGCGAAGCCAAAGATAAACTCCCGTACCTCCATGGGGATACCTTAGACCAGGGATGGGGGGGGAGTCTTTTCCCCTCCTATAAGCCATTTGGGGGAATCAGTACAAGCTCTGTGGCTGCCTGGGAGTAGAGGGGGGTGGGGGCTATCAGGTGCAGGAGGAACCAGATGGTGGGGGTCTGTGCCGTGAATCGATTTCCCCATTCTGGAATGCATGCCCTCCGTCTCCGCTGCCTTCCCCTGGCACTTGCTCTTTCAGTGCTTTAAGATAGGGACTGGATCAAATGTAAAAGACCCACAGCTGTTTGCTAGCAGCGGAGTCTTGACTGCATAGCTCTGAATGCCGAGAGTCCGGCCCAGCAGTGAGGTGACACATTAGGGTCCCGCCAACGTCTTCTGTCTTCTCAGCCACCCGGCTCCATCCCAGTTCCTTCCCTCACTCTTCTGCGTCTGTCTCCTCTCTCCAGAGCCTGGGCTTGGTGGACAAGAACAACAACCCCCTGAGTCACGCCATGTACAACATGACCTCTCTCCGGGAGCTCGGCGAGAACCAGCGCAAGCCCTGCCACATCAAAGTCCCCGAGGCCACCCTGCGCAAGATCGAGAACTATCTGAATCACGTAAGTCTGGCCCTTGGGTTAGAGCCGTGTGGGGACAGGAGGCAGCGGCTGAGCTTCCTCCCGTGAGCCCCCTGAATTCCTGCCGGAGTGTGGGTCGTCTCTGGCTGAAGCTGCCTCAGAGGAACAGAGGAATGTCCCAGCGCTGATGGGTGTCCTAGAATTAGCCTGGGTTAGACTTCAGCACCAGCACAGGGGCTTGGTTAGGGTAGGGTAAAGGAGAAGAGGGTTTATTTTCACCTTCCCGTGAACGTAAGAAGTGCCAAACTGGCCAGACCAATGATCCATCGAGCCCAGCATCTGGTCTCTGACAGTGACCGTTCTCAGTCACTTTGGAGAAGTATCCAACAGATCACAACGGAGTGGTCCATTCCCTGCCGTTCACGCCCAGCTCCCAAAAGTCAGAATTTATATCTACTTGGCTAATAGCCACTAGTGGACTTATCTTCCAGCAGCTTATCCAATCCCTTTTTTAAACCTAGCTGTGCTACTGGCCTGGACCACATCCTCTAGCAGCAAATTCCACAAGTTTAATTGCACGTTGAATGAAAAAATACTTTGTTTTAAATCTGCTGCCCATTAGTTTCACGGCGTGTCTCCTAGTTCTAGTGCTATTGTAAATGGTAAATGACTACTCCCTATTTATTCGTTTTCTCATGCCCTCTTCTGTTTCTTCCTTTTCACCCAGCTGCTGCCCCTTGTTATCCCAAACCTCTTTCCTTGGTTCACGCTCAGGGAGTCCCCTGATACCAAAGCCATTTAGTCCTGTTAGTTGCCGGGGGAGTAGACACTTGAAACCTTCAGTGTGAGAAGTCGCTATACTTCTTTCACGCTGCAGCTGCAAACAGAAGTAGTTAGTTCTTAGTCTCCCCCTTAATGATCACGTCAAACTCTGATTTATGCAGCGCCTGCAGTGGCCCTATAATTGCTGTTATAGATCAGTAAATCATGACCCCGTCTTCCCACCCCGCCCCAGGGCTCCTCACACAGCTGCCTCCCCGTGGCAAGCAAGGGGGATAGTTTGGTTTGCCAGGCCAGGAGGCCAACTTGCCCAAGGCTTGCTTGTGGCTGTGCAGTTAATGGCAGAGCGAGGCAGCCAGTCACTCTGCTCCCAGGAGTTGTGTAAAAGACAGGACCGTGGGTATTCTCCAAGGGGAATAAATGATGCAGAACCACTAGTACAGATTACTTCAATGGGTTTTTCTAGCCTATCGTTGCGTCCCTGCTGGAACCCTCCTATCTGAAATAACCACAAAATATTAGATCTCTCGGTGGAGCGGGGAGGTGTGGGCTACTCGTCAGTTATGACAGGAGATCCCAAAGTCCCAGAATATACTATCCCATTGGCAAGCCCATGGTACAGCGGGCACCCCACTGGCTGGCTCTCGTAGTGCTCCCCACTCCGGTTGGGATTCTGCACCAACAGAGGGCAGTTTCTGGGAGAATTAAGTTCTGCAGAAACTTCTGCATTTGCAGCAGCTTCAGATTCCCAGAGTCTTGTTCAAAGGTGAAATCTCTCCTGATTTTTTTTTTTCTGGCTCCCGCAGTACCCGGTGGATTCCCTGGAAAGCAGGCCCCGCGTTGCCGATGACATGATGAACCTGAGCAAGGAGACGGGCAGCATCAGCGATGCTATCACAGGGAAGACCTACACGCCTTTGTCGGAGGGGGAGGAGACACGCCTCAGCCAGAACCTCCTGGCCCTGTGGAAGAGGAAGGGCTCAGGGTGGCAGGAGAACCAGCCGCTGCCCGTAGACCCCCACAAGGACAGCATCCTCTCCGCCGTAGAGCAGAACCCGGTGACGGTGATAGCCGGAGACACGGGCTGTGGGAAGACAACCCGCATCCCGCAGCTGCTCCTGGAGCACTACATCCTGGAGGGACGGGGCGCCCGCTGCAACGTGGTCATCACCCAGCCCCGCCGGATCAGCGCCATCTCCGTGGCCCAGCGTGTGGCCCAGGAGCTGGGCCCCAACTTCCGCAAGAACGTGGGCTACCAGGTGCGGCTGGAGAGCAAGCCGCCGGCGAGGGGAGGGGCCCTGCTCTTCTGCACCGTGGGGATCCTCCTGCGCAAGCTGCAGGGTAACCCCAGCCTGGACGGGGTCAGCCACGTCATCGTCGACGAGGTGCATGAGCGGGATGTCAACACTGACTTCCTGCTGATCCTGCTCAAGGGCATCCAGAAGCTAAACCCCAACCTGCGCCTGGTGCTGATGAGCGCCACGGGCGACAACCAGCGCTTCTCCCAGTACTTCGGGGACTGTCCTGTGGTCAAGGTGCCGGGCTTCATGTACCCGGTCAAGGAGTATTACCTGGAGGAGATCTTGGCCAAGCTGGACCGCCACCGGCATCGGCACTACGATATCAAGGTGGGTTCCGGGAAGCGCAGACCCTGCTGTCTTTCCCTGAGTGACCCATAGGTGGCGACTTCTGCCTCCTCCCCCGCCCGTTCCCTTGAATGACACGCCCATAGGCATGCTCAGCCAGACAAGTCATGTCACAGGGACTCTCAGTGGCTGCCTCAGCTTTGGACCACAGCTTCCCCCCTCTCTCCCCCCCCCCCCCCCCCCCCAAGGTTCACCTGGACATTTCTGCCCAAGACCTGTTTATTTGGTCAGTCATTTGGCAGGAGGGGATAAGAGCTGGGATGCTGTTGTTGTTTTTTTTAATGGGATTTTTATCTATGGTTTGTGTTTTAAACAAGTTTGATTTTATCCATGTTTTTAATAGACGCTTTATCTGCCCTGAGCCTTTAGGGAAGGGCAGGCTATGAATCGAAATAAAAACGTGGGTGAAATTGGCCCCGACTCCATGGGAGCAGGGAGCCCCCATGGGGGGGGACAGGGAAGAGGGTTAAAGCATTCCCCCCCCACACACACACAAACCCCTGTTACCTGCCGTGACTCCGCCCCCACAATGTGCTGTGATGTCATAGTGGCGGGGCTTCTTGCCGAAAGGGAGCCCGACCGGACCCCAGTCTGAGCAGCTTGGGCTGGCAGGGCAACTGGGCTCAGCCTTGGCTGCAGGGTTGGATGCCCCCGGGGTTCGTTAGCCCCCACTCAATCCTAATTAACTGTCTCACAGCAGCGGCTCCTCAGGAAGATGCCTGCCCTCTCCTCTTGCTAGTGAGGCCTTTACCCCTGCTGCAGCAGCCACCATCCCAACATCCCCTCCTATGCAACAGGGATGAGGGGGAAACTTCCAGCCCACAGACCTAACCCAATCAAACTTGGCCCCTTTCCATTTCCTAGAGCTGGCCCCTGGGGTGGGACCCACGATAAGGGAAGGGTCCAGATCCTGGCTCTGTACGGCCCCCGGCTCCCACCCTGCGGGGTCCCCGCTGCTTGCCGGGTATTGATGCAGCCTCCTCTTCCCCTCAGCAATCGGACGAGGAGTGTGTTCTTGACCTTGACCTGATCACCGACCTCGTGCTGCAGATTGATGCCCACGGAGAGCCAGGTAGGTGCTGCTGTCGCTCCAGCGGCTGCTTCCCTTTTGCATCCTTGTCCGTCATCGTGGGAGAGCGCAGGCATGGCTTCTGTCTCTCGAGAGAAGAGACCAAATCCAGCGCCTCAGCATTTTGGTGCTCAGCAGGACCTGGGTCTTGCTCCTTGCAGGGTTCGAGGGCTCGAGATGAGAGTCTGTACAGGGTGTAGGGAGCTGGGTTTAGTGGGATTGAGAGCACGTGAATTCACCGTTTGCCCTCGCTTGCTGGGGCTGCCAGATGTTACTGACTGGTCCATCAGCAACACATGCATCTTCCTGCTAGACTCTGCTTATCCCGGGCCGGGTGCAGCGAGAGCAGGCAGAATGAATGGGTTTGTACTGACACGTTTCCACCTGCCCAAAACACATGGTGCTGTCGGCAAGTTTCCTGGTTCTGAATCTGCATCCATGCTGCAACCTTCAATTTCAGTTTGCTTGCCCCTCCCTTGAGTCAGTAAACCTGGTCCATAATGCATCAGGAGGGCACTGCCTTGCATGGGTGAGAAGAAGAAGAGACATTCCTGTTCTGTGGCATCTGGGCAGGTTGGCAATCCCATGGGGGGGTGTATGTACCTCCAGGACACTCAGAAGGCACCTTAGAAGTAATCTAATCCACCTTTGTAACTCTCGAACACTAACAGTCTATGATTCTCATGCAGCCTCTAGAGCAGACAGCATCTGGTTCTAGGTTTTGTCAGAGACCCCTCTGACAAACTGCATAGGATTCTTTACCTCCTGTGGAAAGCCCAAAGAATTCAGAGTAGAACTGGTAGGGAGATTGGGGGTTTGCCACCTTCCTCTCCTGACCCTCAGCTAGGATTGCTATGCATTCCCTCTCTCCACTCAGCATCCAGTCCCTTGACTTGGCCCGCGCAAAGGGGTTGGATTAGTGTCCAGGTGCCGGTGCATTGTGTATTGGAGACCCCGAACTCTCTGTTTTTGTTCTGGGATATTGGGGTGAACCTGGGGTGCCCAAGCTATGTTGGCTTCAGCTGTGTGTGGGGTGCAGCTGAGCAGTCTAGGCCATATTCCGACCCACAGGTAAGCTGAAGTAACTACTTCCCTTGGATGTAGTGTTCGGACAAACACCGTAAACCAAAGCCTTACTGTGGCAGTTTCCCCCAGCTGCAACCTAACGGTCACGGTGTCGGGATTGCTACCATCGCGCTGATAACGCTGCCTGTGAACAGTTACTTCTGTACAAACCGAGGGGGGAATCTGTACTCCTGGTCTTTCAGGAGTCCGTGTTCCTTGTTCTACTCCTGAATAGCACCGGTTTAGCGCTCCGTTCATGTGAATGCCTCGGGAGTGAAACCCAAGTGAAGCCTGACCACTGTGGCCTGGGGGTGGTAGCGTAGGGAGCAGGTAGATACTGCAGCTTTGCTCCCCAGTGGGGTTTCATGTCCCGGGGGTGGAGAGGGAGGGGCTGAGGCTCTGGGTCACGTTCTGTTTGCACAAAGACCCACCAGGCATGTCTCTGTGGTGCCTGTTTGTTTGTTTTTGCCCTTGCAGGTGGCATCCTCTGCTTCCTCCCTGGCTGGCAGGAGATCAAGGGGGTGCAGCAGCGCCTGCTGGAAGCCCTGGGCTCTCAGAACAGCAGATACCTCGTCCTGCCAGGTGAGAGGACCTGCTTTCCAGGGTGTTTTTTTTGGGGGGGGGGGTGTAGCTGCATCCAGCTGGTGACACCTGATGATAGTGAGTTTGGCCCCTTCAAGGCCCTCCCCAAGAGCTGCGTCGCACGACAGAGGCTACTAGCTAGCGGCTGGGTTAGGTGAAGGAGGAAGCTTCCTCCACCAGTCGGTCTCGCTAGGCAGGGCAAGGAGGGGCCGTATCTGACTGGCCCCCAAGCAGGGAGGCCTCTTCCTGGGTGGGAGCGTGCTTGCCCCACGAGCAAGCAGACCCTAGTGGAGCTTGGCAGTTTGCCTCTGGCGTCTTCCCCTTCGAGCAAGACTAGGTACAGAGCGACTTTCAAGCAGCAGCGGATGTTAGATTGTAAGCTCAGTGGGGCAGGGACCTGTCTCTAACTGCTGATTGTACAGCGCCAGGCACATTGCTGGCTCTCTATAAATACTACTGCTAATAGTAATGTGCCCCTGGGCAGGATGAGTGCCACCGCTGCAGGGGAGACCAGGGTTTGCCCCTCCCGCACTCCCGAGTCAGGCTGCAGTCGAGAGTAGGTTTATGGATGATGATGGCGTTTTCGGCTCGCTCTCCAAATAACCTCTGCCGCCAAAATAGGGATTCACAGAGCTGCGGATGCAGGGATTCCACTTTGGTTACATTTCCGTTATTTGGTTACGATGTTTCAGCTGCCGCACATGCGCAATAGCGGTATTACCGTCGCAGCGAAGGAACGGAAATAACACAATGGAAAAGTCGGAACAGGGATCCAGTAGAGTGTAAACAAGTAGTAGGGGCTCCCTGCTTTGTCTGTTCTAATTTGGCTGGGACAGAGTTGATGGATTTGTCCATTTGCATGAATTCATGCTTTAGTTCTCGTCCTGAGGAAGGGCACCCATCCTGGCTGCTGGGCAGCCCTGTTTAACCGGGAGCTTCTGCCCAGGTAAGAATGGGCTTTGAACTTCCAGGAGATGGAGGCAAGGTAGTTCAGATGATCTTTTATTGGACCAACTTCGGTGAGGGAGAGCATGCAAGCTTTGGGGCCACCCAACCCTTCTTCAGGCACGTAAGGAGCCAGAACATCAGACTGAGCAAATGCAGGACACGGGTGTGTCTGTCTGTGCAGTGTAATGGCAGTCGCTTAGGAGGAGGCTGCTATTCTTGTTTCAGTCTAGGAAGGGGGGTGGCTGCTGCCATGTTAGTCCAGAAAATGTACTAGATGGAGACAGAGTTGTTGAGATGATCCTTTATTTAGAAGTCGGTCCAATCAAAGAGGGCACCTGACCTCCATCTATTAACATTTCAAGCATTAAAATCCACTGAGGGAGAAACCAAGAATCAAATGCTTAACACCATGAAATCAGGGCAGGCGTGATGCCTAAGGTGGCGGCTGTAGGAGGAAAGGCAGTTAGCGTTTCCAAAGGGTTCAATCCAGTGAGCGGAGGGAGTCCAGCTAAGCAGCTCTAGGTGTCACACCCATTTCTACAGTCTGCATCTTTATGGAGTCCGTGATCGTGGGTATCCTAGAGCTATGGACCCCCGGGGGGTGCCAGGTGCATCTGCCTGGCGACTGGCATGTTCCGAGGTTTGGTATTGGGCTGGCCCAGAGGGCTGGCCAGTGGGTTTGGCTGGGAGAAGATTGTTGGCTGCTGTCTGCCTGAGAACACTGTGGAAACCCTGTCTCTTGGAAGCCGCGTGCTCCCATGGATAAGGCACTGTGTGTGGGGGGGGGCCTGGGTCTGATCCCCTTGGGGCAACCCTGGGCAGCTCTGTGCTTCCCCCCCGTCTGTGTGCAGAGCAAGTGTTTTGGGGTGGGGGCTGTCAGTGCTGCACTCAGCGTGCTTGGGGCCTGAGCCCCATGGTAGGGAGCCTCTCTTGGGGGCAGGGGTGATCCATGGGGCAGCTTAGACCAGTGCGCTCTTCTGACCCTGAGTGTCCTCTCCCCCTCCAGTTCACTCCAACATCCCCATGATGGATCAGCAGAACATCTTCCCGCGGCCCCCGCCCGGCGTCCGGAAAATCGTCCTGGCTACCAACATCGCCGAGACCTCCATCACCATCAACGACATCGTCCACGTGGTGGACAGCGGCACCCACAAGGAGGAGCGCTACGACCTCAAGACCAAGGTGCCCGGCTTGCTGCCGTGTGGAAGAAGCCACAGCAGGGGGCTCTGGGGTCTGAGCGGCTTTAAAACCCGCGTCCCTGCCTCTGGGGATGGCCGCTGGTTCCCCAGGGCAGCTCCCTGCCAGAGGCACAGGCCTCGGTCTCCTTCCCCCTAATAATGTCAGTTTCTCGTGCTCTAACGCAGGGGCCAGGAACCTCAGGCCTGGGGGCAGATGCAGCCCATGGCTAGTTCCAGTTCCCACCCCCAAGCCTTGACAAACTGAACTCCTGAGAAGGGAGCAGAGAGGAGGGGCCTGCACCCAAGGAGAGGGGACAGATCCACAATGTGGCCCCGCTCTTCCTGGGTGCACACCCCTGCCCCCAATGGTCTACACGGTCCCCGGAGCTTGGCCCCTGCAGAGGGCAAAGGCTCCCCACTCCCCTTCTCCCCCCTGGAACTGCAGTGTCCTTGACAAGCTCCAATAGATCTCCATCACTGCATTTCGGTGTGGAAGAGCCTCCACTAGCCCTGGAGATTGTTGCTTGGCCCCCACTCCTTGCGCATCACCGCTGCTTCTGCCCATTCCAAGGCGTATCAGGAGAGAACCCAAGGCTCCTGACCGCTCAGGCTGCAGGAGCGCCGCTAGAGGCAGCCAGTCCTCTCCCAAGCCCTGGGGACACATTTTAAAGCCAAGGCGGTGGGTGTTTGGTCCCTGCTTGGTTTGGGGAGGACGTGTGCCCGCTTGCCCAGCAGGTGGCACTAGGGCAGCATCTCTCCCCATGTGGCAAAGGGAGAGGAACAAGGGAAAGCATTCGGGAGAATTTTCCAACTCCCAGCACGGTTGGGCAGTGGAATGATTTGGCGTGGGAGGCCTTTAAAAATAGGTTAGACGGGCATCTCTCAGGGATGGGGTAGGTCCCGTGGAGTCTGCTCAGCGACGGGGGGGGCTTGACTAGGTGGCCTTTGGGGTTTTCCACAAGTTTTGTGAAACTCCCCAGCAGCGAGCTCTTTTGCGGCTTTATGGCTGCGGTTGTCTCCGTGCCGCTATGTAAATCAATGGTGCGACCGCACCTCGAAGAGTGTGTGCAGTTCTGGCCGCCCCATCTCAAAAAAGATATTATTGAAATAGAAAAGGTACAGAGAAGGGGTCTGGAAGGGCTCCCCTATGAAGAGAGGCTGAAGGCTCTTCAGCTTGGAGAGGAAACGACTGAGAAAAGATATAAAAGTTGATAAAATCATGAGCAGTGTGTAACAAAGTAATAAGGAAGGGTTACGTACCCCTTTCAGATACTACTAGAACTAGGCGACACTGCATGAAATTAATAGGTAGCAGATATAAAACTTAATTTTTTTTGCTTAACGCACAATGAACTTGTGGAATCTGTTGCTGGAGGAGGTGGTCAAGGCCAGTAGCACGTCTGGGCTTAGAAAGGATTGGATGAAGTTCTTGGAGAGTAGATCCATTAACGGCTGTTAGCCAAGTAGGTTGGGGGGAGTGAGCAACAGGGAATGGATCTCCCCATTGGAACCTGTTGGCTACTTCTCTGAAGCGAGCGAGATTAGCCCGTGTCAGACCCAGCGCGGCACTGACTATGTTCTTATGCATTAGAGAACCCCACAAATCAGGCTGCACCAGAGACCGAGAAATCCCTTTAGCCTGGGAGAGTATTCCTGCTGGCAGCTGCCTCCGCAGAGGGGGAAGAGGCTATGTAGCATCTCGTGGAGTGTCCAATCAAGGTGCAGATCATGGATCCCGCAGCTCCTTTCTTATAGGGGCAGGGGCGGGGCTTAATGCAACCCACATCTAGCTTTTGTTTGGCCTCTTTCTCATTCCTAGACCTGGCCCCTGGATCCAGTTCCCAATCCCAAGCATGAAAGAATGAACTTGAGGGAAGGGAGCAGCGACGGGGGCATTGCCTGCAAGGAGAGAGGGCAGATCCATGATCTGGACCTTCCTCTTCCTGGGCGCCTCCCTTAAGCACCCCCCAACTTCTCTGCAGCCCGGCTTGGAGCTCGGAGCCCTTCTCAGTCTGGCCCCTGGGAGGGAAGAGGTTCCCCGCCCCTGTTGTAGGGGACGGGCCGGCAGCCAGACTCTAGTGCAGGAATCCTCGCTCTCAGCGCAGAGCAAGCTGCACCCCCATGCTGGACGCAGAGGCTTGGCTGAGCTGCAGCTCGGGGTCAATCCCAGGCTGCTGGGAGCCTCGTGCAGGGCGCCGGCAGCCCGGAGCAAGGAGCACCTGCGTCTGGCGTGGGTCACGCAGGGGCAGGCGCCTGACTCTCTCTCTCCCTTTCCCCAGGTCTCGTGCCTGGAGACCGTGTGGGTGTCCAAGTCCAATGTCATCCAGCGGCGCGGGCGCGCAGGGCGCTGCCAGTCAGGCTTTGCCTACCACCTCTTCCCTCGCAGCCGCCTGGACCGCATGCCCACCTACCAGGTGCCCGAGATCCTCCGCACCCCCCTGGAGAACCTGGTGGTTCAGGCCAAGATCCACCTGCCGGAGAAGACGGTGAGCAGGGGAGTTGACAGGATTCCTTCCTGGGGCGGAAAGCGGAGGGGAAATCTCTCACACACACACACCCGAGAACCTGTGCCCCATGGGGTGGGTAAAGCCCCCAGTCACGTCCGCTCCCGGACAGGCCAGAGCTGGGGTGTGTCAGCCAGTGACTGCACTCAACCCCCCCCCCCCCATCGCTGCCTCCTTGTCCTGAGGGCGGTGCTGGAGCAGGTCAGCGCTGGGGGGAACCACTTGGCTGGTGCAGAGTCTGCTCTTCCCCGGCTGGGTCCCGCGTGGGAGGCTCACGCTACCTCTGTGGATCTCTTGCAGGCTGTTGAGTTCCTTTCCAAAGCCCTGGACAGCCCCGACATCAAAGCCGTGGATGAAGCCGTGATCCTCCTGCAGGAGATTGGTGAGGGGGGTGGGGAGGGGGCAGAGAAGCAGCCAGGACCCCGGGGAGAGCTCTGTCCAGAGCCAGCCCGTGCAAAGATTTCCGCCCCCACGGAGGAGCTGAAGCGTCCCTCCTCTCCCACCCACCTGGCAGCCGCATTCCCTGGAGGGGGATGAGGGGGAGGTTAGACGTGGGGAGGAGGCCGTTGGCTCCTGAGTTCAAGGTCCACGTGGGTCTCGCCTTCCGGCCTGTTAACTCATTCCCTAGAGGCAAGCGGGAGCTTGGGGAGCAGCTCGGTGGCACCGACCGTTGCCTGGGGCCCAGGATATCCTGCCCTGCCTGGGGCCCAGGATATCCTGCCCTGCCTGGGGCCCAGGATATCCTGCCCTGCCTGGGGCCCAGGATATCCTGCCCTGCCTGGGGCCCAGGGCTCGGCCTCTCCAGAGCTGCAGGCTTCCCCCATCCCAGCAGCGTTGTGCTGATGTTGATGGCTGTCCCCTCCCCCAGGCGTGCTGGACCATCGGGAGGCGCTCACCACGCTGGGCAAGCGCCTGGCCCAGATCTCCACAGACCCGCGCCTGGCCAAGGCCATTGTCCTGGCCTCCATCTACCGCTGCATCCACCCGCTGCTCGTCATCGTCTCCTGCCTGACGCGGGACCCCTTCAGCAGCAGCCTGCAGAACCGGGCCGAGGTGGACAAGGTGAGGGGCTGCCCCCGACGGCGCAGAGGAGAGGGGCAGGATGGGGCAGATCCAGGACCGTCTGACTGTATTTTGTCCACCCTAGGCCAAAGCCATCCTCAGCCGGGAGAGCGGGAGCGACCACCTGGCCTTCGTGCGGGCGGTGGATGGCTGGGAGGAGATCCTGTGCCGCCGGGACAGCCGTGCCCGCGATAACTATCTGCAGGATTACCTGCTCTACGCGCCCAGCCTCCGCTTCATCAACGGTACGCCCTGGGCTAGGGGGAGGGGCCCGACGGCTGGGGTGGGAGCGCGCACAGACAGACAGACACGTTCCTGGGGGCCGACTCCCCCAGCTTTGGGCTGCGATGATCAGAGTCTGGAATCTGCTCCCCCGGGGCAGTGCATTCCCCCCCCCCCCCCGAGCCGGGACTCAGGTTCACTCCTCTCCCCAGGGCTGGTGAAGCAGTTCTCGGAGAACCTGTATGAGGCTTTCCTGGTCCCGTCGCCCTCGGACTGCACCCTGCCCTCGTCCGCCTGCAACCAGTACAGCGAGCAGCAGGAGCTGGTGAAGGGCGTCCTCATGGCCGGGCTCTACCCGAACCTCATCCAGGTAGGTGGGACTCCTGCCTCCTGCGTAGGAACTGGAGCCGTCTCTCCTGTTTGCGATTCTGGCCCCCGCTGAGCGTGGGGCGCTGGATACGACATTCTGCCTGTCTCCAGCCCCCTTCCTCCTAGGCCACGGACAGATGAGCTGAGCTTCTGTCTGTCCCGCAGCCGGGCGAGAAGCCGGTGCTCTGAACAATCGGGAGCGCGTCCTTCCCTTCCCTTTGTATTTGGAAGTAACTGTGTGAGCAGCAACCACCGTTCAGTGACCCCTCCGACTCCGCTAGGGAGGCCGTGGAGACGCGGTTCACGCTGTTTGTCTGAACGCTGCCCAGGGGGAGTCGTTACCTCAATTTAATTAAATCCAAGTAGTAACTGGGCTTTGCTCCCGTTTGTCGGAGCCTGGTGCTAGGGGCTTGAGAGCTTGCCGGAGCGGCCGGGCTCGGCGCTGACTGTGCTTCCTTCTAGCTTCTGCCAGGGGAGAGGTTGGCTGGAGGAGGGAGGGGAGGTACAGACTGGCTTCCCTGCAGCCCGGTATTGGGGGCGGTGGGGGGCAGGGCTCCGAGACAGGCTCTGGCCGGCGACTGGCTTCCCCTGCAGGGCTGTGTTGCTAGTGCAGACTGATCCGGATGTGGCTGGGGGGTCACTCCCATACCCCGCCTAAGCCCCTCCCTGGTCGGGATTCCATGGGGTTCCCCCCACAGACACAGCCAGCTGCTGCATCAGACCTGGGCTTGGCAGGTTCAGGCCTCTGGCCTTGGTGCGGGGGGGTTGAGGGCAGAGTGCTAGCTAGAAACGGGGCCCGGGAGGTAGGGCTGGGTAGCTCTGGTGTCCATGGGCTGGGGGAGGGGGGCAGGCGCTGCTCCCCAGTCTCCCTGCAGTGAGAAGGGGGCTGTTGTGGCGCTCAGTGCCCTCAGGTGGCCAGGAAGAGTAACTGCAGCAGCCCTGCTCTCTCGCTGAGCGTGCTGGCTTCTCCCCAGGTGCGACAAGGGAAGGTGACCCGGCAGGGCAAGTTCAAGCCCAACAGCTACTCGTACCGGACGAAAGCTGGCACCGTCCTGCTGCACAAGTCGACCATCAACAGGCAAGTGTCGCAGCGGGGGGAGCATGAGCTGGGGTGGCAGCTGGAGGCCTCCTGACCCTGCTGCTGGAAAGAGGGTCTCAAAGAGCCTGGAGCCTCCTGGGCCGCTCTGCTGCATTGAGGGGAGAGGGCAGCTTTGCTCTGGTAGAGACTGACTCTGCCTTCCTCCAGCCACACACATTGTGCGGGTGGCTGGGTCTCCTGCACCAGCTCTGCGCCCTGCGAACCCGGGGGGGAGAGACGGGGCTGCCCTCCTGCAGGAAGGGGAGGCAGGAGGAGGTTGTGGGGATGCTAGTGCCTTGCTGGGAGATAGCGTGGGTTCTCCCCTGCCCCGCGCACTCATTCCAGAGATTGGGACCAGGTGCCCCCCTGCCCGCTTTCCCTGTTCAGGGGCACTAAGGGTAGGCGGAGGGTCTGGCCAGTAATGGATTCTTGCATGCGATTGGCTACTAACCCCCAGGTTTTTGTGAGCAGGGAGGCGTCTAAGATCTACAGCCGTTGGCTGACGTACTTCATGGCGGTGAAGTCCAACGGGGGCGTGTTTGTGCGGGACTCCTCCCAGGTGCACCCGCTGGCTGTGCTGCTAATGACAGACACGGACATCCACGTTCGAGGTGAGGACTTGCCTGCTTCCCCTGCTGCCCGACTCCCTGGCCACGCCCCCTCTTAACGGGCCAGTGCCGCAAAAGCCGATGTGCCCGTTGGCGCGAGAGCCGCCGTTCCTGCCTTGCCCCCACTCGGCGCAGACCCAGTGGGGTGGCACAGTTACCCGGTAGAGGGCCGTGTCCCATCCACCTCCCCTCACTGTTTGGTGCCTGGTGAAGGTGTCTCTCTCGGGCTTGGAGCACCTCAACCAGAGAGGGGCAGGGTGAAGGCTGACTCCCCCCGGTGCTGGCTGGGGGCTCGGAGAGGGAGAGGGGAAGGGTGGCTTGGAGCTGAGGAACCCTCCTTCCTGTGTCTGGGGGGTGGGTGCAGGCGGGAGGCCGGAAAGGATTGGCAAAGCTGCTGGCCACGGTTGCAAGGAAGCAGGGATTTGCCTCTCCCCGTGGAGGGAGCGAGATTCCAAGTTCCCTGCTGGGGGTCTCAAGTCAGGCTCTGTTCTGCCGTGGCTCAGAGCTGCCCTCTAGGGCCAGGGGCGGGTAGCGCCAACCTCCCTGCTGAGCCGTTTTGTTTTTCTCCACCCACAGACGATGGGTGGCGGGCGACGGTCTCCCTGACGGACAGCGACCTCCTGGTGCTGGAAGGAGACTCCTACACCATCCGGCTGCTACGGGACTTCCGGGTGGCGCTGGCCAGGATGGTGGAGAGCTGCCTGTGCTACGAGATGGCGGCCATCCCGGCGGAGCTGCAGCGCCAGCACAGCCAGCTGCTCGACATCCTGGTGGATCTGCTCAAGGGGCCACCCGGCAGCTTTGGGGCCTAGGGGCCTAGGACGCTGCCGGCGGCGTGGGGACTTGTCATTTGTACAAAGCTGTTGAGAAATGTTTATTTAAATAAAGTTCTATTTATCCCTCGTGAGGTCATCTCTCTCCATCCTCGAGGAGGCTCCGTGCTCGGGCCTCGGGTAGGAAGCACCGGCAGGAGCTGCGGAGGCACAGGGCAGGGACCGGACGCATCGATGGCCTGGAGCTCGCTCGCCTGCAAGGTCTGTGAAGCGGCTGCCCCATCCCCACAGGGCCCCCAGCTTGCCAGGACCGACGGACTCCTCCGCCAGCAGCCCTGACGCCGGGCGAGAGAGACATAAGGGCTTAGCTCCCTCGACCGAGCCTGATTGGAGGGGGCAGGAGCCCCGGATTGCGCTGGAGCCGACATTCCGTGCCGAGGGAGGAGCGCGCACTAGGATGGGCCACTCGGATCGGCCTGGACTCTCCTTTTTTGCTGTTCCACCCCCCCCCCCAATGGAACTGTCCAGCCCGCCCTGCGTGGAGGAGACTGGATCCCCCCAAACCTGGCATTGCTGAAGCAAGGCTATCCAAGCACGCTCTCCTCCCAGGTGCTGCAGCCTTTGGCCTGGCTCGCAGGAGCTAGTCTCACCACAAACACGGACCATGTTGGTGAGGACAGACTGCTCCGCCCTGGGAACACGGTGTGACTCGAGCCCGGCCAAGCGTCGCTTCCTCTCCCAGGTCCAACTTGGTCCGTAAAGTGCCGACGCCGTGGCGGGCGTGTGGCCGGTTACCAGGACGCATGGGGCTTCAGCTAAAGAATTGCACCGGTGTGGAGGCTGCTGGGAGCAGAGTCCTAGCGCCTTTGACAATGGTGGGACGGCCCCGCCCGGGCAGGGGGGCAGCGCTGCTCTCGATGGCTAGTTTGGGCTCTTGGCAGCCGAAGTGGCGAACGGTCCACTAATCCCGCTTGGGAGTGGGGCGGGGGGCTGCCGTGGAGAGCCACTGGCTCCGGTTCTGCCCTAGAGTCCGGGACCAGGGACCCAGGGTAGCAAGAGCCCCTTCCTTGAGTGACCTGGGCTCCTAGCAGCTCCAGAAGGGGAAGCTGCTTCTCAGAAGGAAGCAAGTCACGTAGGGCAGGGCCCTGTCTCAGACGGACACAGCTCCCTACAGTGAAAGTGCCCCCTCTCTTTCATTCTCATCCGTGTCCGCTTCTTCCAGAAAGCAAGAGGCACCCCCACCCCCTGGCTGGTAGCACAGCGGGGCGGGGGGCTGTCCACTCCTCAGGGAGGCCCCTCAAGCCTCAGCCCCACTGTAAGCAGGAGTCTCCTTTCCCTCGGTCCCCAGGCCCTGCCTCCCTGTGTCTCTCCCCAGAACGGCTCATCTGCATTTCGTTTGCTCGCACTCGCCGATTTGACGAGTGTTTTTACTTTCAGCCTGTATAACGGACAGTGCGCGCGGTGGGTTAGAAACGGAGACTAAAGCTGTTGTCTAAAATGGTTCAGAACGAGTGTGACGATGATGTTGGGATACTTCAGTGGCTGTTAATGTGATACTGGATCTTTTTACAACCTAGATTAAAGACAATAAAAAGGGATAGAGTAGTAACCGCTTCTGTCCTCTTCATTCATTTGGGGCTGGGGGGAAATCTTTATTCACTAAAGAGACCTTTCATCTCAGCCCAGATATTAGAGGTTTGGGACAACTCACCAGACTTGCATTCTCAAAGCTAATGGCCCATTGCAGCCACTCAGGTGGCTTGAATTGTATAAGACCTTGAATGGCAGGGACATTCTTCTGGCCTGCAGAGTCTTTCCCCTGGAGGAAAAAAACTCTTAATTTTGTCTGCTCTCCCTTTGACATGGCTCTGCCCAGCGACACACTAAAGAGTCGAAGCAGCCTCATTACAACATGGTTTCAGCTCATTCCATGGCTCAAATACTGGTGTTGTAATGAGGTTGCTGTTGTACATTCTCATCCCAGGGCCGACCGCGTGCAGCATTCGTACCCCATGCTTCTCACTGCCCCGTCTCATTAACCTGGGGGCTGTATCCCAGGAGTGATGCATTCACACAGCTGCGGATTTCCCTGCCTTTCAGTGGCAGAGAATCTTCTCCCCAGACATGCTTGTCCAGCTTCAGGATGGGCATTTGGATTGAATTACAGATTCGGATCCATTGCAGAGGCAGACCTGGAATTCTCGGATTATGGAATCTGGTTTTTCTCATTGAAGTCAATGGGAAATTTCCCCATCGACTTTAATGGTAAACTGAGCCGTGCTTCCAAGTCCCATCCCTCCCCAGGACAGGACAGTGGGTCTGGCCTCCCACCCCCCTTTTCCAGGGCTCTGAAGAGGTATTGAACAGCCTTGGAGGGCTTGACTGAAGCCCCGTTGCTGCTGTGGGCCCTTTGGCAGGCCCCGCTCACTGCGGCGTGTTCCCTGCTCCCAAACTGCACGTGTGCAAAGTGACCACTACCCTGAACCAAAATAGTGGCAGCCAAAATGCTGTGTCCACCATTTTGGTTAAGGGCAACCGCCATTTTGCATGTGCAGAATCTGGCACAGGAACAGTGCTGCAGCCAGGCCTGCTCGAGCCCCCCCCACCAGTGAGTCAAGCCCGCTGAGGTGTAAGGAATACTCCAGGTCGATGGGAGTGGAGGGGAATTGAGATCTGGTCGCTGGCATGTGTGTGTGTTAATCTGCAGCTGCCATTTTTTGAGACAGATTCAGGTTAATTTGCAACTTAGTCCAGCCTTTTTCTGAAAACCTCCAGGGCTAGAGAATCTGCTTCTCTAAGCACCCTCGCCCAACTGTCCTAACCCTGGCTTCCCTCAGCTTGTACCCTACCCATTGCCTCTTCCCCTGCTTCTCCATCCCTCTCCTGTATGTTTCACTGGCCGTATTC
This sequence comes from Sphenodon punctatus, assembly GCA_003113815.1. Taxonomy (NCBI): domain Eukaryota; kingdom Metazoa; phylum Chordata; class Lepidosauria; order Sphenodontia; family Sphenodontidae; genus Sphenodon; species Sphenodon punctatus. The sequence continues at coordinate 581,563 of QEPC01015304.1, read as the reverse complement.
CATGTGCCCTTCCCTGGAGCCGCTCTCTTCATGCAGGACTTTGCAAATGAAATCCCAGAGCTGCTGGCAATTCCATCATCTGGTTCCTTGAGGCTCCGTTTCATCAGACCCTACTGCCTCGTATGCATTCATGTTGGTTCAATAGCCTGGGTGGTGTTTATATTGATTTGCATCCCCTCTGTCTCCTTCCCCACCCCCAGCTTGCAATGTGGCTTTTCCTGTCCAGGAAGAATGAGGCTCTGTCTTCACTGTGTTTTCTGTTAACCGTTGCCCACGGCAGGGGCACAGTGTTTAATGGGGGTACGAGCCTTCATTTCTCCCAGTGCGCTCGGCATGGGAAATAAGTCCAGGATTCATACAGATCTTTTCCGTACTTCCATCAGCTGGTCCTAAAACCGTACCATTTTTGTGATGCACAAACCTAGTCCTGTGCAGCTAGGGAAGGGATAAATAAGCCCAGCCCAGCTCCTGAGAGCGGAGCGCTGGGTTGGCTTTTATCAATAACCACTGGCAGAGGGGGCAGCAGTAGCCCCATGTCCTCAGGGGGCTGGTGTAGCAGGGTCTTGCACAAGTGCCCCTGCATTCCCTTGGGGGCTGCTGCAGCAGGATGCAATGGTGCCCCTGCTGAGGAAGGGCCTTGCTTCTCTCCCCAATCCCTGCAGGGAGACTTGCTGCAGAGTGAGACTTCTGGGGAGAGGGGCTGGGGCGGCTGCTTGTGTGAGAGTCTACTCTCTGGAGGGCTGGCCCTATTGACATCCACAACTAGACTAGTAGAGGGGCTGGGAGGGGGCTCTGCCTGCAGCAACCCCAGTTCAGAAGCGATCAGGGCTGTTCCAGCGAGAGCTGCCGGCTGCTGTGTGAACTAGTGTCCATGGGAAATCCCACAGCAGCTCCCTCTTCCTGCCCTTATTACAGCTGGGCTGACGGTCTCCGGTCTCGTGGCCCTGGCAGCAGCAGGCCAACCGTCCTGCTGGTGTAAATTGTGTCACGCTGACCTGGGTGGGGTCAGGGCTGCTGTGAGGGGTCAGAGCAACTGCCCCTGTTGTGCAATCTGCCCTCCCAGCAAAGAGGAGCCCCTGCTTTCTCAAGGCGCTAGCCCTCCTGGCCTTTGGTCAGACCACAAAGAGCAACAAGTCAATGGTAGCAGTAGCCTGTGCAGGAATGGCCAGCTTATTAATGCACTAAAACGAGTGGCATCTTGGATAAGGTGAACTAGCGCTAGGGAGAATAGCAGCAATTACCAATGGAGAAATGAGTATAAACTTCCAGGCGAGCTGACAGGAAGGACAAGAGGGTGTGGGGAATAAGTAGAACGGCAAGGTCCGGCATGGATTGAAAATGAGCTTGTGGTGTCATTCTACTCAGGAAAGACAGTCATGGGTGCTGGGTGCAATGGCACGAGGAGCAGGTGCCATGACAAGGTGGATACAATGACAGCAAGGGTAAAAGGTGCCATGACTAGCACATTACAGGGAATCTGGGATGATAAGGGATGTGGTAGAGGCCATGGCCACAGGAAGTAGCAGGGGCAATGATGAGGGGGTGGTCTGTAATTCCAACGTGCTCGTTACAAGCAAGGAGAAACATTTCCCCCTCTCTCTAGTGGTCCCTACTGCCAGTCTCAGCAGCGTTATTGCACCCGTAAATGTCCCATTTTTGCTGGAGGGGAGCTGCTTTGAATATATTTTCCAGCCCATTAAGACTTATTGTCACACTTACCCACCTTATTTCTACTGACATTTTTGAGGTGGGGTGGTGGTTTTGGACTGATTGCAACCTGCAGGGGAGTGGCTGTCAGTATTACTTAAACCTTGAGGGGCTGGCGGCTGTGGGTCATTCAAGGTGGCTTCTACTCCACCTCTTTGAACAGTACGGAAACTTGTTCCAGGGCTAACAAACATGAGGGGGGCTTATTGGTCAATTGGCTAGAGCGCCTGGTCCTATCGGCGTGTGAACTGACCCTCTCTCCCTATAGACAAAAAGGTCAAGAATTTTAGGAGATCCAAACAATGAGAGGCTGCAAAGGCAGCCAGGTTCCTGCCCCTCTGTCCCAGCTGCTCTCACCCTTGTAGGCAAGTGGCAAAGGAAGCTTTGCAGGATTCCCTACAATTTTCTTCCTGTGGCCAGAGTGGCTGGCGGCAGAGGTTGTGAGCCTGTGTGCACTCCCACACCACCCGGCCCAGCGCTTGGTACAACAGGGAACTGAGCCTGTTTCCAGCTAGCAACCCAGCCACCGGACTAGCCTGCCCCTTCACAGCAGACTAGAAAGCAGTTTCCAAAGCTAAAATAGCCAATATTGAACTGTTACATTTCATGGTGAACCTACCTATAAAGAAAATTGCTCAGGATTCACCCCCTTCAATTAAATTGTCTCATGGCTTCCAGTCCCATCTGTACGCTGACGAGACCCAACTCCATCCCCCCCACACTCCCTTTGTCCAGACTCACCTCACTAACCGCTTCTCTGACATTTCTACCTCGATGTCTCGTCAGCTTGAGCTTAACATGGCTAAAACCGAACTCATCCCCCCCGCTCTTCCTTCTCTGTCTTCATTGATGGGGCCAATATCCAGCCCGTCCCTCAGGCCCGTAGCCTCAGGTTCATCGTTGACACCTCCCTCTCCTTTAAATCTCAGGCTGCATTCCCATCCCCGGCAGGGGTGAGGTGGGGCATGCGCAGGGGAAGACACGCACATGTCAGGGTGCAAAATCCTGCCCTGACGTTCACGAGAGAAGCCGTGGCAGGTCCCTGTTCACACTGGCTCTTTTCCTGGCGGCCGGCTCCTGCGCGCTGCTGCGTCTTTCCTGGCCCCGGTCAATTCTGTTGCCAAATCCTCTCACTTTTCTCTGCGCAACATTACTAAGATCTGTCCTTTCCTCACTGTTTCCTCTACTAAAACCCTGGTCCGTGCCCTGGTCATCTCTCGCCTCGACTATCGCAACCTTCTTCTCACTGGCTTGCCTCGCTCTCACCTTGCTCCTCTCATTTCTGTTCATAACTCTGCTGCCAGGATTATCCACCTTGCCCATCGCTTTGACCACATACAGTCCTTCCTCTCCTCTGGCTCCCTCTTCCTGAACATTCTGCACAAACACCTGGTTTTTACCTACAAGGCTCTTCATGGCCTTGCTCCCCCCTATCTCTCTGCACTCATTTCCTGCTACACTCCTGTCTGGGAGCTCTGCTCCTCCTCTGCCACCACCCTCGCCTGCTCACAAGTCCCCAGCTTCTCTAAACACACCTGCCCCTTTTCCCTGGAAGCCCCCCACCCCACCCCCCAAACGCCTGGAACTTCCTCCCTGAACACGTTTGCTCGGCTTCCTCCCTCCAAATCTTAAAATCCCTCCGTCCTCAAAACCCACCTCTTCTGTCAAGCTTTCCCTGGCCCCTCACCCCCTTGCTGACTTATTCCTGTGTTACACACGATACAATTCAGAATAACTACAGCTTTGTAACCAAGCCAAGCGCCTGCGCCGGAGACCTCGCAAGTTCACGTATGTATCCTTGTCTCTTCCGCTGTTTCCCCCACCCTTGTCTCTCTGAGATTGTAAGTCTGCTGGGGCAGGGAGTGTGTCTCTGTCTTACAATTGTAAAGTGCCATGTGCATTGCTGGTGCTATATAAATGCTTAGCAGCAGGCAGGACTGAGCCCTGGCAACCCCACCCCCTCCCCAATTAAGCTATTTCTTATTTAGCAACAGCGCTGTGTTTGGCAAGTTCCCCAAGGCTGGTAGATAGGTAGCTCCTCTGTACCGTAGCTGTTGGAGGAGGCATCCCCCCCTCCTCCCCCACAATGCTGGCATACAGACTTGGACTCATTCTGATCCCATCACATTAGTTTGTAAAAAGCAGCAGAAGGACAAGCTATTAACTATGGGAGACCCAACCCCCAGCCTGTTAGTAGTTGCAGGGGAAGCGATTACAGCTGATACTCAGCTGTTTAAGTGCAGAACAGTAGCAGGGGGGAGAGGGACTCAAGACTCTGGAGACCGAAATGGTCTCTCACTTACCTGCACTGATTCCTGCCCCCCCTACTGCTTGGGATCCTACCCTCATGAATTAAGGGGGGAGAGGAATCAGGCCTTTGCTGCACCAGGCGCCCGTGTGGAACTCCCTCCCTCCACCTGTTTAGTTCCTCCCTTATCACCTTCAAAAGGCACCTGAATTTTTAAAATTTATTTTCCAAACGCTTGTAGAGGATTCACTGCTGGTTACCCCTTCATTTGTTTTGCCCTCCCTTTTGTGTGTCCATCCACACGTGTCTGTGTGCGTGCGAGAGCTGGGTTTTCAATGCCGTACAGCATTCCGAATACATTGGGCACGATATAAATAAAGCTGTAATTCAGGGATGGGAAAGTTCCCATGCTGGGGCACTGGAATGAGTCAAGGCTTGAGGCCTAGTATTGAGGGGGAAGCAGAAGATTTTCCAGAAGATCCTGGGTTGATTTGCTTCTTGAGGCCCCTCTGGGCAGGCTCAGGCCAGCCTACAGCAATGAAAACAGTGATAAAAATACCATAACACCCCCCCCCAAACCCACCCTAACCCCCACCGGCCAAATGCTTTGCCAAAACTGGAGAGCAACCGAAAACGCTTCTCTAGGAACCCTTGTCGTACGAGAAGGTTAGCAGGCGGCACCCATAAGAGCACGCCCACTCCCAGCCAGCCCGCTCCTCTCGGGGAGCGTTTTAGGCCGGTGCAGTAGCTGGTCAGCACTTAGACTGAGCTTCCTTGGCTGCCGTCTCAGGCCTGGTCAATAGACAGCAGACTCGTGCTGAGAGAAGGGACTTGGCCAAAGCCAGGCCCAGGACACTAGGATTGGAACCCACGACTCCCAAGTCTGGCCCATGGCCAGCCTTGCCCGGAGAAGTCCGGTTTCTCTGCAGGTAGCGTCGCACTGGGCATTTACAGGGGACACATTTACCATTGGTGAAACCAGCAGAAAGTGACGCGTGGGCGGCCATTGATTTGGGGTGTCTGCCATGGTGGGATGTTTCCTTGGATTCAGCAGCTAGTAGCAGTGGTCCGAAGGGACGTTGAGGCTCATCTGGTCCGACCCCCTGCCCAGGTGCGGGCGGACGACAGCTACAGCATCCCCAAGGGGGCCGGCCGGCCTCTTTCTGAAAACCTCCTGTGACAGCGAGCCTACAGCGGCCCTCGGCAGCTTGTTCCATTGGCCACACGGCTCTGACTGGCGTAGCGGGGGAAACTTTCTACCTTCCTGGAATTGGGGCCCATGATTTCTAGCCCTGGCCTCCGCAGCAATTGCCATCTCCCCTTCCTCTCCTCTTGGCTAGCCTTCAAATATCTAATCATGCCCAGTTCCTTTACCCTTTCCAGACTCCTTTACAACTCTCCTCTCCCCCTGCTCCTGAAAACGAGGCCCCCAGCACTGCTCACGCTACTCCAGGGGAGGTGGGATCGATGCTGAAGAGAGTGGAATTACTTCATCTGACTTGGAGGCACCCCTTCTGTTAATGCAGCATAAAAACTGCATTCGCCTTTTTTGCCATCTCGCCCCATTGCTGAGTCATGTTCAGTTTGTGACCAACCCCAACCTCTTGATTTTTACACGTGCTGCTGCCAAGCCCGTCTTATACCTGTGCCTTTCCTTCCCTAAATGCAGAGCTTTGCATTGATCTCAGCTGAATCAGTCCCTCTTGACGTTACACCCCCGAGAGCCAGTTAACTACGCTATGGTGTTTTATTGGGGAGGGGCTGGCGGAGCGAGATTTCCCACAGATTCTGTATGTCTAAAAGTGCACTTTGTTCAACTGCCTTTTCTTCCCTTCACAGCAGGGCGATGCTCGAGGAGAAGGGGACTTGCTGGTCCATGGGGAGCAATCCTTTCAAGCAAGGAGGAAAGAGAGTCTTTACTCTGAAAGACTGGAGCGGGCGGTGGCTGCATTTGCACAGCTGGCTGCAGAAGCTGGGGACTCTAGCGACCCCCTCAACTCAGAAACGTTGCCCCAAGGGCACTAGGAATGAGCTGTTAGTGGTTTCTTACACTGACTGAGGTGGGGACAAGAGTAAAGAAGCAGAGGCGTGACATTCCTTCCCCCAAAGAAATTCAAGCTTACCCAGGTGCCAAGGTTGAACATCTAGAATCTTTATTTCAATCCTTTACAATAGTAAGAATCACAACGTCAAATCAGGAAATGTTGCTAATGGAGACATCAGTCTTATTACAGTCCAAAAAAAGGGGGGGAGGAGGAGGGGGAACAGAAAGGCAGAAGCAAACTGGTACAAATTGGCCCCTCGCGTCCTTGCGAGGGCGCGGCCCCTCTCCTCTAGACTCGCACCACCTCTGGGTTTGTACGTCCATGCAATGGTCACCCCGCCGCCCCCCCCCCCTTTCCCCTTCGATAATAGGAACATTTGCATTACTCCGCGGTACGGCAAGTCACTGCCCCAATGGGCAGCTCCGGCCTCCAGTGCGGGGAGCCGCCTCTGGAGATCCCAACACACACAAACAACACTTCACATGCAGAGAGCCCTTTACACACACACGGTAGACACTATCCCCATTCAACAGGGGGCGACGTTAAGTGACTGCCCTAGATCTTAGGAACCCCCAGGTCCTGGCTCTGCACTCATGCTAGTCTTGCCTCTCGGTCAACCCCCAGCTCCCTCTACGCCTTGCCCGTCCTGTGCTCCTCTTGTTCCTACACTATAAAAGGGATCAACTAGCCAGCAAGCAATAATGAACATCGGAGACAGACGGAGTAGAGGAAATTGCCCTTGACTAAGGTCACGCTGGATACCATCCCGTCTCGAATGAGACTCCTGCAAGAGAAGGGAGATGCATATCCTAGTGGGATCCTCCCACCCATCCATTGCTACAGGTTTCTCTTGGCTCCTCCTCCAACGTCTGCCGAAAGCACATACACAACACGTCCCCATTTTTGCAGGGTTTGCCCTTCCCGGTGCTCTCAAAATGGCTTAGAAAGCAGCATTATCCTAACGCCAAAAGGAGGTTTGATTTCTCCAGCCAACCAGTCAGTTACTTCTCCAACTCTGCCACCGCACGAAGGAAGAGGGACAGAAGGATCGGAGGCTCGAGAGTCTCTCAGCCTTCTGCCACCACTGGCCGAGGTGCAGGAGACCCGGAGCAGCCGCGTAACAAAGTCCGAGGGCTCGAAACCTCGCCCCAAGGACCCAAGCTCTAGTCTCTAGCCCCGTTCACACACGGACGTGCTACGCTGGGGACAAGGGATCAGCATAGAAAACGACATTCACTTAGCAGTAAGGGACTAAGAGCGATTCAAAGGGGGGAGCGCATGTTGAGGCTGCCGCCCTGGTGTGCGATACCAGAGCACCGAGTAGCCTTAACCAGACACCCCACCATTGCGGCCTCTAGTCCGGACACTTGTTTATTGGAATGTACTCTGTTTGGCAAAGTACAGTCCATGCCACTGATATGATGCAGGACCACGCCGGCTAAGCCATGCCCACACACCGATACGCCTGCTGTTTCCACCAAATGCTCCAACTGGTGCGGGGGAGGGGGGGGGGGAGAGAGGAGTGTTGCTGCAGCAAATGCAGGACCAGGAACTTTGCTGAAGCAACTTTCCAAATTGCGGAATCTCCCTCCTACCCCCTTCAATCTCTGCCCCAAGCCCCAACATTGAGAGCATCTGCACTGACCCCAACCTCTTACACCGACATCCCAAGGCTGCGTTCTGCCTCAGTGGGGAGAGTGACCCCAGCCCACATGCTCACACCACAGCTACGGGTTGCTTTGCCAACGCATTGCAACCTCCCACTTCCCCCATCCCCAGTCACATCTTAAGAAACCAGACGCCTCTGCGCCAAGCGCTCCGGTCTACAAGAGTCATGGTCGGCCTGGAACCCATACATTCCAAGCCGCACATCTAGTTCAAACTGAACCCTTCCTGTTCCCCACCACTCAGTCCCTCTAACCAGAACATAAACACAGATTCCATCCATCTCCTGCCACTTCACCTCCCGGACAGAAGCCTGGCTCCATTGTGGGACCGCTGCGTTTTTGCCAAATTCTGGGTTCTGATCTCCGGAGAGAACGTGACCGAAGAGACAATCCTCTGCTGTATCGACAACTGCCCCTTCCTGAAATCGTCAAATGCCACCAACACCAGGCTGTGGGCCACAAGCACTCCAGCAGTTGAGGCCTGGAGCATCTAAAGCCTTATCTGTCTCGGTTGGGTGTTTCGCAGGATATTTTCCTGAACCACCGGTCATGTTTTCTCTACAGCCTCTGGCTCTCTAGAGTCAGTGGCTGGTGGATCAGAGCCAAGGTCTCTGCATTAACCAGCCTTTGCTCCCGAGCAATATCTACAGCTGTTTCTTTAAAATACCAAAACAACAACAATAATTAAAAAAAAATTAAATCCTCATTAGAAGCAAAGCTGCTGAGCAAGCCAGGTGTGTTTGGACTAGTCTAAACACGGGCACAAGAAGTGTTAGTGAAAGTGGCACAGAAAGCGATCAGCCAGCCAGAACAGGCGGGAGATCGAGGGGAAGGGCCGCGCACGTTGGCGGGCAGAGTGGTTGTTGTACACAGCTGCAACACTACGCCGGTTTTAGGGCAGACTCCAATGAAGCCCGATGAACTAGGAGGAGGAACTATGAACCCTTTGCAAAAAAAAATTAAAAAATTTTAAATCAAGAAGTATTTTATTTTTTGCAATCTCAGAAGATAAAGTGCAACGTTGACCCCCGCCTTCCCGCTACGGCCTGTGCTGCCCCCTGTCCGGAATGAGCAGTCTCCATGACCTTACTCCTCTCGACCGTTTTCTGGAGAGGAATGAAATCATCTCTCCTGCCAACAGCACGTCGCGTCTCCGATTCTGCCCTCTCCTCAAGCAACATCAGAGAAAACGGAGCAGGGTCCACCCCAGCCACCGGAGCCGGTCACTTAGCACATGCTTCTCAACGCCCTGTTCTGCCAGGGAGGACACCAAGACTAGCTCAGGCTTACGTCAGAGTGACTCCAACCCCACCGCTTTTGGGACACTCCTTCCTGGACGCACCCATGGCCGTGACACGCCGGGACGGCACAGCCCTGCCTGGTCCCTACGTCCAAGCGCACTCACGCACCATTATTGCTCCAGGAAGCAAAATCCATGCCATTTCCTCTTTGAGGGGATGCTCAGACAAGTTCTCTTGCTCAAAGCTCCCCTCCTTCCATCCGGGGGATGGAGCCAACAGACTGGAAGATCTAGCCGGTGCTCAGAATTTAGCGTGAGAAGGAAGCAGAGATGGGGCAGTGATATATACCAGCCAGGGAACATGCAGGTGGATGGGTGTCCATGGAGAGTCAGGAGAAGATCGGAACCATTCCCTCCAACAGCAGATGGGTTCAAATGGCGCTTTGGGAGCTGCAGCGCCCGTGCTGGCAGGAGCTTTCCCTCCATCCGTGGCTGAGGTAGCAGCACAGTCGGTGACACCAGCTGCGGGGTCACCCTCTAGCCCAGCCTGCTGGGAGGAGACTAGTGACTTGTAAGCCAAGGTGCTGCCGCCCAAACCTCCAGGCTCATGTCTCTCCAGCAGCACAGAGTGAAGAGGAAAGGGGGACGGAGCATGATCAGGGCAGGGATGCACACGGCTCCATGCGACTCAGATTTCTCTCTCTAATTTGGCGGATGCAGGCGGCAGGGATCGGAAGGGAAGGGAGTGATGGGAGCAGAGGAAGCAGATGGATGGGGTGGGAGGGGGTATATATAACCGCCCCTTTCCTAGGTGCAAATCTGCATTACTTATTCAAATTGGTTTTATTCCAAGAAAGAAGCACTTATGAGACTAGCAGACCAGTTTGATGCAAAAACTATTACAGTTTAAATGCCATTTTATTAGAAATCATGCAAACTTTAATATAAAAAATACAAGTGCAATAAGAATCTTTGTGTGTAAATACAGATACCAGGTTCCCGGGTCTCTGAAAACATCCCAGGGAGAGGCCGCGCCCGCCCGCCCGCCCCGCTGCCTGGCAAGCCAGCCCCCTCCAGCCGACGTTTCTCTGCCGTCACCCTTTGATCCCTGCGGTTTGTTACTCTGGTTTAAATTAGTATCCGACGACTCAAGAACAGAGTTATTTCTATTTACATTTCGCTGCTTTAGTGTCATTTGCAAGGTAGGAAAAGGAGCTCACAAAACACAACGGCACGGAGGCGCCTTCCAAATAAAGAGCTAAAACTCCTTGCGGGTCTAAAATTGCTTCTCCTGCCCTGCCCGAGGGCCTGCCGCTGGACCCCTCAGGCTGGGGAGCAGCCGCTCAGTGCCAGCCCCTCCCCAAACCGCGCTTCGCCAGGTAGAGCCAGTCCCACCCTGCATCCCTTGCACCGGCACACGCAGCCTGCATCCCCGCGAAGCAGGCCTCTGGCTACCCCGGTTAATAAATATACCTTGCCAATTCAACCGACGCGGCTACACAAGGCCAGGGCGCAGACAATACTTCCCTTCTTAATCCCCACTTAGCGTCTCTTGCTGCGGTTGATACAGGGCTCCACGGCCCGACTGCAACAAGAGAGATTTTTCTTCTTTTCTTTCCTTTAACACATTCTTATGCCTTTCGTTTCAGACATGGCTTAATCCATGTAATTTGCTCCATCATTTAAAAATACTTTTTAAAAAAAAAGTGAAAAGAAACAAAACAGCAACAACAACAAAAAAAAACCCGTTACAATTGCTGGATATATCGCTAAAATGCCAGAGCTGCGGCAGCGGTTAACGGCGTTACTCTCCTACAGCGAGGGAAAGAGAAAAGGAAAGAGAGTCGGCGTGGAGCACAAGAAATCAGCAATGCTTCGTCGGGAAGAAAAGGAAAAGGTTAGAGTCAACAGTCAACGAAGGGCCCTAACGACAGTGGAGAATAGAGATCGGCATTAAATAGCGGGGGAGAGAGCGGAGAATGAAGCAGCAAAGGGAGAGAAGTGAAGAGAAAAAGATGGCAGCTTCTTTCCACTAACTCCGGCCTGACTTCAGCCACACGCAATGAGCTCCCACCCCAGCCAAGAGCCTTGAGATGCTCTCGCCTGGCCCTGGCAGACCCACCTTCCTAGAATACAAGGGGGCAGGGAGTGTCAGGAGCCTGGTTCTGCTCAACGAGGGATCATGGGCCAAGCCGTGCTCGGACAGGGGGATTGGGGAGGGAGCCGGACCCATCCTGGGTGTCTATGGTGGAAAAGCAGTGCTGCCCCCTTCCCACCCAAAGCCAGGACCTGGGTTACGGGAGCCAAGCCAGACGGCTCCCGGGAGTGCGTGGGAGGTGGCGAGTGGGGGCGGGTCGGAGTCGGAAGCCTTGCTGAGAAAGTGCTGCGGCGGCAGCAAGGGGAGCCAGCTGGAGCAGTGGTGACGAGGAGGAGGAGGAGGAGGTGGTGGAGCCCAGGCTCTCGCTGACAGACGTGCTACGCCAGGGGGAAGTGCTGCTGGAGAGGTTGGGGGGTTTGGAGACAGCGATGTCTGCTCCGTGGTCCGTGCGAGCCTTGGCCTCCTCACGGAACGTCCGCTTGTGGGATTCAATCTGCAGCGACACAGGGGGAGGGGGGAGGGGAGGGGAGAAGGGCAGAGGGGGGAGGGAAGGAACGGAAGACGATACCATAATGTCATCATTAGATGCCTGGAAAATAAAAGGCAATTTGTTTAATTAAAACTAAGGCAGATTAAACCCCGGAAATATTGCTACAAATATTTCTCCGCAAGCTGCCCTGGGGGCTGTGGTGGGAGCGGCCTCCCCATTGCCGCCAGCGCTGCCCGCTCTCCCCACCGTGATGAGAGGGGGAGGCCCGGACACTTACTTGTTTCTTGCATGTGAGTTTCGAAGCACTGCATTTCCCTTTGGTCACCACCAGCCAGAGCGGGTGCGGCCGGCCCGACGCCGTTCTCCTGCACCGTGCCGCCGCTGCCGCCGCCGCCTGCTGGGGAAGCCGTCACGGCGCCATTCGGAGGGGCCGCTTCCTTGCTCCCCTCAGTCTACAGTGAAACAACGGGGGTGGGAGAGGACAAGCAGGCGTCAGGAGGAGGATGGGAACGGGATGGAGTGAGATGAAGCAGCAGGCAGCTGGGCCGGGTGGGGACCAGAGCGGGCTTCTCAAACTGGACGACGGCACCCTCCCCTCGCTTGGAAATTCTCTCCTAGCTCAGTGGAGCTAAGATTTGACAGCTACACCCCCCCAAACCCTAATCCCTTCCCCGCTGCCCCCCTTCCCCAGGGGCCTGCCCCACGGTTTGAGAACCACTCCACCCAGAACGCACACATGCACGCTGGGCCGCAGGAACCCAGAGCAAGGAAGCTCGCAGGGGTGCTTTTGGAAAAGGCACCTGTCCTCAGCAACTGTTGCGGTGACCCCCAGCAGGGTGCTGCCTCCAAAACCTACACGGCCTCGCCATTCCGCAAGGCCTCAGTCATGTGAGAGACTTATGGGGCCGCAAGCCGCTTACTCCCAGAGGGTTTCAATGGGGCTTCTCCAGAGTAAGGGGTGCGTGGCTCACGGCCCAAGAGTATCTCTCACAAATCAAGACCAGATGGCCTTGTATTTTGCATTCGGTTAGTGACCCCTGCCAGGCTCCCTACGGCCTAGAACCCGGATCGTTTTGGATGGAAAGCTGAGATTATCACCAGGTCTCGTGATCTCGGTCTCAAAAAATCAGAACATGGGCAACCCGGCCAGCCCTTCTTCTCGGAACAGCTGGGTGACTGCAGCCGACCCTCATGCCTGTCAAGATGCCGTCTCTCTCACTGGCTGCATGGGGAGTGATATTCTAGTCTCTGTTGGGTCTATCAGGAGGCCTGCCTACTCCGCTTCCCAGAGCAGATCGATGCGCCTCCGACCTAAGGAGCTGGGCTCCTAGCTCCACCAAGTCCAACTGCCCCTGCTAAGATTAGAGCTCTCTGTCTAAACTGTCCTTATCCACCTTAACTAACCGCACCTTAACGCGGGCGAGGCTAGACCCATTCCTCATCCAAGACGTTAAGTATCCGGACTGAGTTTCGCTGACTGCTGCTTACCCCACGAGTGGGGACCGCAGGCCCAGGGGTCAAATGTGGCCTCTTTCCTGTTCCTGGATGCAGTTCCTACCTCCAACCACTGAACAACCGAGCTCAGGGTGAGGAAGCAGAGACTAGGACATGGCACCCAAGGAGAGGGGGCGGATCCAGAGCACAAATTCGTGATCTGGGTCACCCTTTTCTTGAGCACCTTCACCCCCAACTTAACTTCTATGCGGCCCTCAGAGCTTGTACTCATTTTCAAAATGGCCCCCAGGATGGAAAAGGCTCTCTGCCCACCCCCAGAGTCAGGTAAACAAGGTTGACGGTGGCTGTAAGTAGCAGAGGCTTGGATTTGTCTCCAGCCCAGTCTCCTCTGAAGTCTTGATCAGTCTGTACAGCGGCCTGGTTTGGACAGCTGTCTGGTCAGAACATGGACTAGGCCCGGTCCCTACTGGGGACAGGATTCTGACAAAGACCACTTGGCTGCCCTCTACGCGGCCTGTCTCCTTGGCACTGGAACCGAGAGGCGGGCGCGGTCCACCCCAAGCCCCCACAGCTTCATGCACGGGAAGGGAGGCGGACCCTGTTGTCCCACGGTAGGACGACACCGGGGCTACCTCGGGTCACAACCGAAACCACTCAGAAGAAACGTAGGTGAAGCTGCCAGTTCAAGGAGTGTCGTTTTGGGGCCGTTTGTCATCTTACAAAGACAACCTGCTCACAAAGCGGTCTTTGGCCCAACCCAGCTAGGGCAGCTTCCCCTTCAAGTCCCCAGTTCATGAAAGGTAGCTTTAGGACCTTTCGGTGCTGGCCCCTACATATCTATGCCTGATCCGCTGAAGCAGGGGTGGGGAACTTCAGGTCCAGGGGCTAAACGCGGCCCACAGCTCGTTTTGATTTGGCCCCTTGCTAGTTCTCTGCTCTGGCTCCTGTTCTCTCAAGCCCTGAAAGCCGGCAGCCAGGGAGCAGAGATGAGGGCGTGCACACAAGGCGAGGGGGCGGCTCTGAGATCTAGACCCTCCCTACCCTCAGGGCGCTTCTGGTGCACCCTCGCCCCCGGGGTCCCTGCAGCCCTTGGTGCTCGGACTAATTGTCAAGGTGGTTCCTGGGCAGGAAAAGGCTCCCACTCCTGTTTGCAACTAGGACCGGGTGAGCATCCTCCAAATTTTAATCAGCCTATCTACAAAGGAAGATCTGTTAGAGTCTCCACATTTATAAACCTTGCCCTTAGAAGACGTACCCTTGTGAGAACGAGACTTAATTTTACATGAACTGGATGCCTTTGGGCCATGGAGCTATTTAGTTCAGGCGCATAAATTTATGATCAGCTCTGTGCCTAGGCCCGGTCTGGCTATTTAAGATCACAGCCAAACCTTAAATTTATGGTCCCTTAGTTACGAATTGTTTACCCCCTTGACTAAGTCACAACCTGATTGCGACTTTGAGATGACTGGAAGCGCCAGAGACGGATTTTATTATTTTAGGTAATATTGTTTCATGAGGTATTACGTAATTTAGACCGATCTGGATTTTTGTTTCCGTGTTTAAATCTATTTATTTATATTCTGTGGTTTTTATTCTTGTATTTAATTATGTTTATATTGAGTGCTGTTATGAATTTGTACTTTGCATTTTGGCCATGGGCGAAATGCCCGTGCCTATTAAACGATTGTATTGTAACTAGGAGCGGCTCTGCCTCGCGCACAGACAAGCCGTGTTGGATAGGGTGATCACGGAGCTCACGGGAGCTGCCGACAGGGCGTGGCTCCGGGCATCCCAGGGCGAGCGCGTGGGGTGGGGCCGCATCCTGACTCGAGCAGCGTTGCTGCAGTCGCATTTCGAATGCATAAACGCGGGGGAATTAGAGATTGCGGGGGCACTGATTGAAGCCTATGGGCTTTGGGTGAGGTCTGTGAAACCAGCGAGCGGGACCAAGAGCCAGAGTCCCAGGCCCATCTCGGCTGCTTCCCCGGCAGCTACGCCCGTTCCTCTGCCCGCGACCCCATCAGGCAGCCCGTCTCCTTTACATTCCCCCCGTTGCTGCCGGGAGCCGGCATCCCTTACAGCGCGAACGAGGATGCTGGTTGGGGCTGGGAACACAAATTTAGTACATTTCTTCGTGGATAGAAATCTCACCTAGTGGAGGAGAAGAGCTGGCAGGGGGAAGCCCAAGATTTGAAGGGGGGGGGGGGGGAAAGAGGATTGCAGGCAAGCACCACGGGTATCCAGCCTCTGGAACAGCCTGCCAGAGCAGGAGCTCGGCTCTCCAGCTTTTGTAGCCTTCAAATCTAGCCTAGCCTTGCTTGCGGTCAGAGGTGCGCGGCACCTTACAGCACATGCCGCCCGCCCCCCGCATGGAATAGGGGCAGAGACCGGTCTCTAAGCCAGGATTGTTCACTGCTGGATCTAGAGAAACCACCGTTAACAACCCTTCACTCTCTTGGCTCATTGTTGTTATTTGCCATCCGTGAAGAGCGAGGGCCTCGTTATCCTATCTGCTGCTCGGTGGGAGCAGCGACGCCCCACCAAGCGGAAATGCAGAGAGAGCACTAGCCCCGCTACAACCCAGCTGAAACCGACTGGAACGCCCCATTTCCAGCGGGGTCTCTCTTGGGCAGCGGGAATCGCACGCAGAGCAGTTAGCCGCGGGGGAGCTGGAATTGCATTCAAGCTGGAGGGGAGGGAGGGAGGTTTCTGAGATTCCCAAGCCTGCCTCCCCACCCCCTAGTGGAGAAGTATAGAAAGCAAGGGAAAATGCCCCACTGAAGCGAAAAAGCTTGCTCCCCGGCAGCACAGTCTGGGGAGCAGGGGCTTTGCTTGGGAGAGCGAGATCCCACCCAGCCCGGACTCCGCTCCCTTCCCTCCTACACGTCCAGCACAAACTCCTGGTCTTCCCCTTCAAGGCTCTTCATGGCCTTGCTCCCCCCCATCTCTCTGCCCTCATTTCCCGCTACGCTCCCACCCAGGAATTTGATTCCTCCTCTGCCGCCTCCCCTCCCACCCCCCCACCTCCGAGTTTGCTGCTCCCTAAGTTGTCTTCACCCCTTTGCTCATGCTGCCGCCTCCCCCAGAACTCCCTCCTAAACACACGTTCTGTTTCTCTGCAAAGTGATCTCTTTGACAGAACCAACTCCAGTCAGGAGCTACTTCACTGCTTTCTCTCGGTTGCTGCTACTTGGGACCAACACAGTAAACCCGACTTTCTCTACTTCCTGCCATTCAGAGTCCCTCTTGCACCTGCAACTTCCACACATCAATGTATACCTTGCTCCCCTCACCCCGTCCATTGTAGATGGTAAGTCCCTCAGGGCAGGGACCTGCCTCTAACCCGCGATTGTTCAGTGCCAGGTACATTGCTTGTGCTCTATAAATGCTACTAATCGCAGTGGTCCAGACCAGCATGGGGACAGAGGGCCTGTACAGTTACACCAGAATCGATAAGCGATACTAGCCTAACGTTTCAGTGGAGGGGTCGAGGAAAGGCTCACCTCGCATTCCTGCAGCAAGAGGCTTAGGTAGGGACTTAATCCAGGAAGTTCAGCCCCCCCTCCCCCCCCAAAAAAATTCTCTCCAGCAAGCAGAGCTGGGAAGCAGCAGGCGGCCTTTTCCAAGACATGGTCTACTTTCTGCCAAGCGCCGCTGCCTAGTTTCACGGTGCAGCCATGGTGACAGAGCGGAGGAGTGGACGTGTGGCCGTCAACAAAGGGGGGCTGCTGAGGAACGCTAAGGAGCAAGACAGGGAGTTGGGGAAGGAATCGTGTCCAAGTGCCCCAGCACCCACCTTTACCGTGCCCCCCGCGCTGTCCAGAGAACCCACTTTCGCCTGCGCCTTGTCCTTGAAGTTCAGCTTCTGATTTTCAATCTTGATGTCTCCTCCCCCTGGAAAGAGTCGAGAAGAATGGAGCTGGTTATCGGGGAGCGCTCTGAACCCGGCGGCTCCCCCCGCCCCCCCGATGCCCTCTCCGAGCCGGTTACAGGCAATCTGATTTAGGGGCAAACGGATTGGATGGATCCATTTCCAAAATCTGTGACTGTCAAGCACTGCCCCTACAGGAACGGGAAGGACCCCAGTTACACCAGTAGTGCCGTCCCACCCCCATACAGCTCATGGGATGCCCGAAGAGAATAAGAAGTGCCGCCGTGCTGGGTCAGAGCAATGCTCCATCGAGCCCAGTATCCTGTCTCCGACGGTGCCCAGTCTCGGTCGCTTGGAAGAAGTGCCCAACAGATCCCAGCGCGGTGATCCATTCCCTGACACTCATTCCAGTTCCTGGCAGTCAGAGACTGCATCCCCTGACCGACTTGGCTAATAGTCATTGATGGACCGATCCTCCAAGAACTTATCCAATCCTTTTTTACACCCAGCTCTGCTACTGGCCCAGCTCCTCTGGGAAGGACCGAGCTGCCCTGCCAGTCCCCTATTCTTACCAGCCTTGCTGCCTGGGCAGCCCATGCAGACTGGGAGAGGGGAGGGACTCGCCCTCTACAGCACAGACGGGTGGCTGGCTGGCACGGATCAGTTCAAAGCCCCTACAGCACAGAAGTGGGGCA
This sequence comes from Sphenodon punctatus, assembly GCA_003113815.1. Classification (NCBI taxonomy): domain Eukaryota; kingdom Metazoa; phylum Chordata; class Lepidosauria; order Sphenodontia; family Sphenodontidae; genus Sphenodon; species Sphenodon punctatus. The sequence goes on along the minus strand of QEPC01015304.1, from coordinate 564,047 downwards.
GCCCATTCTAAGTGGGGCTAGGGAGGAACTTATCAAAGCACGTTGAGGCCCACAGGGGAAACACACCCACAGCAAACCTGGCTCCTAGAACAACAAGTTTAGTAGGAACCTCAAGGACCCAACCCCCTGCTCCTGGCAGGACCTCCTCTGCCTACGGCATCTCAGACAGATGCTTGTCCAGATGTTCTTGCAAACCTCCAAGGCAGAAGATCCCACAACCTCCCTAGACAGCCCATTCCCTTGCCCAAGTGACCTAACCGCTAGGACGTTTTCCCTCATATTCATCCAAAATCTTCCTTGCAGGAAAAGTAGTCCATCCCCAATTCCTGGATCTAGTAGCCCACAAGTCCTGAGCTCAGGGCAAGGGAGCAGAGAGGAGGGCATGCACTCGGGGACAGATCCATGGTACAAACCCATGATCTGGAGTCTCCCGTCCCCGCACCCTGAGCAGTGTGCACCTCTCAACCATCTGGCCCTTACAGCGCGTACTAAATTTCAAAGTGGCCCATGGGAGAGACCGAGTCGTCCTGCCCCCCACCCCCCGCTATGTAAGGAGGCAAGTGAGTCAGCCCAGAGCTGCGCCGTAGTGGAGATGCCAGGAGAGAGGCTGGAGATCTGTGGCAAACTCTTGCTGATGTCGGGAGGCAGGAGGAGACCTGCAGTGGATCTCCCTCTCCGAGAGCTGTTCAGAGACCCCCTTGCTGGGGACGCTCTCTCCCTTCCCGAGACATCGCAAAACCCCTCTCTCTCTCTCTCTGTGCATTGCACAGGCCTCCTTCTAGCCAATGGTTTTGAGCTCCGCAGACCATTTCAAAGCTCTCCTACAATAAGACAATCCTCGCGCTGTTATCCTGGTTGAATCAGTGCTGGACAAGAGCCGTTATTGTAATGTGTGAGCTCGTTATCGCCCGAGCGCTGAATAAACAAGGGGTCATGTTTGTGGCATGATGTTCTCAAACCGAGGGGAGAGGGTTTGATGCACTGACCCGTGATGCTCCTTTTGCACAAAGGCGGAACTGCCTTCAGCCCAACGTGCTTGCCCAGGGGGTGCTCGGGCGGCTTAGAAACGGAGAGACAAAGGACTGGCTTGTGGAGCCCACGTTCTGCGTTCTCTGAACTCCTGTCCTTCGCACACGTTTCCTTTCCAAGGGTCACTCCCCTGCGCTCGGAAGAGCTGCCAGGGCAGGAGGACGGAGTGTATTCATCTCCGACCCTTCCCTCTCCTCTGCACCTCAGATTCCACCTGTTGCCAAGGGCTGTCCCTTCTCCCTGCCTAAGCGTCGCTAAAACCCAGCCAGCCTCCTTCCTTTCTGCTCCCGCTGCCAAGGGCGGGTGCGCAATCTCCTGCCTTGGATGTGCTCAAGAACGGGCCGGGCAGAAGCCTTGGTCTGTGATGCTGCAGGGACTGAGCAGCCAGGGCTAGACCCTACCAGCTGAATCCCAGCTGCTCCTCTGTCTCAGCAGCCAGGGCCACAAAGCAGGAGAGGTTCAGCCTGGGAGAGCACATGCATGCGGCTTGGGAACTTTGCCTTCCTCTACTATAGCACCTTCTGCCTTCAAACAGGAAGCTGGATTAGATGCTCCTTGAGGTTGCTTCCCAACCCTACAATTCTAACTTATCAATTGCTACTAGGTAGAAGTCACAGTAGGCCTCTTGCATACGAGACCTGGAGAGAATGCTTCCCCTGTGTATCCATCCGAGGATTCGGGGCATTTTAAAGCTCACCAACCCCAGAGGGTAGGTTTGGTAAGTTATGCCCATTTTAGAGATGGGGAAAATGAAGGCAGAAGGGTTAAGTGGAGCTTGGCTCCTTTTCTGTCACTACCCTCACCTGCTCCACGAGCCATCTTTGCCCCTTCTCCCTTGCTGCACCCCCCCCCCCAAAATGCCTGAAACTCCCTCCCTGAACAAACTCATTCTGCTCCTTCCAGCTGGACCGTAAAATCCCTCCCTAAAAACCTACCACTCCCATAAGCCTTTCTCCAGTTCCTCATCCCCCATGGTTTGTTGATGCTTCTCGGTCTAGTGTCTTATCCTTCAGGATCTCCCCTCTGCCCATGGAGCTAAGCGCACACACCTGTCGCATCTTATTTATAGAGCGCAAGCAAAGGGCCTGGCACTGAATGATCAGTTAGAGACAGGCCTCTGCCCCGAGGAGCTTGCAATGGAGGATGGAGAGGGGAGGCAAAGGAGAGACTGGGAGACACTCAGGAAGCTGAGAAGTCACAGTTGCCCGTGCTTAGCTTAGTGACAGGGGAGAAGGGGACCCTGAATGAAAGACACTAGGATACGACGACTAACCGTCCCTATAGCGCTACTAGGTGGACGCAGCACTTTTTACAGTCTCCGATTTTTGGAGACAGGGCCCTGCCTGGTGGGCTTACAATTTAAGACGGACACGGGAGAGGGGAACACAGGGACAGACAGACAGACACACATTCTCATTTTACAGATGGGGAACTGAGGCGGAGAGTTGCCCAAGGCCACCCCAGTGAGTTCATGGCTAAAGGCGGGATTTGAACGCTGGCTTCCCATCCCAGGTCGAAGTCCAGCCCCTTCTCCCACTACAGCACACCAGGTCTGAGACAGGAGCATCAAGCAAGCAGCCTGTGGGGACGGGGAGCTAGGGAAAGCCTGATGGGAGAGAGAGGTTTTCAGGAGGGAGCAGCAGGCGAGGCGGATGCCCATCCTAACCATAGGAGTGTGCTGCATTCATCAAGCCAGGCCCCCGCAGAATTGCATCCATCTCCACCCAGCTCTTTCTGCCACCAAAGGCGGCCGCGTTTCCTAGCATGCAGCATTCGCGGAGAGGGAGGAGATTTACCTGGCTTGTGCTTGATGTTCACTTTAGAGCCGCACTTTGAGGATACTTTGGAAACATCAACCTTCTTGTTCTGGATCTGCACCTAGAGAGAGAAGAGCGTCAGCACTAGGACGGCTTTCAAGGAAGGCTGGTGAACCCGTCCCCACCTCAAACTCTGGATCCTGCTTAATGAAGCTCCCTCTGGGTCTCCACCATCCCAACAGCTTTCCCCAGAATCCTGCTGGAGAGGGCTGCTGGCGTTGCAAGGACTCTGCGCACAAAGGTGCTCATGCAAAAGTTTCAATAGCGTTACCAAAAAGCCAGCTCAAGGATTAATGCGCACCAGCTAGAACCCCTGCTAAATAAAACCAGAGACGGGAGAGTGAGCAGAGCTTGCACGGCTCGGCCATATGTGTGATCAATACAGCGCCGGCTCCAGCGCCAGGTCCCCTGCACCAGGCTGGACTCTAAAGGAGTAGGCCAGTGCCAGGAGGAAATCACTGCTCCTGGATCTCTTTGGAGCACACTTCTCTTGCTTTCCAGACAGATATCACAAGCACCAGTTTCAACCCCCAACCGTCCACAGCCAGCAAGCCCAGACTGAGATCCAGCTGCCTGTAGTGCAGTGGATTAAGACTGCACTGCTGGTCCTCAAGGTCCTTAAGAGTCTAGACCCTGGCTATATTCGGGACCTGCTCCGGACAGTTATCTGCGCTCAGAAACCCCCCGCTGTTTGGGGACCCCGCCATCGCACCGCAAGTTGGCGGGCGATTGGGCCTTTGCTGTGGCGAGCCCCTCGGTGTGGAACTCTCTCCCCCTGATGGCCATCCTCACCCTTAAAAACCATTTTTTTTTATTTTCCAAATGCTTTTAGGGGATCCAGAGGATTCTCTCCCTCCCCTCCCCCGAACTTTAACCTTTTCTTTTTAAAATTGCTTTAAGTGGATGATAATGATAATATTTATATTACTATTGATAACACCAGTAGGTTTATAGCACCCCTCTACCACAAATGGCACTTGGAGCACTTCACAATATAAAAATATGACAAAATATAAAATCCATTTAAAAGCAATTTATTAAAGGTAAAGCGTGAGGAGAAAGCACATTAATGGGAACTAGCAGTGGATCCTAAAAGCACCTGGAGAATAAGTCTTCAGGTGCTTTTTAAAGGTGGCGGAGGGAGGGATAAGAGACTCTATTCTGTTGTGTTAAATATGATGGAGTTGGTTTTTTGTGAGTCAGCTGAGCGCTCTCTGGCGCAACACAACTATTGCTGCCGGGGCCTGGGGAAGGACGGCCTTTCTTGCAGGTTTTACCATTTTCAGAGAAATACACTGGGCTTGACACAAGCCGCCATGAAGGGCTGGGTTTTGGCTGCTGGAAGCCAAGGCCTTTTGAGATCGCCTTGTCAGAACGGTGCTCGGGCCTGGCTGGAGAGCGGGCACGGATTCAAATCGATGGCCTCCCAGGGACGAACAAGGATGGAGTCGGCGAGGGAGCTGGTGGAGTCGCTCTCCGTTGGGAAGGAGGAAAGCCGCAGCCGGACTACACGGACACTAAGGGTTTCATGACCCTCTCGCCGAGAACGGGCCTGCTGGCAAGTCCAACCTGCCTGCTCCTAACTCCTCCTTCCCCATCACTTGATAACAGGATCCTTCCCCCCTTCCTGCTGTGCGACACAGAACAAGGGAGGTGTTGCACCTCAGGGCGGCTGCATTTCTGCGGGCCATTCCTGAAGGGCTCTGTGAAAGCTGCGGCACAGCTAAGATACACCCCCACAAGGAACCCGTGGCTCCCAGTGGGGGAGAAATTGTCCACTCTCTCTCTAGCTTGGAACATTCAGTACCGGATTGCCCGTGCCAGGGAAAATGAAGTAACGTGGCTTAGAGCGGAGTTTGTCCAATTATAAAGCCGTTGTGATGCCATCTCAATGCCACCAAGAGCCGAGACAAACTTCACGGTGCGTCATGTGCATGAGTGAAGCTTGGCTTTCATCTCTGTGAATTCAAAGCTTGGCGTTCCTCTCTCTGTCCACCGATTAGGCACAGCGCAGCAAGCTCGCTCTGCATTGGCCAATGTCTCAGTTCTGACTGAGCGGAGACAGCCAATCCTGCAGGGGTTAGAGGAGAGTTCACTCTCCATGGTTCCCCTCAACGACTGGCCTTTTCTGAGCACACCAGAGCTCCCTATTAACGGACACTGTTTTTAGGATACCAGTTGCATGAGAAGAGCTGTTCCAAGAGGACTATCCGCTTGGCCAGCTGTGGTCTGCCCCCCATCATGATCCCCAAGTCCCTCTGGTCCTTTGCCTAGCTAGCTTGAGGTCAACATTTAGACCCACAAGCAGGACCTTTTGCAGAAGTCCTTGGGCCCGTGTCAATACCAAGAGCCATGGCTCTCAGCCCCTCTTAACTATCTCTAGAGTAGGGTCACCAACCATTACTGACAATGGAAGCTGGTTTGACCTCGCTGCCAGCAGAAACCGGTGACTGCAACTGAAGAATTTTCTCAGACCTGCTTTCCAGCCACACAAAACTACCAACTTCAATTTCTCCTGACAGCCAAATGTTCAGAGCCGGGTACCCAAAACCAAGAACCAAACTTCAGGTGGTGTTCAAGAGTAGGGTGGCACCAACACTTTCCAAGGTCTTTAATCCACTTGCTCCCAAGCAGAAGTGTACTCTCAAAAGCAGCAATAAAGTCCCATGTGTATCTGCATGAACACCAAAGGGCACCACTCAGATCTGACGGTGACAGGGCGTCTCTGCACCGGGCTCATTGATCCAGTTCAACTCTTAAGCGGAGGTTGGAACACAGCTGGTTCATACTAAACAGGTTTATTTGTCCCCGCAGACCAAATCAGCCAGGTCAGTTTTACAACCAGGCTAAAGCCTAAACTGGTCCCAGTTCTCAGCAGTTTGAAGTGCTCTGGATTTTATGGACTGGTTTCAGAGGGCTGCTCCGATTGGCATGGATACCCCCAGCCCCAAAGCCGAACCAAGACTAGTCTAATGAGAGGCAGCGTGAACGAAAAAGTCTCGTCTGACAACGCAAGGAGGCTGTTTTCTTAAATTAGTTTAACGCTGGGTGTTTGTACACATTAAGCCTCCCCCCGCCCCGCACAGGTTGCTGCTACGGGCAATGGTTGTGTTCACACAACAGCAGCTACCCATGAGCTGTTAGGGGAGGAGTTGAAGAAGGGGCTTTATCAATCCCAGCTCCTGCTGCCTCCACATCCCTGGAACCCAGGGAGAACACGCCGCAGCTGCAGCAAAGAGTCCTAAGAGAGAAGTAGCTTCTCGTGACGGCTGCCCGTCCACTGCCCTACTAGGCTTGACCTGGAAACAGCATTCCCCCTTTTCCATATTGTTATTTAGGGACGAATGCCGGACAACTAACGAATGGACCCGGCTTTGGGGTGATCCTCTCACGGATAGTAACGCTCCCCACCTAACGGCCCAGCAGTCATCTCTCTAGAGGGGGTTCGTACAGAGACCTGCCCCCCTTCCCCCCCCCCAGTTGTGCAGTCTGTGACCTCCACGGCCAGCGAGTTTCAGTGCCCTGGAGCAGACACCCGCACTGCAGGGTAGGAGGGCAGCCCCGTGACTGTACAGCGGCCAAGGAATAAACCCAGTCGCTGGAAGGAGAGGAGTGACGTTCTTCTACTCACATTGCTACTACCTGGGCTGGGCTTGAGGGTGGAGGACGGCTGGGAGCGGCTGCCTGAAGCTGGCTTTGGGGCATCTGAAACCTGAAAATAAGCACTGCATTCACTGTTCTGAAAAGCGAACAGCTTGAATTACGGACCAAAGAGGCAAGAGAGAGACGGCGGTGAGAGCGTGTGGAGTGGAGGAGAGAGGCTAGCCGGAGAGAGAGAGAGAGGAGGAGAGCTGCAAGGCAGGCCGCCTGCTTCTGGAAGGACAGCAAAACTGGAAGAGGACAGAGCGCTTAAGGGGCTTAGCACGAGGAGCTTTTAACATCCCCTGAAAACACATTCCCCCTGGGTTTATTCTGCAACGTTTCTGCTGGAGGAGTGAGGGGGGAGGAGGCGAGGTCTCCCACGGAAACATATTTAGAAAAAAAACAAACACCCAGCAGCAGCAGAACAGTGGTTTATCAGACAAAAAACCCCTTCCGAGTGTCATGCGTAGCAACAGCTGCAGCACGGCTGAAGAACCCTCTGCCAGGAACTCAGATTATAGAGCGACAGTGTGTTCTGGGCTAGAGCGTACACTAGCAATACGGAGCGGATACAGACCAGGGCCGCGGGCCGCCAACCACAAAATCATCCTGGGCAGGGACACAGGCCAGCAGGACCCCAGTCTCCCCTTGCCCCCTTCTGCCTAAACGCAAAGCACAAAGGCAGAGTTGCGCCTTCTCCATTCCCAGAGAATCTTGACGTGTTTGAGACAGTGTCGCCGTGTGGATAAGGAGTTGGGACTTGAACAAGGGAGACCAGGGTTCAAATCTCAGCTTCGCCATGGCCAAGTCATCATCTCTCAACTCCATCTATAAAATGGGGTTCATACTAGTTGTTGCAAGAGAGGACTAGAGGAGGATGGTAAAGCACTAGGAATATTGAAATCACTAGAGAAAGGCTAAATAATTTAAAGGTTAGAAATAATTTTTACAAAAGTTATCAACTACCTACAGCTTTCAAAAACTGCCCCCCTGCCCCCAAAGTGTTCTAATGTTCCTCTTCTCCCGATTAGAGAGCCTTCAGATTCCTGGAAAATAGGGATCAGACTGTAGCTCCGCTCCCATGCAACAGTATACTTGTATTCCACGGACCCTACCTCCTACTTCTGTCTCCCCGTAAGCCTTTTAACCCTGGCGGCCTTACCTGCCCGACCGCGTGCCTTCCCAGACACACCACATACAGACACAAGAAAAGGAGTTAGTCAGAAGGGAATCTGTCCCCAGCCCCATACTTACGTTCCCACCTCCAGGGACATGCTTAATATTGTCCTTAGAACCACACTTGGACTGAACATGGCTGTAGTTCGCTTTTTTGGAGACTATCTGGACCTAGAGTGTTACAGAACGGGGGGGGGTTGGAAACACAACACAAGGGAAGAGGACTGGTTAGAACCATCATAAAGCAGGTTGGGAAACAATGCTCTAAGACAGTGGAGTAACATGGAACGGTGTTATGTTTCAACCAGACTGCAGTATTAGGTGTGAACAAAAACTTGGACGAGCGAGAGAGAGAGAGAGAGAGAGAGAGAGAGAGAGAGAGAGAGAGAGAGAGGGATGCAAGCAGACACGGAGGCTAGGCAGTGTGTGTTTGTGGCGACAGTGAGTGCTACCGCGAAGGGGCCTGTTAACACTCCCGCAGTGTATCTTACTGTCCGGAGTCTGGATGCCAGTATTGCCATTTGCTCCCCCCCAGCCTCACCTTGCCCCCCCCCCCCGCCATACGCTCCTACAGCGAGAACGGGCAGTGCCCTCCCTGTCGCATCATCCTCTCCAGCCCCCTCCCAGCTGATCCAGCTGCTACCGACAAAGCCGACCGAGCAGGTGGGGCTCATTTCAGATTCAGTTTGCTTGGGCACAGATGCACCAGTCTCTGGAGCTGGCGCTTGGGCTGTAGAGGTAGTTGTCAAACCACCAAGTTAACTAAACTGGCAACAGGTCTGATGCCAGCCAGACCGACCCATTGTTTGAGCTCTGAACAAACTGAAATGATTCCAGAGCCCATTAAAAATGCACAAAAGGGCTGTGTGCGATGGTCTGACTCGAACCCACAAGAATGAAAACAGCGACTCCTTCCAGAATGATCATCAGTTTTGACAAGTGCCAGAGTCCAGCCCTAGAGGGGTTTAATTGGAGAGTCGGTCCCCAATCACCTAGGATACGAGAGGGGAAGCGAGGTGCTGGAAGCATTCACTCCACAGCACTTTGCTTTTGCAGATTGAAGACGTTGCCAATGTTTCCAGAGTTCAGTGGTGGGTTTTTGCAGAAGTCCACCAGGCAGCCTGGGCAGATTGGATTCGGTGCCACAAGCACCCTCACTTATCACCGAGCCTTATCTGTCACAGCTGGCTCTTCTCAAGAAAGGATTAAAGACACAAAGAAAAAAAAAACACACAAAAAGCCATCCTACAGGATTGTTTTAAACTCTGCCAGCTGCCATCTCAGAGCTGCAATTCCTCCTCGTCTCTGCTCGCCCACCCGCAGCCCAGAGAGCGGGGAGACGGTTTCACAAGAGAACTTGGCAGAAGTCACCAGTGGGACTGGAAAGTCGCAGAGGTTTGATCCAGTTCCTGCTGCTCCCAAGCACTGAAAAAGTGATCTCAGGGAAGGAAGCAGAGATGAGGGCATGCACTCAAGGAGAGGGGGCAGATCCAGGATCTGGACCCTCCTCTTACTGAGGGCACCCTTGAAAGCCTTCCCTGCCCCCAGCTTCTAGGCAGCCCTCAGAACTTCTTCTAATTTTCAAAGTGGCCCCTGGAAGGGAAAAGGTTCCCCAACCCTGAGCTACAGAAAGGGCTATATGCAATTATATTTTGAGGGGTGAAAGGAAAGGACATGAGCCTTTGATCCTTCTTCTCAAACTCCCCTATTGGCATCCATGAATGACTAAGTTTCACACACACACACCCCAAGAGACTGCCCCCTTCTCTTCAGCGTCCCCGTCTGCCTAAAAGTGAATCCTCAGGACGCTACACCAAGAGGTGCCTCCCTGACCATGCTTGTAGGACGCCCAGGAAGTGGGGAACGGTAGGTGTGCAGGGGGTGGGGACAGCAACACGGACGAGAAAGAGTAGAAGAGTTAGAGGGAAGGGAAAGTGACTCGAACAGGAAACGGTTTTCCTTGTGTCTTCGGAAGAGAAAAGTCTGAAATAAAAACTCACTTTCCCATTGAGCTGTTTTTGTACACCCTCTTTTGTAACAGCTGTTCTAGTGGGAGCCGTTTTAGAGACTGCACTGAGTTCGGGCTTTCGGGCAGCCCCGGCTGACTCGGGTTTTTTCTCTACTTTACCCTAGATGGAGACAAATGCAGGATGATTTTTAAACCAGGAGAACCAATGTAGATGATGGGTGGAGGGGAGGGAATTCTAACCAGCAACAGGGGGTGGGGAAACCAGGAGGCGTGGAGGTGGCCGGGGGATTTAAATATATATATATATAGAGAGAGAGAGATTAAGAGGCAACGGGCAGTGTCCAGGGTTATTTCACTGGTGGGAAGGGAAAGATCCAAGAAGCTTGGTTTGCAGCAGCAACCTAAAAAACAGAGGAATCCTGGGTGATACATTTAGGCACCAGAATTCCAGGGCACTTGGCCAAGGGTGCAAATGTCAGACATTTTGGGGACAGACTACGTTTAGTCTCTTACCAGCCGAACCGCTGCAACAGGCCCTTTCCTGAATTGAAGCCCATGCTCCGAGGCCGATTCCCAGCTCTCCTACCTCTCTCTCTCTGCTGCTGCAGCAGGGAATGGTACCCTGCTGGACATGTCTGCATTGAGCAGCCTCCACACACTTCTCCCAGTCCCCTGATGCTGGATGGAAAGGCAAAGGAACAGGGCTCTCCCTAGGAGCGGGGTTTCTTAGGTACTCTGTGCTGATGCTAACTCCAAAAACTGAAACCAGCTAATGCCTGAATTCACCACTCTGGGAAAGCAGCAGCTCAACTGAAGTCAACCTCGTCTTTCTGCGTTTTATCCAAAGCTCGCCAGCAGAAGGCGACCACACTGGAAGCTAAATGTTGGGAAACGGGCTTCTGCAGTGGGTCCGCCCCCCCCTGCTAAGGCTATTACTAAAGCAGTGAGATACTAACAGAAATGGGGAGTTAAAGGCAGGGTCACCTAGTCCAACCCTGTGCCCCAATGCAGGCTATCCTGTCCCTAAAGCATTCCAGATGCCTGCCCAGTCTTTCCTTGGAAGCCTCCAGGGAAGGGGACCCCACAACCTCCCCAGGCAGATTGTTCCACTGCTGAACAACTGTTCTAACCGTCAGACACACTAGGGTTGCAGCGTACTCCTACACCAGTGGTTGTGTCCTGAAACAGGACGGGATCTCAAAAGCCCTGCAAGACGTACACAACGATCCCTCTGAAGTTTGAGGCCTCAGGGAACTTTACTGGCACAATGAAACCAATGGCCAAAAGAAGAAGTCTGACTCAGGATGCGTTAGTCCCGAGAACGGGGACAAAATCTCTGCTAGCATCCAGGTCCCAACTAGTATAAATGAAGGAAAATAGCAGGTGAGTTTTACAGTTCTTTCCTAGCAGGAGCTGAATGACCTTTCAAAACCAGTAAGCCCCCAAGTAGGCTCAGAGCTGCATTCAGTGGGAGAGACTTCCTCTGCCCAAATCCTCATCAGCCAGAGGAAGATTTCAGAAGAGAAGACTTGCTGGCACAGACATCACAGCAGCAGCTTCATAATACAGGAGTACGGTAGAAGGGAGATTATCTACAGCCCCCTGGGATTTCCGTGCTGGTGCAATTACAGCCATTTTGGGGGGATTTTGAATTTGGCCAAACTGTTGCAGAAATTGGCTCTGGCAGCGCAGAATGTACAGCCTGGGTGGGGACTTTGAATTGGCCAATGGGATGCCAATATGCTCAGCTGCTGGGCTATATTCTAAGGCAATGGAGGCCCCTTTAACACAGCCATTGAAAAGAATCAGCCCACGACCTCCTGCTGGAGAGAAGAGCCCTTGGTTAAGAAGTCCGTGGAGGGTTTCTACCTTTAAAGATAGAAGGTGCTCAAAACTGATGGAACAGCATGCTGGGAAACTCATTTGCCTTCCAAAATAGGCATCATTTTCAAGATTTAATTCATTTGCATAATTTAGCCAGCCTGCGGAACCTGGGGTTTCCACTTGCAGAATTTGGGTTTCCTGGTTGCAGAATTTGTATGCATTTTTTTTTTTTTTTTTGCAGGATACATGGATTCTTGCCTACAGACAAGGCAAAATGGAAGACAAAGCCCATATGACTTCCTCCGTCACTGCATTAGGAGACAAAGGAAGGATGGATTTGGTTTACGGCAGACAGCACAGGCCGCAGCTTGTCTTTATGGTTCATGTGACTGACAGATTCCTGCCCTCAACATGAGCTCCTCTCGTCTGTGTCACAGAGACCAGGTTCGAGCGTTGCATCCTGTGACCTGAGTTTTCTCTGCGGAAAGGATGAAGGTATGCAAATGCGTGCGTTCTGGTCCCTGTAAAGCCGCTAACGCGACTGCTGCCTGGTGAAGCTCCATGAGATGTGGAGGAGGGGGAAATGTTAATGAACCCCCCTTCCACCCTCTCCTCCCCTTGGAGGCAAATTCTACATATTCATTTTTAATGTCAGAGCCCAGAGAGGAACTCCAGGGAGACATCGTGAAGTTTCTCTCATTTAAGGGTACCGCTTCAGAGGGAAGCGTTTAATTAGAGCTTCATTATTTAATGAGTTTATTAGTGAAGAAAGCCTCATTACCAGCTCCGAGGCCTTGATGATGTCCCTATGCTTTTCAACTTACGTAGTTAGTCTACCCCTCGCAGCACTTTCCCTAAAAGCAACATACCCAGAACCCATCCCCACCTCATCTGGAGGGTGCACCATGTGCTATACACCACACACGGGCCGTGTTGCCAGGGAATCTCTCCTGAGTTTCCAGCGCCCAAGAGGAGCTCTGCAGAAGATAACGCTGGGAAGCCCAGCGATCGTGCCGTGGCTGGGAGCAGCTATGGCTTCTGGCAGCGCATGCGAGAAACCGAGACCCAGTTTAAGACACTCACCCTTCCTCCCCCGGGCTGGTGCTTCATGTTATCCGTCGAGCCGATTTTGGAGCGAACGTTCTTCAGGTCTGGGGCGGACACGCTGGTGGTGGGGCGGGGCGGCTTGGGGGCCGTGCTGGTTTTAGGGGCCGTTTTCAATGTGGAGGATTTCTTGGTGTCTGCGGACACGACGGGTGCCGTGGTGGGCCTGGGGGCAGCTGGCTTGGGTTTAGGACGGCTAGCGGCTGCTCCGGGCAAGGCGGCGGTCCCTGGGGCGGTAGGAGTCGTAGCGCTGCTCTTCGTGGAGCTGGCGGGAGCAGTCTTTGGCCGGCTCAGGTCCGCTACAAAAGTGGCCGGGGCAGGTTAATGGTAAAAGTCAGTCACAGAAACACTCACCTCTACGACAAACAGACGACTCGGCCGCTAAGCAGAAGCGGAGCAGAGGGATTACCTGATGGAGATTTTGTCACTGTCTTCTTGGCATCAGCAGGCTTTCCTTCAGTCTTGATGGCTGCAGAATGTACACAAAGAGTCAGTCAGGCTTCCCTGAATCCCTGTCTGCCCACGATTAGCTTCCCCACCTCCCTGTGGTACCAAGCTGGCTCAGAGCAAGCCTTACTGGAGGCTGGCATAGCTTCCCCGCTCTCGCCAGATTTTCTCTGCCTCCACTCAGCTACCAGCTCCTCCGGCTCGCTAAGCGCACCCTTCATGGAAGCAAGAGGAGACGGCTGCCCTTGGAAGGAAAGCATCCGTGCTTATCAAAAATCAGCTGCCACACAGGCTCGGACACCCTCTTTCCCCGCTAAGCACAGAGTCTAATTTCACAAGCCATGCAATCCCTCACAAGCAGGATGGATCCCGCCCCCAAGAGAATAACCTTAGCAAGGCTCGTACTTGCCAGAACACAGTGCCTTTTATTGACTTGGGTTTTCGCACAGGCCGAATTACTCCCTCGACTCATTTTAGCTCTTGCCAGAGACACTCCGATCTGACGCCCTTAACAGCTCCCCCCCCCCCCTCTCTGCCTGTTTAGTCAAGTCAGCCTGTGGCTTTTTCTCACCTTTCCTCACTGAAATGTCAGCAGCAGGAATGTTTCACTGGGCAAAATGCTTGTCTGCCTTTGTTCTTCCTGCCTTCCTCTCTGTCCTTGACCTCCCCCACCCCCTCTGCCTATCAGTCCCCCCCCCATTACAAGCTACACGGCTGCCTCGACTCTGCTGAAGCTTTCAGTGGTGTCATTTCTCCTCACATTGGATCAGCTACGGTCCATTTTACCAAGGCCAAGGGCCAACTCATCAGACCCAAGGAGCGCAAGATTCATACTCTTATTCCTCTCTCCCATCAATACCCTCCCACTTCCAAGGTACAGAGGCCAGTGTCTCACCTCCTCCTTCACCGCCCCTCCCTAAATCCTCATTTGGGTCTTGGCACAACCTCATGCACTTTCGGCGTAAGAGTCCTGCCTCCCAGCGCGTCCCTTCCTCACGGACGGCATCCCCTTTCAAATCTCTTCTAGAACAACCCCTCACCTCCCTTACTTTGAGTTCCAACAATTGCAGCAGCAGAGAGAGAGAGAGAGAATTACTCTAATTAAGCCCATTAAACTCTCCAAGGCATTCCGAGGGCACAACTTCTCTGAAAGACAGCACCCGATACAGTCCTAGTGCGTTAGAGCAAGCGGGACAGTCTCAGGAGTCAGATGAACTGCTTGGCTCCTGGGCACTTACACAAAGTTAACGCAGTCTAATGGCTAAGGTATGGGACTCTGATCCGTGAGACAGGGGTTCAAATCCCATCTTAGCTATGAACTCACTGAGTGGCCTTGATCAAGTCACTGTCTGTAAAATGGAATCAGCATAACGTGCAGGATTGTTGTGGAGCCACTATGGGGTGAACTAGATAAGGATTCTAGGGCATTTTCAACAATGAACATGCTATAGAAAAACTAGATAATTATGCTGAAACAAATATCTATCAATTTTTGCCCGATTCAAACTATATCCACCGGGGGAGGGAAGACCCACTATACAGGTCCATCTCTGCAATTAAATATCCATGTCGGGCAGATTTTTTCAAAATTAATTTTAAGCGCACAGGGACCAAAAATGAAGTAGCTGAACAACTGAATATTCAGACAACTGAATAACCTAAAAAAACCAATAATGGAGCAGCCAAAACCCCCAAACTCAGACACGTGCATATCCACTTCAGACCAGATGCCGTTAGCTATTTGAAACTCCACTATTCCCACACTTTATGCTCACACTATCTGAAAGTTCTCATTCTGAACTAGAGGAACCACTGGTCTGGGGTGCTCATGCAATTCCTGTATGCCACTGCTATGGCTTCTTAGTGGCCTTTAATGTCCTTATGGGGGAAATTTAAGTTCCCAAATAAATTGGCCACATCACACTTCCTGGTTTCATGGTTACTCATTAGCAGATGTTAGCAGCTGAGCAAGCACTAAGGTCTGCTCTTTAGACTATAATCAAATTTATTTCAGTTTATATGCCACCCTTCCCTGAGGCTCAGGGCACCTTACAGTTGGGGTACTATTGACCCCAAATACCTTTTGTGTTTTTATGGTTTCTGTACTGCAAACAATAACTCTTAATAAAAGCAAGGCAAATGACTTGTTTATATCAAGAATCCCAAGCCACAACCTCCCTTTGGAATCTGATATTGACTAAGCCTGAGTTGACCTAACTCCATCATCTTGTACAGGAATAGCATTGCGCAGGCCAGAGAAGCTTTCAACTTTGTTCCAACACGCCGATTTGAGGGACTGGGCTACGGCGCAGTGCACAGAGCAGAGATTAGCACTTCCAAGTTGTAACTACAAAGTAGCTTTAATCCAATCTGCTATACTTAGTGCCTGCGGCACCTAAATGCAAGACAACATTTGTATGAAGCAAGTGAGGACATCTTGGTCGTTTTCGGTCCTACTCCACAATTAGTCTAGATTCAGTTCTTGAACTCGATTCCCCCAGCCTCTTATGACCAGGTTATCAGAACTGTACAAGGCGAGATCGAGCCTGCAGAAATGAAGTGGAGCTTTAATTCACCAATGTTGCCCTTCACCCCTATTCTGGAGGCATCAGTCTTCCGCCGCGGATGATGGATAGCTACAACGCTTCAGCTCTGCTAGACCAGGAAGTATCCAAGCCACATTAATGGGACCCACACGGCTGCCAGGTTTAGAGTTTTTCTGTTTTGTTAGTTACACACAAAAGAAGATTCTCCCGGGCCTTACTCCCCACTATCTTTCTGCCCCCATTTCCTGCTCTGCTCCCACACAAGAACTTGGCTCCTCCTCTGTCATGGCCCTCGCCCATCCCAGAGCCCAGGTCCCTGAACCATCTTCACCCCTTCTCTCTTGCTGCCCCCTCCATGCCTGGAACTCCCTCCATGAACACATCTGCTCTGTTCCCTCCCAACTTTTAAATCCCTCCTAAAAACCTGCCTCTGCTCTCAGGCTCAATCTGCAGCCTGCTCATGGATGCTCCCTCTACGCTGGTCCCGTCATTCAGGGTTCCCCTCTGCCCTGTAACTACGTTAGGAACGTGCCCCTGCCACTTCTCAACTTCATTAGTCTCTCCCTAGTCTTTCCTAGTTTGTAAGCCCCTCAGGGCAGGGACCTGTTTCTAATTGATCGCTCAGTGCCAGGTGCATTGCTAGCACTATCATTAGCAACAAGAACGGCAAGGATGATCAGCACCACAGCTGAAAGCCTTACATCTTAACTCCCAATCTCATTTAGGAGGAATCAACCTTATAAATTAGATCTTAGCTCAGAGGAGCCGAGAAGCAATACCGATAAATAGATAAATAGATTCTGACCAAAATTTCCTCTAAACTGTTGCTTGGCATCCTAAACTAAACTATGGAGCATTGAAAGGAAAGAGAAAAACCCTGTCCTCCTCCTATTACCCAGCTTGTTCCTTGTTTAGCAGACCTAAAAAACAGAAAAAAACTGCAATTATGTTGTTTTGTATAAAGGTTATTGCAGTGCCCGACTGTATTTCCAGCTGGTTTTAGTTTTTCCTTTTTGTTTCATGAGGCATACATCAAAAGCTTGCCAATAAATTGAATTGAACTGAGAAAAACTGGTGGAGCTCTCCTCCGCATTTCCCCAGAATCCCAACCCCCCCACCCCACCTCAGAGTATCGGGAGGTGGCGGCTGCAATGCTGAGCAGCAGAACAGCGGATGAATGGTCAGATTTCAGTGTCAGAAGCAGCTACCATGATTATCTTCTACCAAGCTCCTGTGTAACGGGCCATAAAATTTCACCTAGTAATTCTGGCCTGAAGACCCAATCACTTCTGGCTGAGCTAGAGTGCATCTTTTAGGGTGCTTTGACATGTACTCCATCCTGCAGCAAGGGCACAGAGGGACACGCGAGAGATCCAAGGGCAGTGGTTTCACGTGGGCGCTAGAACACGATACCACACACCCCCAGGGTGCCGAGAGCATTCCAGACAAAAATGGCTGGCCTGCAGCAGCATCGGACCAGTCTGGTGTGCTCACAGCAGCATCCACTCCAGACTTGGTCCCTCCCCGGTAAGAACTGGAATGGCTGCTTCTGTGCGAGAAGCATGGATACTGCAAGAGAGTCTAACAAAGCTGTTAAGAAATCACGCACACACGCTGCTCCATGCTCTTGCTAGAGGCAGGAGTGCTTGTGAACGACCCCACAAGAGACGTGCGGAGCAAGCGCTTGCTGTATTGGCAACGGAAAGCTCCGTTTGCCTCTTCACATGCGCACACAAAAAGCTACGGGACCATGGCTATGTAAGAGTGTGCATTAAAGTACCCTTAGAATCACATCCAATTGCCATTTCAAATGGGAATTCACTGCTTCCCTTGGTTAATGCTTCCCATGTTTAATGAGCCCCAAACTTTCAGATGGGAAATAAGGCAAAACCCTTATTTCCCATCTGACTGTGTCTGAGCTTTGCCTCTTATTTTCTTGTCTGCTGGATTCAAGAGTTTTCCATCAGGAATACACGCATCTAGACTGCCTGAGGCATCTCACCTCCTTCTCTCTGATAGGCTAAACAAATTTAGTTGCTGAAGTCTCTGGCTGTGAGGCAGATTTCCAAGACCTAAAAACAGGGCTGTAAAAATCCACCTGACTGCTACTTGTCTCTGGCAAGGATATTTTTTGAGCCAATTAGTGTATTTTTACAGGGCTAGATTACCTCCAACTCTTTTTTAATGACTGGCTAGTGGATCCTTGATCTATATTTTACAGCCCTGCCTAGAATAATTCCTGTGGCACTTTTCAGAATACTTTCCAATTTTTCAACCTCCTTTGTTTGAGGTCTGTGCTCCAGAACGGGACCTGAGGCTCCAGCAATGGTCTCCCCCGTTCCAGAGAGAAGCAGAAACACTGCTCTTCACGCCGGGCGACTCTCTCCCTGCTTGTAGAGACAAGGACCACATGAGCCCTCCTATCCCCTACACGAGGAACTCCCCTATTCCCCACTCCCCCAGCCTGTGGGCATGCCATGGTGTCCCCGCATTCTCTACAGATGGCCTACATTCTTTATGTGTAGGCATGACCTTGTACTTCACAGCTTATCGGCAGCAACATAAAAGCCCATCAGACTTCAGAACGGACACGCGGCTGAGATAGACGGGCAAGTCGGCAGCGTTTGAGAATGAATGTTTCAAGCTGGAATCGGGCATTGCTGTCCGTGGCCATGTTCTGTAAGATGCCTTCAGCCAAAAGCACTAAGGCGCTACTTTAATAGAAGTTTTTTAAACTGGATGGAAATTAAAAGGGACTCTAGACACGCAATGACTTGGCATCTTCTAATTCAGGGGTGCGGAAATTCAGGCCTAGGGACCAAATTCAGCCTGCAACTAGTTTTTATTTGGTCCCTTTCCAGTTCCTGGATCTGACCTTTGGATCCAGTTCCTACCCCCAAGCACTGAAAGGCTGAGCTCAGGATAAGGGAGCAGAGAGGAGGGCATTCACACAATGGATAGGGACAGGTCCATGGCCCCTCCTCTTCCTGAGCGCACCCCTTAACCTTCCCCACCGGCACCTTCTATGCAGCCCTCTGAGCTTTTACTAATATTCAAAGTGGTTCCCCACCTGCTTCAAGTACTAACCGTTTCAACCAACCACTCCAAACGAGGTCAGTTTTCAAACCCGTGCCTGTAGTCATTCAAGGAGCAAGGATGTGCCTATTTTGGGGGGCAGAGGGCGATACTCACATGCTGGCCTCTTGGGAGGGGAAGCAGCAGAGTTTCGTGGGCTGGACGCAGTTGTAACTGGCGACGCCGCTGTTGTCTTGGGCGTGGCGGGGCTGCTCTTCGCTCCAGGCCGAGGGGTCGTAGCGGACGGTGTCTTGGAAAGCGGGGTTCGCTTATCTGGGCTCTTCGCCTCTGTCCCCTGGTAACAAGAAGGCGACAGTGAGACCAGCTGTCCATTGCCAAAAACCCACCCTCCTGTCCAAACTGCTCTGCCTTGCAGGGAAATATACTATGATCTGGAACAAGGAAATGCTTAGCGCCTCCGGCCATGGCGAAAGCTAGAGCCGACGTTAATTAAAAAAAGAAATTGCTTAGCCCCTCCGTCTCAATGAGCGATTTCAACTCCTATGGATCGGATCAATGGGCATAGGCATTCAAAGGCAGACGCTATACCTTTCACACAGTTTTGAAGCCATTTCTAAACTTCTCTCAGCTGTACCTTTAGACGGACTCATTTACTAATACAGACTGGGATCAGGTCCACTTAAAACGTCAATTCTATTGCGTTCTTATAACTTGATGCAGTTGGCACTTTGGGGTAAAAGCACTTCACGGTGCTCACCTGAGCAGTTAATTAATAAAAACAAGGATGTACATTGATTTTGACTACCGTGCTCATTTAAAAATTAAAAATAATTTGTAAAAAATGACAACCCCCCCACCAATCCACCTTCAAGAGATCAGCTAAAAGGGGGAGCTTGAACTAACAGCAGTTTTCAAATATCTAAAAAGAGGCCACAAAAAACCGGAACCTTTGTTCTTCACTATCGCAGAAGACGGAGCAAGAGGGAACAGGCTTCAATTGCAGTCGTGGCCATTTCAATGAAATAGTATGAAAACTCTCTCTCTCATTGCGAGAACCGGCTGGCAATGGAGTCACCTGCCCAGGGAGCTTGTGAGAACTCCCTCCTTGGAAGTTTTCAAAACCCAGCAGGGCAAACATCTGTCTGCGATGCTGTAGGCAGAGGAGATCCTGCCTTGAGGTCCCTCTTTTAACCTTAAAATCCTATGAAATACACGGAGATCCTCACAAGGTGCTGAAGCACAGCGTGCATCTTCCTAAATAGGTTTTAGGAGCCTACCCAAAAAAATCACAAAATCCTGGGAATGATGGAAAAGCGTCCTGAAGCAAGATGTCTCAACAGGTTTAGTTTGTCCACCCCCTCTTCTTTGGTCTGCGTGTGGCAGTACTGCATGTGCATACACCTTGCCCTCCCCTGCACCTTCCCATTGCTAGCTTTCTCCCTCCGTCACTCCACCACTCCGACAGCTTCCTCGAGCTCAGAGTAAAGCTAAGGCTTCAGCAGCTTTGCTTCTCCTCAAGACCTTCCCCCAAACACACTGGGGCTGACCCTAAACCCTTGTCCGTGCCTGTACACATGTGCATGGTTTATGTGCAGTTTGCACACGCACCACAGTCCCCATAGTGGTGTTGGTGCGAGTCGCACTGTGTGCGGGGCTTGGCATCGGCCACACCGTCTCCCACCCACCCCCAAACTCGAGAACCACAGTCCTTAAGGATGGAGAAACCTGTGGTTGGCTCTGCCCAAGGGGAAGTGTATGGAGACAGACATGCATCCATGCTGCTGCTAAGGGGATTTAGTGAGTACGAAACCCAATTAGGGTCCTGTTTTGGAGCCCAGGGGAGCCTTCCACTGACAGGCTCGCACCAAGTGCTGATTTTGAGCTCGGCTGCTCTCTTTCCACAGTCATTAGTTCACTAGCCTCACGTCCCCCAAAGCCATCTGGAAGGGGAAGCTATTTAATTAGAGGCCATTTTTTTTCCAGGCTTTAGAAAGGCATTTGCCAGATCATCTGGAAAACAATAGATTGATCGGTTTAGGAACAGCTGACCCAGCAGAAAAAGATGGGAAACCATTTTCTAGGAAGGAATGATCCACGGATGCTAGATTCTGGATTGCTTACTCCAATTTTTAAATTAATTCAGACCACCACTATGTGACTAGAAACATGAAATCTAGGATTATTTCAAGCTTTGTTTCACAGTGGTTCATCTCTAAGGTTTGTCTTGCATCTAGGATAGCTTGGTTTACCCAAAAAACACAACAGAAAGGGTGCTCTAATTGCGATAAATGTAGTCCAATAACCATGAGAACAGGGAGTGAAGATAAATTACCTTCCCAAAGGACAGTGTTTCCATCGAACACACACGCCGGCTACGGCTCTTAAATCACCTTGAGCAAGACTGCTCAGTCATCATATTATTATTATTATTATTATTATAAACATTTATATAGCGCCAGTCGTGTGACCTGGTGCTGCACAGAACATAGAATTAGACGCGGTCCTAACGGTTTTACACCTGTGATTTATGGGGCAGTTAGAGGCTTGGCAGAAACATGCTAATGAAAATTTAAAAGATTAAATTAAGAAATCTGAATATTTCTCTGCCGTTGTTTTGCTTTCACACTAGATATAGAAAGATCCTATAAAAAAGACTGGGCTACAGCGCACAAGCCACTTACTCCCAAGTAAACCCAGAGTAGCTGAAGGGCCTCAGGGTTTTTATTTTGCCAGCTTCTTTTTTAAAAAAACCTTGTATCCTGCAAATACCACACACCGGGAAGTCCGCTCGAAGGTCAAAACCAGTAGGAAGGAAATTGAAGATGATGTCCTGTTCTTTTTAGGGAGGTCTTAGAATCACCAAGTTGGACGAGACCTCGTGAGCCATCTAGTCCAACCCCCTCCCCTACTTGGGACGCAGGACGACAACACAGACGGCTGCCCGGCCTTTTTGGAAAACCTCCAGCGATGGGAGAGCCTCTGACCTCCCTAGGTAGCTTGTTCCATTGCCCCACAGCTCTGACTGGTAGGAGGTTTCTCCACCGATATCTGACCAAAATCTCCCATGATTTCTAGTCCTGCCCTCGGCAGCAACACAGAACATTTCCTTGCCACCTTCTTGAGGGCGGTGCGAAGACTGCTGTCACGCCTCCCCTTAGCCTTCCTCTTGGCTTTGCAGAGAGCTGCAAGAATGATACAAGGGCCAGGAAACAATCCAGGCAGTGAAAGACTTAAGCAATTCAATCTGTTTAGTTGATCAAAATGAAGGTTAAGAGTTGACTTGATTACACTATGTAAGTACCTTCCACTGGCTGAAATTATTAGGCATTAAAAGCCTCTTTAATCTAGCAGAGGAAGGCAACCCAATAACCAACAGCTGGCAGCTCAAAAGGGACAAATTCAGCTAAAAAAGAGAGTTTGTGCCTTGTTACCAACAGTGGAATATATTGTCACGGGAAGACGCAGATTCACCATCACTTGTGTTTTCAAATCAAGACTAGACGGCCTTTTGGACGACAAAACCACTTTGTGGATTTCTAGAATCATACAACTGCAGAGCGGGAAGGGACCGCAGAGCTTTTTAGTCCAAACCTCTGCCCCAAGGCAGGGTGCCCCTGGTCTAAAGCATCCCAGACAGATGTCCGTCCGGTCCTTTCTTGAAAACCTTCAGGGAAGGAGATTCCACAACCACCCTAAGCAGCTTGTTTCACAATTCAACTGTTCCATTAGATGTTTTCTTTCAGGTTTAACCGCAATTAATCCCACTATTTAAATCCATTGGTCCTACCCATGCCCTATTCTTATGGATAGGTCCATTAGCAGCTATTGGTTGGGTAGGTTTTGGGGAACGTAACCTCTTAACGTCAGGAGCTGGGAGCGAACAGTAGGGAATGGATTGCCCCGTAATGACCTGTTGGATACTTCGTGACCAATATTGGCCACTGTTCGAGACAGGATGCTGGGCTCAATGGACCATTGGTCTGACCCAGTCTGGCACTACTTACGTTCTCACGCATGCGTCTGCACAAGGGTCACACAAGACGTGTGCCCAACGCACACAAAATGGACATGCCGTGCAAGGCTTGCACGTTGTGCGCTCAACACTTGCACGTGCGTACTTTGTGCGCAGCGCGTGTGCGAGGCATGGATTGGGCCCAATGTTTCTTGTCCTATGATGGAGAACAAAGGTTTGTCTTTTTAATGGCGTCCTTTCCAATACTTACAAACTATCGACATTTCCACACACCCCACTTTAATCTTCTTTTCTCCAGGCTGAACATCATTGTTCAGGGATGTCCGCCTTTATTTCCTAGACCCTCAATTATCTTCACTTCTCTCCTCTGAATCCGTCCCGTCTGTCAACCTCCTCCTTAAAACGCAGAGCCCAGAACAGGAGATAGCACTCCAAGAGAGGTCTGACCAGCGCCAAGTATAGCTCGGCTGGGACTTCTCAAGTCTTGACTACGATGCTTCTGTTAATAAAACCCTCAAAATGGCCCTGGCCTTTGTGGCAGCAGCATCGCACTGTTGACTCCATGTTCAGTTTGCAATCCGCTATCACTTCCCAAAACGACACTTTAAAAACTGCGGGGGAAATTCAACTAACCTGTGCTATGCAGGTAGTTCAGACTAGAGAAATTCAACATCCC
The DNA here is from genome assembly GCA_003113815.1 of Sphenodon punctatus. NCBI lineage: Eukaryota > Metazoa > Chordata > Lepidosauria > Sphenodontia > Sphenodontidae > Sphenodon > Sphenodon punctatus. Next base: position 540,808 of record QEPC01015304.1, on the reverse strand, counting down.
AAAACATGGATACAAATAGCATGCATGGCCTAAGTTTCTCATTTGCTTTTCCCGCAATTCACACATTAATTCAGCGGTGATTTCCAGTCTGAAGTGCAGGAAAGGAAGGAGAGATGTTCTCTCCTGGGCACCTTTAGACAATCCACATGACTGAGCACCACAACACAGAGGTTTTAACCATCCATCCCTTCTCTTTGTACCCTCCGGTACCACAACCCCCAAGACAGACTCTAGGCCTGCAGTCAGACATGTTCAGAGACACCCTTGTGTCTGTGCAGATCCACTGGCAAGATCAGAGGACAGCCCTTAGCACAGAGCAGGGGAACCTCTGGCCGGGGAAGGATCAAATCCAGGCGTTGACTGTTCTTTTATTTGCCCCTCCAATCGAGCTCCTCCCTTCAAGCACTGAAAGTGAGCGTCCATGGGAAGGGAGCGGAGACACGGACATGCACTCCAGGACAGGGGAGGGCTCTACACCGCGGGAGTGTCCCAAGAGGTAGATTGTGATCTACTGGTAGATAACATGCTTATTTCTAGTAGTTCGCAGCATGGGGAGGGGGACCAGCCTCTTGGACGACATCTCTGGGGGAGGAGAGCAGCACCTGCACCCCAGGGAGCGTCTCCAGAAAGGAGATAGGAGAGCTCCTCCAGCAAGGCAACGAAGGCTCTCTCTACAGGGCAGCACTCCTCTCCACTCCCAAGACCAGCTGGCGAGGTTGCCCTACAGCTGGGGACCAGCAGGAGGGATCCAGACCTGGAGCACCAGAATCCCTCCTGCCAGCTCTGGTCGATCGCCTGCGGTTGATGCCTAGATCCAATAGATCACATGCCCCATAAGTCTGGCCACCCTTGATCTACAAGCACAGATCCATGATTTGGATTCTTCCCCATATCCTAAGCAAACCCCGTCAGGTTGCCAACTTCTACCCAGTCCATAGATCTCATGCTCATTTCCAAAGTGGCTTGCGGAAGGGAGAATGAGCCACACCTCTGACCGTGCAGTTTCATTAGCTCCTCAAATTAATTAATTCCTCTCTAAACCCCTGCTCATCAGGTGAAGTTGCTCCTCAGGTTGTTCCAACTTCCTGGAGCTTGCGCGTGAAAGTGCAACGCTTCTTACCTTTGGCTTAGTGTCTCTAGGAGTTAAGGTGGAGGGACGGGTCGTGCTGGTGGCTGGGCGTTTGGGGGTGGTGGCTGCAGCAGGACCTGCGGAAGGGCTGGTGGCTTTTTTGTTTTGGCCGGGTGTAGCTGAAACTGGCCGCTTGGGGCTGGTGGCGGAGAGTGGCTTGGCTTTCGTTGCTGCGGGCTTTGCTGACGGAGTGGATGCCGAAGGCTTTGCATTTCCCCCCAAAAAAACAGCCAAACAACAACAATATCCAAAAACAAAAGAGACAAACACAAAAGAAAAAGAAGCGCATTGTCAACATAAAAACGTTAAGCAATAAGGAACATAAAAAAGGGCATTTAAAAGAAACCAAAAATTAGCATTCTGTTTTCTGAGCAGAATAAGAGACTGAATGGAGCTGGACTGGATCTCAACAGGGAGCCGTTGTATCTGTTGTTCTGGTGGGGAATAGGATACAAGGGCCACACCCTGGTCTTACTGAAGAGGACAGGGATTTTGCTGTTTGCCCCAGAGTCATTTGGACAATAGAATGACTTGGGGGTGGAGCTGAGACTAAGACATGCAGGAATTTTACTCTCTTGCTTAGAGAAGGCATTGACACAGTCCTATGGAGACTACGGGGCAAGGGTTAAATCCCACTCAGCATAAACTGAGGAGTCCAAATTTCTCCCTTTCCTTCAACAGGGCTAGTGTTTGGCTTCCTGTACAAATAGTCTGTGCAGGCGCCCATCTCTAATAATAATTGTTCAATGCAAGGTACGCTGTGGGGGCTACTAAATACTAAATGCGAACAGAAAGAATGGAAGATTTGGTTTTTAAGGGAGACTCTTCCTTTGGATTTGGCAGGAGACTGCATGAGCCCTGGCGTTGCTCTAAACCAGGATTACTGCTTGGGTTAAAGATTCTGGTGAGAGCTCTGTGCAAGCTCTTTGGGAGGCAGAGATTATCATTCAAACTCTGCACAACTGGAATCTGGGGAGTGATTTGTGCCTCTGGAGACCCATGCAATAGGAATAACGTTGCTACCCAAGGTCTCCCTCAGTAGGATTGTCAGAACGGTTTTCTTTTCCTCAGTGAGGACAGAAACCTAACATGGTATTTTACATTTAAATTTGGGACAAAGTTACTGGACTGCATCCAGTTCCAATTATATTTACTGCAGGCTAGACTGTCGACCACGGCACAAAAGCTATTGAACACGCACTTGCTGCTGTACTAAAAATGGTTCCGTGGAAGCACTCAGCTCAGAAAACAGAACTATCCTTGAAGCTGATTTAGCGGAGAGGAAAGCAGGCAGCCAAATCCATCGCGCTGGGTAGGAAAAAGCCACAAAAGAGAGACTTACCTTGGCTTTCTTCTCAGGACTCGGAGGAAGTTCTTTGTTTGGAGGGGCTGAGATGTCATTCCCCGTCATGACCTCGGCGGGCGTGCTCTCTTCTGCTTTTGCTGATCAAATATGAAGAGAAAAAAAAGTGCTCAGTGTTACCCCAGCTGCAGCAGTCCTTAAGAGAGTCTACACAACAGCAGAGAAAGAGGGACAAGGAGCACAGCTAAGGTGATAGCCTGGATACTCTGTTGGGAGCCAGAATGCATTCCCATTGCAATGGAGCAGACTGGTGAAAGCCAAGGGTGTAGCTGCATAGGGACAGGTAGATCAGTCTCATGAGCCTGGGGGAGCCACACTCCCCAGTGCAGTCCTGTTCCCAGCCACTGGGATGGAAGGCAAGGGGCCCCGTGAAATCTTCTGCACCAAGGCCCATTCCATCTTCGCTTTTAGCCCACAATGTAGACAACTCTTACCCAATTTTATACCATACCAATGCTACTGGTACTACTGGCTCACGTCCACCAGTTCCCCACATCAAGTTTACAACATGCTCAGAAGGAGAGAAATTCTTGGCAGCTAAAAGGAAATTAACTTTTATGGCAATGGGTAGGATGGACAGCATCATTACAGTGAGGATCACATCTGTATTTAGTGCAGAAGCTTGGTAGCATGGTTTAACGGTTAGTGTGCATCTCAGAGCTCATCAAGGTTAGAGCCAACAAGTTGCAGAGATCTAGATCAGTGGTAGGAAACCACCGTCCCGTGGGCCAAATCTGGCCTGCAGGTAGTTTTAATTTAATCCCATTCCAGTTCCTAGATCTGGTCCATGGATCCAGTCCCTATCCTCAGGCACTGAAAGAGTGAGCTCAGAGGAAATGTACAGAGATGAGAGCGTGCATGGAAGGATAGGAGAAGATGGATGCATGGCATAGATCTGTGACCTGGATCCTCTCCTCCCTTCACCTCCCCTGAGCACACCCTTTAAGCACCCCAGCAACCATTTCCTGCCCAGCACATGGAGCGTGTGCTAATTTTCAAAGCAGTTCCACAAGAGAGAAGAGGTTCCCTGCCTTGTCTAGATCAACGGCTGCCAGATTTTCACTGCAATTTCTAGTTTTCTTTATTGCTCTATTTCTGGGAGGAGGATCTTCTAAAATGAGCAGGCATCGCAATCATGGATGCAGACTCCAACCTTAAAACAGAAACCGCCATAAGACATTTCAACATCTGCTTTTAAGAAATGCCTCTGAAATCATTGCAAGAGGCAGTTCAAGGCAAATTATGTTCCCCTCCATGAAAGCACAGATCGTTTATCCTAATATTTTCTCCAAGCCCCTTTTGACTCAGTCTATAATGGCAGAACAATCTAAGAACCCAAGATCAGAAGCAGAGTCACTCTACTTTGATCAACTTGCACCTTACAATTCACTGCAAAGGCAATGTCTACCTTGCAGCGAGTTGCGCGATATCACAAACTGTAAAAAGTGAGATTTTGACGCACAGCTCTAGTATTTCTATAGGTCATACTGCTTAGACCAGGGGTAGGGAAACTCAGGCCCGGGGGACAAATACAGCCACCGTTATGGCCCTGGTCCCTGGATCCAGTTCCAACACCAAAGCACTGAACAACGGCGCTCAGGTTAAGCGAGCAGAGATGAAGGCAGGCGCCTAAGCAGGGGGGACAGATCCATGGCACAGATCCATGATCTGGATCTGCCCTTTATTATTATTATTATTATTATAAGCATTTATATAGCACCAGCAATGTACCTGGCGCTTTACAGAGAATAAGATAGACATGGTCCCTGCTCGAGAGCTTACAATCTAAAGACAGGGGGAGGGGAGACAGGGAAGGGGAAAATAGAGGGAAAGCCAAGGGATGCGACATTCATGAGGATGCGAGAGCTCAGGTACACGTGCTTGGCTTGGTTATAGTAAATTGGGAGTTTTGTAATGGGTGCTTAGCGGGAGTAAGGAAGGGCGGAGCGGAAGAGGTGGATTTTAAGGAGGGACTTGAAGGTGTGGAGGGTGGGGGCATTCCTTAAGCAGCCCCACCCCCAACCTCTACATGGCGCTCAAAGCTTGCACTAATTTTCAACGTGGCCCCCGGGAGGGAAAAGCTTCCCCACCCCTTCGCCTTCCCCTGCAACATGCCTTTGAGACTCGCTTGTTTGAGACACCTGGATGTTTCTTTTATAAGATCGTTCCCTGTCACTTCAGGCACCACTGTGCTCTGGTTTGCTCATGGCAGAGTTTTAGTATAAGCTCTGGTTCTTGCTGGTAGATTTCCTGTGTGGCTAGTTTAGGTACAGTAAATCCTGCATTGGTGCAGGGGGACGGACGACATGACTCGAAGTCCCTTCCAACGGTACCTAAATACCATGCACGATGACATCCATCTATACACTGTGCTTTGCAAGTTTATTAAGCTCCCTTTGTTGTCTGGATATTGCCACAGTATTATTTAACAATACAAAATATTCTGAAGGTAACACATCTTCATAAAGTAGAGTCCTGCCATGAGGTTCGACTGGAACAAAGGCATGTCGGGTTGAGCAAAGATGCATCCCCCTACCCCCAAAAGGATTGGATGGTCGCTGTGTTATTTCCAAGGTTGACCATCTCAAAGATGTTTAATCTCAACCCTCACACTCAACATGGAGACGTTTCTTCCTCACTCCCAATACAGGCCGGTATTGAGCAATACATGTGATATTTCTCAATCACAGAATCACAAGGGGCCTGGAAGGCACCTCACTGGGCCATTAATTCCAAATGCCGACACTGAGGCAAGGCTACTCAACACACAACCCACAACCCACTGCCTGAGGCCCACCAATGCAGTGCTGCTGTCCCTGAAGACACAAAGCCACTGCTGGAAGGGTGCGGAATTTAAATGCCAGAAGGGAAGAGAATGGGTCTCTATCTCTTGTAGCCACAACTTTGGGTCTTGACAAAGGACCCTCATATCTTCAGGACCAGCATAAGCTCATGCATTTATGGGTGTTTGGGAGGACTACAAAATGTGAGAGCACAGAAGCATGTGAGCGTGTGAAAGCATCTGATTTAACATAGGGTATAGCAAGTGCATTTGATTGCGTTCAACTTGGGCATTTGATTTATGCTGGCATTCAGCTTGGGCGTGCAAGGTCATTTGATTTTACTTGGCTACGTTTAAATGGAACTCAACTGAAATTCAGATCAAACAGCTCTGCAGAGTTGCAGCCTGATGCTGAGGCTGGCCAATTTATTGTAGTTTTAGGCTGAGCACACTGATCTAACCCATCCCTGGCAGAGATTTATCCAAATGCTTAAAAACCCTTGAAAAAGGGGATTCTGCTTCTTCCCATGCAGCTGTTTCAAGCACCCAACCATCCTTACAGTTCAGAAGTTTCTCTTAATATTTAACCTAAATTTGCCACCTTGTCATTTAAAGGCATTTTCTCTTGTCCCTCCCTATGCTTTAGAACAACCTTTCAAACGTCTGAGAAGCACTACCTCATCCTCCCCTTCATCATCATTGTTTCTATACTCTACACGTAAGTGGTTTCTTCAACCTTTTTTCACGTGTCTTGCATCCTAAGCCGTTCTACATCTTTGCTGTTGCCCCCTGAATAGCCTTCCATTAGTCTACATCTTAAACTATGGCAACCAACACAGGACACAACGTACCAGCAAAGGCCTAATCTGTGTCAAGGCAATGGTAGTTTCATTGGTTGTGGCCTAGCCAGTTTGGCTCATCAGGGCCAGTGGGATTAAGAGACAATGCCAGCATCCATGGTCCGGGGTACATGTAGGAATCTGTCCATGTCCAACCACCTTTGACCATCCAACCCAAAGGTTCAGGTACGAATTCATAACTGGGTGGATTAGAGACAGCTGCCTGCTGCAAGAACAGCAGGTCTTGAATCCACACACACTGTAGCGGAGCGCCTTTACCACCCAGCCACCGTGCCTCATATCGGTGCCAAGTACAGTCAAACTATTTCCTCCTGGTCTTGGAGAAGGCTTCTTCTAATGCAATCCAAAATGGCTGCTGACTCAGTTTGTGCTCCGCGGTAACCCCCGGATCTCTCTCTGACAGGCCACTGCCTGAGTTTCTTCCCAAAAAACTGACTGCAGAGAGATTCTTTTTTGCCTCATCTTTTTGCCTTCAGCTCTCCCCAAATTATACATAACAATTTCCTAGCCATAAAAACCTCTTGGCAGAAACCTGCACTGAAACTCATGTGGGTATTTTTGATTCTAGTAGGGAGACCAGAATCAAGGACCACCTCCTCTCCTAATATTCAGGAAGCCGATTTATTTTGGCAGCTACTCTGTGCTGGCCACAAACGTAGAAGAAACATTAGATAATGGAATTCATTACGCTGCTATTTTTTTCCCCTTTATCAACTTTCAACCCCACTGCTTAAAAAAATAAGGTATTAGCTGGGGTTTGGGGGGAGTAGGAAAATTCTGCCTCCAGCTTGGAGCCAAGACTAAAAGGGATTTTTGCTCCTCCGAATTACTTATTCGCACATGAACAAACAAGTTAGGTTTACTGCATGTACTCTGCACTGCTTTTCTGGAACCTCAGTGATGGACAGAGCCCTGTTGTACTAAATGCTGCACGGAGGCTGTCCCTAGCCACCAAGATTTTACCAGCCAGGACTGAAAAATGCATCTCCCTTCTTATTGAAATTCAGCACGGCAGCATTCAAGGTGATCCCTGGCCCCTCACAAGCTAGAAATCGGCTTCCTGCAATGTAAACTGCACTGCATTTTGGCTAACTCTGAAGCTGCAAGCTCCTCCTTCAGCAATGGGGTTTGAACATTCTATCCATCACGGTCAAGCTCTCTCATTCAGACACAGCACGTATCACCTGCACAAATCCTAGTGGCATATATTCTTCCAAAGCTCTGATCAACTTCCAGATGCTTGTGCTTTTGAGGACAAAAGCTAATGCAGTGGAACCCTCACTCTCCCTTGAAGTGCCAAGGTAATCCCAAGGAAATCTAGTACAAAGACTAGAATCAAGGACCAGCCCCTCTCCTTATGGCAAATAGGCAGGACGTGTTAAATTCAATGGTACTAAGCAAACCACGGCCCAAGCAAGAAAACATCAAGGGGAAGAAAACTTTAAAGACACTGAAGTGCTTTGTATTTTAGGCACGGTGATGCAAAGAATGACATTGTTTTACTATCTAGAAGCCCCTTACGAAGCTCAGGATCCCTTTATGTTCGGCGTTATCCAGAAAGCAAACATCTGTGCTCTAAAGAGAGATTACGGTATAAAGACCGAGTTAGAGGAGAAGCAATTTTCCCACAGCAAGTTAGTGGCAGAGATTAGGCTAGAACCTAGAACAGTGGGTGGGGAGGGGAGGAGGCGGCGAAATGCAGCCGATGGCTAGTTTTTATCCGGTCCCTACCCCCAAGAACTAAAAAACGGATCTGTTCGATCTGTTGCAAGACAATGTGGAGGCGTACAGGTTGTCTTTCAAGATCTCAGGGCAGTAGCTGCCACCAATCATCCTGCGTTTGATTTTTTTAGTATTTGTCTATTTTTTATTTCACATATATATTTTTTTATATTCATTTTCATTTTTCATCAGATTCATGCCTTCGAGATTCATTGATTTAGCACAGATTGATATGGGGTATTGATCAGCAGTAGAGGAGAGGAATTTGTGGCTCCGTGTTGTCTGCCAGCGGCATCAGTTGTGTGTTTATCCAGTTCCTACCCGGTGTCCGCCGAAGAAGGGGAAAGATCCCCGAAACGCGTCTGGCCCCTTGGGCTGGTTGTCTGCCAATGTTTGAATTTTGGAGGATCATGCTGCACGTACACGCTATTTTATAGTATGTAAATAACATACAGCACAAATATGCCAGCGTGTTTTTAAGGCTGTATATTAAAATTTGAATACATGTGCTATGTGGCATTTGATGTCTTCCATGTTGAATAGTTCTGTATAGGCACGGCTTGCAGCTACAACATCAGCAGGTTTGTATGTTTGTGCAGTTATGCGAGGTCTGCACACCTCACATTCCATTCATTGATTTTTACTTTTGGTGCTGCTTCGTACACACTTCATGTAATTATTCCATCACAATGGTTGTTTTGCCATAATAAAAATTATGTTATATGTTTATTAGTTTAGAACATGTGCTTGGTCATTGAACCATAGCTTCAGATTTCTTCCTCCTCTTTTCCCAACTTGGGCGGGATCATAGCCCCCGCACCTGACTGTGCAGTCCACCAGCTCCAGAGATAACTCCTTGCCCTAACCTCGCTGCCTTGGGAATATTATCTTTGTTCCTCCAAAATGGGTCATTCCACCTCAAAATGCTCCTTCCCAAATTCCAATATATTCCACAGTCAATGCCCCTTACAGTCTGGGAACAGACCCATGACCTGGACATTTCTCTTTCTGGGTGCACCCCTTAAGCACCTCCACTCCCAACTTCTAAGTGGCCATCGGAGCTTGTGCTAATTGTCAAAGTGGCCCCTGGAATGGAACAGGTTCCCTACCGCTGCCACAACCACTGGAACCAATCTGCCTCTCTAATTAGAAGCTGTTCCACCATATCCTTCAGAAGGAGGATACTGTAGGATAACATAATTATGTTGTAAATTAGAAGTAATTTGGGCACCTGTCACTATCTCCCACCCCATGCAGAGCAAGCAAGCTGAATCTTTGTCTCCCACCCCAAAGGCCACCTAGGGGGGAAAGGGCATTTATTCTGGTCTAACTTCACCCACTTTCAACCTCCTCTCTAATGGGGTATTGAGCCTCAAGTGGCATTAGAGGAAGATTTTGTTTGGCACTCCCTCTCAGTTAATTAACCGCCCAACACGCTCATCAGTACGTTTGCTTGCATTCATGATTTAATTACAGGGCTGCTTTCTTTCCATTGCTGTGCAGAATGCTGGCCTGAGAATATTTGCTAGTTACTGGGGAATAGGAGGCAAAAGTGCCAAATCTTAATCAGATGGCTTCATTAGTCTGCAAGACTCATTTTACGGGGAGACCTTCCGCTTGCTAATGCCTCCAAACACAGCAAATAAAGGGGTTGCAAGGGCCACACACACACACACCCCAAGCCACAATTAAAGAGTTTGCTCTTATGTTCCCCCAAGAATTCTTCCTTTATCTGTTTCTTGTTGCCGACGTTGGCGACTCCAGGTCAGCTGACCCATCCAAGGGACTCCAGTTACGCCCCTCTGGGGAGAATGGGAATGGGTTTGAAGGAGAAACCCAGAGAAAGGACACGGCATACTGACCTTGCACTCTGAAATCCACTCGCATGCTGCTGGGATCGATTACATTGGTCCACATGGCTGCTCCGTGGAGTCGGAGAAATGCACCTGGATTGCCTCATGCTGTTAATGGCATCCTCCCTCTTTTCCAGCCTGACCCATTTATTACAGAGGAACTCGAGATTAATGGAAATGATTGAACTTCTTGTTCAGCAAGCGCCAATATAATGAGCCCCCAACCGCAATGTGCAAACCCACTTACTCCAGGCTTCACTGGTGCTCCTCTGGAGTAAGTGGCTTACACATCACGGTTGGTGTCTTAGTTTTTGGAGATCTGAATTCTCTTCCCTTCCAACTCTCTCAACTAGAGAAAGGACATCAAAAAAAAATTAAAGGAATTCATAGTAGGAATGGTTCAGCACGTTGGCAGATATCTCCCAACTACATTCCTGCCTTTAAAAAAAGGCTTGGATGTGCAAGTCCAAGAAACAAGCTTGAATAATTAGTGCATAACATTAGCATTAATGGGCATCTTCAAACGGGCCTTCAAAATATGCTGCACACCTGCCAGGGAAGTTGTTTCCTTATTATAGAATTATATTATATAGCTTAGACAAGCTCTTGCTTATATATATTGGTTTTAAAACAAAGCTTGAATTTTTAGTCTCACAGCACAAGAGTCTATTACGAAAGCAAATTATTACAATTTATTATTAAAAATTGTGCTTGGAATCAAAAGGCAAATCCAGCCATACCCCGCTTTTACAAGTCGGGTTGCGGTGATGGGTCAGGAACTCTTTTCACCAACGCCATCTGTTGAGTAGGCTGTGACCTTTTCTCTTTGATTCAGATCTGGCCACGGTCATCCATGCTTTCATCACCTCAAGGCTAGATTACTGCAAGGCACTCTATGCGGGGCTGCCCTTGACTGTGCAAAATGTGGTGACCCGGCTCCTTTTGGGAATGGGTCACTGGGAGCACATTACACCGGTGCGCCGAAGACTGCACTGGTTGCCTATAGCAACACAATCCGGGGACAATTCAAGGTGCTGGTTTTGACCTTTAGAGCCCTTAAAAGAGTCTGGGTCAGATATATCTGAAAGCCCGCCTACCATGTCCCATTGTGGCCCCTACGGTCGGCTGGGGGTGCCCGCCTGCAGGTTCCATCTGTAGGGGTGCAGGAAGGCATTCTTGGGGGCTGCTTCAGTGTTGGGGAACGCCCTTCCCTGGGAGCTTCGCTTGCACCTGAGTCTCGGTATTTTCTGGCGGCGGCGTAAAACCTTTTTATTTGAAAAAGCATTTGGCAGGCAGGGACAGGGGTTGGATGGGTTCCTGGGTACGGTTGGGAGGGAGGGAGTTTTGAGGGGAGAGTGAAATTTTATAGCTTGAATTTTAAATAAAATAAATAAATAAATACATTATTATTGTTTTGCTGATTGTAAGCTACCCTGAACCTTTGCAGGAAAGGGGGTGGAAAAATTTAGAAGTAAATAAATAAACTCTAACTGGTAGAGTCTAGCAGTGTAATAGGAGGTATGGCTGGATAAGAGAACAAAACTGCCCACGAACCCACTGCAGTGATTGGTTGAGCTGTTGTGATTTCACAGAATGTTCAGAATCATTCCACGTTCTGGGAAGGGGAAGGAAAAGGTTGTGTTCACGCCACATGGTCTATTTTGTGCATATTTATTTTATTTATTTATTTTATCAAATTTCTACCCCACCCCTCCTAAAACAGCTCGGGGCGGGCTTACAAACCAAAAAAAACCAAACACAAATATAAAATACATCTAAAAACAATTAAAACATTCAGAAATACTACAATTAAAACAGGACCGGGGCATCACAATAAAACAATAAATAGAGTAAGGGGAGATAACCACCCCTAACCCCCCTCCCCAAAGGCCTGGGCGAACAGCCAGGTTTTACAACTTTGCCGAAATGTCAAAAGGCTTGGGGCCAGGCGAGCTTCCTCCGGGAGTGAGGCCTTTGTTTCCCCACAGTCTATTAGAGATTTTTCAAGTTTACGAACAGCCAGAGCTTTGACCCCCTTGCCATACACTGGACTCTGCCCCTCGTTTTGAGGGATAGTGGTCGATAAACACAGACGCCATCCCAGCTGGCATGTATGCACACAAGTCTTTCACTGCAGCATCCAAGCAGGGGTTTGGATGCTGCGGCACACTTGTGTATTGGGGGCGGGGGTCGTCCTCCAAATTCACATCCAGTTTCTGTGAATATTCAGGTTCTGCTAGCAAAAAAAAGGTGTGTAAATTAACAAAATCCTGTAGATTATGCAAATTGTGAATTCAAGTGATTTTCATAGGAGGTCACTCCATCCGAAACCTCTTGGATACCACATGGACCTCCAGGTTTGGGGGGGGGGGGTTGGTGTTGGGGAGCAGGAAGGGGGCACACTTGGGGCTGCTCCTCTTCATCAACTCTGCCACATGGCCCTAGAATGTGTCAGGGTCTTATTGGGTAGATCACAGTGCTGATGGCTCATTGGCTGGTACAAAGCATTACCCACTTGGGCTGTAATTCTATGCCAACAGAGGCAGTTTCTGCAAACAATTTGGCCAAATGCAAAATTCCATGAAAATGACTGTAATCGCAGCAGGGCAGAATTCATGCAGCCCTGGTTAAACTTGATCTGGCCATAAATTCACTCTGTCGATGAGCTGGTCCAGTATTGGAATACCTTGCTGGAGGAGGCCATTGACAGGTGGCTCCGAGACGCCCTCTGCCTTGGTCTCGTCAACGCAGGGCTCCTTGGTTTACTGAGGGGCTGCGGTGTATGAAGCGAGTAGGTAGGAGGCTAGAGCAACGCTGGCGTCGGACTCGATCTGACTCCGACCGACTTCTCCATAGGGCCTATGTTGCTGTGAGGACAGCAAGGAAGGAGTTCTTTGCTGCCATCAGTGTCTGCGAAGTCACGCCCGGCGGAGCTGTTTTGGGTGGTGCAGGGACTGGTCAGTCTGGCCTCCCTCTGCCTGGACGGGGACGTGTCCCAGGCCTGCTGTGAGGAGTTTGTCATCTACTTCGCAGACAAGATCACTCGGATTCGGAGCGACTTTGACGCTGGATTAGGGGCAGTGGGTAGAGAGCGAGAGGTGATGAGGCCCCGTCCGGTCCAGCTTTGTGGGGGGAGTTTCAGGAAGTGACGCCGGCCGATGTGGTGGAAGTCTTGGGGTCTGAGAGGGCCACCTGTTGTGAACTTGATCCATGCCCGTCCTGGCTGGTGAAAGCCTCCAGGGAGACGGTGCTTTCAGGGGTAGTGAACGCTTCCTTGCAGCAGGGGAGGTTGTCGCCCAGCCTCATGGAGGCTGTGGTGCGCCCCCTGCTGAAAAAGCCATCGTTGGACGTGGATGCTCTCGCCAGTTACTGACTTGTCTCTAACCTTCCCTTTTTAGGGAAGGTTATTGAGCGGGCGGTGGCACTCCAGCTCCAGGCGCATCTAGATGGCATCAGTTTCCTGGACCCATTTCAATCTGGGTTTCACCCCCGCTATGGCACCGAGACGGCGTTGGTGGCCTTGGTTGACGATCTCCGCCGGGAGATGGAGGCAGGATGTTCAACATTTCTCATCCTGCTAGATCTCTCGGCCGCTTCTGACACCGTGGACCATGGGCTGCTGTTGAGATGGCTGCGTGACCTGGGGGGTCTGGATGGGACCATTCTTGAATGGTTCCGTTCATTCCTCTTGGGGAGAAGCCAGCGGGTGGTGCTGGGGGATGAGACATCTTGCCCCCGTGCTTTACCATGTGGCATTCTGCAGGGTTCTACTATTCTGTCTCCGTTACTGTTTAATGTATATATGCAGCCCTTGAGGGAGGTCGTGAGAGGGTTCGGGGTGCGTTGTCACTAATATGCTGATGAGACTCAGCTGTACCTCTCCTTTTCAACGGACCCAGACCCTGCTGTCTCGTTGCTATCCCAGTGTTTGGAGGCCATGGCTGAATGGATGCAGCAGAGCAGACTGAAGCTCAACCCCGATAAGACGGAGGTGATGTTGGTGGGGAGAGCGAAGGAGGTAGTAGCCCCCCTGATTGGGGGGGTTCGCCCTCCTATAGCTCAGCAAGTCCGGAGTCTGGGGGTGATACTGGACGCAGATTTACGCCTGGAGCGGCAGGTGGAGGCAGTCGCGAAGGCTGCTTTTCGCCAGCTGCATCTGGTACGGAGGCTGTGTCCGTTCGTCTCCGGCCCGGACCTGGCCTCCCTCATCCATGCCTTCGTCACCTCGAGG
>QEPC01015304.1:470878-526832 GCA_003113815.1 Sphenodon punctatus | reverse complement strand
AGTGTGCTGAGCCAGGTTCAAGGTTTTGACTTTGATCTACAAGGCCCTTCACGGTCTGAGCCCCTCGTACCTCAGGGACCGCCTCGCCCTCCGCGCTCCAGGGCAGCTCCTTCAGTCTGCCAGGGGTGCCTTCTTGGAGGTCCCCCGTGTTAAGCGGGGGGCCACAATGGAGCGGGCATTCTCGGTGGCCGGGCCGCACCTTTGGAACTCCCTTCCGGAGGAAGCTCACCTGGCCCCAAGCCTGTTGACATTCCAGCGAAGATGTAAAACCTGGCTGTTTGCCCAGGCCTTTGGGGAGGGTGGGTTAATGGGGTTTTATCTCCCCTACCCTATTTTATTGGTTTAAATGTTTCCCGGGCCCTGTTTTAATAGTTTATGTATTTTTGATGCGTTTTTAGCTGGTTTTATATGTATTTTATATTTTTTTGTTGGAAACCGCCCCGAGCTGTTCTCAGGAGGGGCGGGGTATAAATCTAGAAATAAATAAATAAATAAAAATAAATAAAATTACCAGCAGAAGGCGGGGAAACACAGACCCAAAGTAACAAGTAGTCTACAAGGGAACAAGCTGTCAGGAGCTCATCATACCATTTTATTGAAGCCGCCCAGCGCAGCCTGTAGACAAGGATTCTCATGGTGGTGGTATTATTATTTCTTAATATAGCACCAGCTGTGTGCCTGGTGCTTTACAATCAATACTTATAGACAATTCCCTACCCCCAAGCGGCTTACAATCCAAGAGACGAAGGGAGATGAGGGAGAAACCAGAGTAGATTCATGAGGCTGAGAAGTTGCAGGGGCATGTGCTTCATTTAATGACAGGGAAGCGGAGACAATTTCACTCATGACGAGCCAGGGAAAGTCTGACAGAAGAGGTAGGTTTTCAGGAGGGATTTGAAAGTTGAGAGGGAGGGCGTTCCGGGCCTGGGGGGAGGAGGGGGCAGCAAGAGAGACCGGGCGAGGAACAAGAGGGTATTGCTAAACATTACAGCACCTACCACCTCATTTGAGTGCTTCACTCAGACTATACCTAGCACTCACGCTTTTGGAGGGAAACAGGAATTCACAATGCAGGGCACAACATTTGCAGCTGCCTGGGAGCCACTGGCCACGCAGAAAACTGAGGCTGGTGACTGGTTCAGGGATGGAGTGGGGCAAGAATGGTTTAGCATCAGGATAAAGTCTGGTGACGGAATTTATTTATTTTTTTTAATTATTTTTTTCTCCTGAGTTCTATCTGAAATTTCATGCCCTGCACAAAGTCTTCAGGCCTCACTTAAGCACCAAAAAACCAAAAATGTAGCTGCCCAGAGCAATTTGCCATGGACTACAGAATATTAATGACACAGCTTCTCCCCATTAGGAAAATTACTCTCGTTAACCTAGTGGAACATACCACACAGCCTCTCCGCTAAGTGCATCTGCCAAGAGGATGCCACGGATCAATCCCAGAGAATCATAGAAAGAGTTGGAAGGTCACCCGGTCCAACCCGCTGCTTGGATGCAGGATTACTACGGCTACAGACTCCCCAACAGGAGGCTGTCCAGCCTTTAAAAACAAAACAAACATCCAGCAACAGAGCCCCTACAATCTCCCATAAGTAAGTCAGCTCCATCATCAAACAGCTCTCACTGTCAGAAGTCTTTCCTGATTTTTTAACAAAAATCTACCCTCCTCTAAGGTGAGCACTTCTCATCCTGCCCTCTGTAACAATGAATAGTTCCTTGCCATCTTCTGGGTGGTAGCCTTGGAGACATTTTATTTATTCAAATATATACCCTACCCTTCCCCTACTGCCCAGGGTGGCTTACTACATAATAAAAACACTCAAAAAACCCAAACCCCTGCTATCCTTTCCCCCTTAATCTTCTCTTCATTAGGTTAAGTATCTAATGTACTAGAGCTTGAAAGACCCAGGCAAAATGTTCTCTGCTTTAAAGAAGCTTCTCGCAAGGTTCAAGAACATCAATTCAATTCAATTTTATTAAGCCAGCTTTCGCCATAGCCAAACAAACATACTGTCAGGTAGGACGGGGAAAGGGCCGTAGACCCGAGGGGGCCCTGGGAGGGGCCTGGGCCTGCCCTCCCGCCTACCCAATAACCTCACGCACTCGCTCAGGCTCCTGCTGGGAAAGGTTTCTCTCTGGGAATACAAGCCCGTCAGGATAGTGTGTGGGCCGTTCCGTGGGCTTTCGCACCTGGAACTTAGGCCCCTATCATCATAGGGCGCTCGGTGAGGAGCAGGAGCCTGGGCCACAGGAACCCACTCTTTCCCCCGCACGCAACACCCACACTCCAGGAGGGACAGGAAGGAGGCGTGGGGGAAGAAGTGCCTGGTAAGGAGGGGATAGGGCCCAGGAACACAAGGGGGCAAACGGGACTCAGGCACGCACAATAAGGGGAGGTCTCTAAGGTCTCTCCAGGAAAGGGAAGGGGGTAAGGGAACAGGTGCCACACTCCCAACACCCACACACACACACGCACTATCAATGGAAGGGAAGTTGAGGGAGAACAACACACATACACAACTAGGAAGCAGTACTCTAAGTCTCGAGGCTTAGCTCGCAGCACTTATCTCAATCAGGGCCGGTCTCCACTGAATCACCAGCGCCGAGTGCTTCTCGGCGCTGGTTCTTATGCTCCTGGCCCCGCCCCTCTGCGTGCCCCTGTAAGCGTGCGGAGCGCCGCAGAGGGGGCGTGGCCTCACGCCGCTTTTGGGGCCTCCCTTCATTTGCCGCCTCCCTGTCCCGTGGCTCCGCCGGGTTTTCTTGCCTAGGCGGGGGCGCCCCCGCCGCCCGCTGAGGGGAAGCCGGGAGCGGCCCCTTTAGCCCCCCTGGTCCTGCTGGCCTCGGGGCCGGGCCCGCACGCCGCCGACGCCCCCGCCTCCCCCATCGGCCCATGACAGTACCCCCCCCCCGAGGCCCCCTACCAACCCCCCCCAAAGGGGAGGGCTTGGAGGGATGGCGGCGGTGGAAGGCACGCACCAAGACGGGGGCATGGACGGCGGACGCCGGCTCCCAGGAACGGTCCTCGGGGCCATAACCAACCCAGTCAATAAGATATTGGAGCCGCCCATAGTGGCGGCGGGCGTCTAAAATAGCCTGTACTTCGTATTCCGTGTCCGTAGACACGGGATCTGGGGACGACGGGGCAGAGGCCGAATGTGTCTCATGGGCCCTTTTCAACAAGGCCACGTGAAACGTGGGGTGAACGCGAATTTGAGGGGGCAACTGAAGTTTGTACGTTACCTCATTTAAACGTTTAAGGACGGGAAAAGGGCCCATGTAACGGACATCAAGTTTCGCAGAGGGTCGGGCAGACGGATACTGGCAACGGTTTACCCAAACTAAGTCACCGGGCTGAAAGACGGGCGCTGGGACCCGATGTTTGTCTGCGGCAGTTTTGTATCGTTGTCGGGCCTGCTGTAGAGTGGTTTGGGCTATCCGTTGGGCCTCTTGAATTCGTTGAATGAGGGCCCCGGCGGCCGGAATAGTGGAGGAGGGAAGGTCAGTGATCCCCATCTGCGGGTGGAAGCCGTGGGAAACGAAGAAGGGAGATTCTCCGATGGAGGCGTTGGGCGCATTGTTGAGTGCAAACTCGGCAAGGGGGAGCCATGCGTACCAATCATCCTGAAGGTATGAGGTGTAGCATCGAAGATACTGTTCTACGTTCTGGTTTATCCGTTCCACCTGACCGTTGGCAGCCGGATGATATGCAGTAGTAGGCGTCACGGTTACTCGCAGCGCTGCAAACAGTGCCCTCCAAAACCGCGAGGTGAATTGGGTTCCCCTGTCGCTTCGGATCTCTTTCGGGCATCCGTGTAACCGGACCACATGGCGGAGAAACAAAAGCGCTGTTTTGCGGGCTGAAGGAAGTCCCTTGCAGGCTATAAAATGGGAGACCTTGGTGAAGTGGTCTACTGCAACTAGAATCGTTGTGTATAGTCGTGAGGGCGGAAGGTCCACAATAAAATCGAGGCCGACCCGCTGCCAGGGTCCTTGCGGCGGCGTAACTAGCTGGAGGAACCCACAGGGGGCCCTTCTGGGTGTCTTGGTCCGGGCGCAAACTTCACAGCGTTCAATGTGCCGCCGCACATCGGTGATTACTGAGGGCCACCAGAAGTGCCTGCGCAGCATCTGAATCGTACGCTGGGGTCCCGGATGTCCGGCCAAAGGGGCATCGTGATAGGCTTGTATCAGGAGGGCCCTGCACGAGGGGGGCACGAGGACTTGCTCCTTCTTCTTCCAGAGGCCATCGATGCATTGCCAGTCGGGTGCGGGGGCCTCCGGGAGTTCTGTTTGAGTAGCAATTTTCAATTGCTCAGCCGTGACGTATGAGGCGGCGAATACCTTGGCTGGGAGGATCGTGCCTTGTGATCTCGGAGTCTCGTGTTGACAGTCATGGCAACGGGAGAGGGCGTCCGCGAGGATGTTGAGGTGCCCGGGTCTGTATTGAATGCGGAAATCGAACCGGGCAAAAAAGACCGCCCATCGCGCGTGCCGGGCGTTCTGTATTTGTGCGGTCTGTAGAAAGGTGAGATTCTTGTGATCCGTGATGACCTCTACGGGGTACGTGGCGCCTTCCAGGTAATGGCGCCATGTCTCGAACGCGGCCTTGATGGCCAGCAGCTCTCTATCAAAGATAGAGTAATTTTGTTCGGCCGGTGTAAGTTGCCGAGAATAGTAGGCACAAGGCACGGGGTGTTTTGCTGTGGCCTGTTTCTGTAGTAAAACGGCTCCGAGGGCTGTACTGGAGGCGTCGGCTTCGACCCAAAATGGCAACGCAAAGTCAGGGTGATGCAGGAGGGGGGCCTGGGTAAACGCTTGTTTCAAAAGTTCAAAGCTTTTCTGCTGCGGCTCCCCCCAGAGATACGGACGATTTTTCTTAAGCAGGCTTGTCAGGGGGGTAGTGATAGCCGCGTATTGTGGAATATAATGTCTGTAATAGTTCGTGCTTCCCAAGAAGCGCTGGAGAGGTTTCACGGCTTTCGGGGCCGGCCACAGCTGGATTGCTTCTATTTTCCGGTTGTCCATCTGAATTCCTGCAGGGGAGATAATGAATCCCAAGAACTCTACCGTGGTCAGGTGGAAGGCGCATTTCTCCCCCTTACAGTAAAGTTGGTTGTCCTTCAGTCTTTGAAGGACTTGACGAACATGCGCGTAGTGTTGTTCCCGCGACGTAGAATAAATAAGAATATCATCGAGATAGGCTATGACGAAGACATCTAACAAATCCCTAAGAATGTCATTGATGAAGTGTTGGAAGGTCGCGGGGGCGTTAGCTAGGCCAAACGGCATTACTTGATATTCATAGTGTCCGTATCGAGTCCGGAAGGCGGTCTTCCACTCGTCCCCCGCCCTTACTCGCAACAGGTTGTAAGCCCCCCGAAGGTCGAGCTTACTATAAATAGTAGCCCCTTGCAATCGATTCAGTAGTTCTGGGATCAGGGGGAGAGGATACCTATTTTTAACGGTAATGGCGTTCAGGCCACGATAGTCGACGCAGGGGCGAAGCCCCCCGTCCTTCTTGGCTACGAAAAATATAGGAGCCCCCGCCGGGGAACAAGAATGGCGAATAAACCCACTCTGCAGGCTATCGTCCAAATATCGGCGCAGAACCTTCAATTCTGGTGCCGATAAGGCGTAAATTCGGCCAAACGGGGGTTCGGTCTGCGGGAGGAGATCAATAGGGCAGTCGTAGGCCCGGTGCGGGGGCAATTCTGTGGCTTGCACCTTACTAAATACCTCTATAAAATCGGTATACTCCGGGGGCAGCTGAAATTCCCTGGTGGGGCCCGACTCCTGGGTTCCGGCCACAACCTGAGGAACGAGGGGGGGTGCCCGGACACACCTTTCCTGACAATGGGGGGAGACGAATTGCACTTGTCGGGCGGCCCAATCCACCTGGGGATTGTGAAGGGTCAACCAGGGTAACCCCAGGACTACGCGAAACAGGGGAGTGCACACCAAGTCCAAGGAGAGTGTCTCCTGGTGCGCCCCTACCGTGCACCGGAGGGGCCGGGTTTGCAATTTTACGGGTCCCGATATCAACGGGGAGCCGTCTATGGAATGTACCTGTTCCGGGGTCATCTTCGGGGTCGTGGGAATCGCCTGTTCTCGAAGGAGCCCTTCATCTATGAAGTTTCCGGAGGCCCCGGAGTCCACCATAGCCCAGACCACAAAAGAGCGGTTGACGGATACGGAAATCGTGAGGGGGATCCGCAGATGGGTGCGGAGGTTTGCGAGGGTGGCAGGGGCCACGTTCATGGCCGGGGAGTCCCCGCTCCTTCCCGGCCTCGGGCGTTTCCCGGGCCTCGGCGGTCCGGAGGAATAGACGGGCAGTCTCGAATAAAGTGGCCCGCGTCTCCACAGTAAAAACACGCCCGTGACTGGCGTCGTCTCTCCCTTTCTTCTTTGGTCAGCGGGCCCCGTGAGGCCCCAATCTGCATAGGTTCCGATTCGGCGCCTTTACTCGGTCCGGCCGGGGTGAAGGGGACGCCCACCGGACGGGGGAAAAAGCCTCGCCCTTCTTGCTTCCGTTCCCGCCGCCTTTCCGCCAGGCGGTCCTCTATACGTAAGGCCAGGGTGGCTATGTCTTCCCACGCCTCGGGAAGAGCCGTGAAGGCCAGCTGGTCCTTCACGTCGTCGCCCAACCCCCTACGGAACATAACCCGTAAAACGTCCTTGGGCCAGTGTAATTCTAACGCAAGCTGGCGAAACTGTGTAATGTACTCAAGTAGGCCTCCGCGCCCCTGTTTTAGGGCGAGGATGGCGGTTTCTGCATCCCGAACCCTATGGGGGTGATCAAAGAGGCTCGTGAACTCTTGCATGAAGGCCGGGTAATCCCCCAATAAGGGGCTATCCCCCTGTAGCAGGGTAGTGGCCCACTCCAAGGCCGTACCTCCCAAATTCCCGATGACACAGGCTACCTTAAGGGCGTCGGTGGAATAGGTCTGGGGCTGCATGGAGAAGGTCAGCCGACACAGGGCTGCGAAACCCTGGAAGGCCTTCCGGTCCCCCATGAATTTTTCTATCTGAGGTCCCCGGGGTTCTCGGGGAAGATGCCCCACCGGGTGCTCCGGCCCCTGGGCCGGAGCCGCTGCCTGCTCCCCCACGGCGCCCAGCCCCCCGGGCCCAGCCTGTAGCTGGGCTACCGTTCTCGTAAGGGCTTGTTGGTTTTCGTGCAGGACCCGTACGTCCATAGACACGGCTTGCATGGCCCGGGTCAATTCCTGCATCTCTTTAGCAATATCCATTGGTAGGGACTTCCCCCAGAGAGGGAGAAGGGGAAGGGAATTAAGGCTGGTGATTGTGTCAGGTAGGACGGGGAAAGGGCCGTAGACCCGAGGGGGCCCTGGGAGGGACCTGGGCCTACCCTCCCGCCTATCCAATAACCTCACGCACTTGCTCAGGCTCCTGCTGGGAAAGGTCTCTCTCTGGGAATACAAGCCCGTCAGGATAGTGTGTGGGCCGTTCCGTGGGCTTTCGCACCTGGAACTTAGGCCCCTATCATCATAGGGCGCTCGGTGAGGAGCAGGAGCCTGGGCCACAGGAACCCACTCTTTCCCCCGCACGCAACACCCACACTCCAGGAGGGACAGGAAGGAGGCGTGGGGGAAGAAGTGCCTGGTAAGGAGGGGATAGGGCCCAGGAACACAAGGGGGCAAACGGGACTCAGGCACGCACAATGAGGGGAGGTCTCTAAGGTCTCTCCAGGAAAGGGAAGGGGGTAAGGGAACAGGTGCCACACTCCCAACACCCACACACACGCACGCACTATCAAAGGAAGGGAAGTTGAGGGAGAACAACACACACACACAAATAGGAAGCAGTACTCTAAGTCTCGAGGCTAGCTCGCAGCACTTATCTCAATCAGGGCCGGTCTCCACTGAATCACCAGCGCCGAGTGCTTCTCGGCGCTGGTTCTTATGCTCCTGGCCCCGCCCCTCTGCGTGCCCCTGTAAGCGTGCGGAGCGCCGCAGAGGGGGCGTGGCCTCACGCCGCTTTTGGGGCCTCCCTTCATTTGCCGCCTCCCTGTCCTGTGGCTCCGCCGGGGTTTCTTGCCTAGGCGGGGGCGCCCCCGCCGCCTGCTGAGGGGAAGCCGGGAGCGGCCCCTCCAGCCCCCCTGGCCCTGCTGGCCTCGGGGCCGGGCCCGCACGCCGCCGACGCCCCCGCCTCCCCCATCGGCCCATGACACATACATACCTTACACATATCACATCACATTACATCAAAACAACAATTTAGTGCGCTCTTCTGATAACATCTCCTTATAATCCTTACACCCCAGCCCAGGCAAAGAAAGGGCACAACTATACCCTCCCTTGCTCTTGGGTCCCTATTTCTCCCTTCGCCTCAAATCCCGTATATCTTAACTCAACCATATTATAAAGTAAAGATTCATATGAGCACATACTTGAAACAAAACATGACCAAATGTAGACTGATAATTACATCGATTAAAAAAAGCAAAAACATTAAATATAATATAATATGATATACATATATTTGTAATGATACTTACTATAATTATTATATCCAGTAACCAAAGATATGGAAAATACAATATAAAATTTACTATAATATTATAAAATATAATATATAACGCAAGTACCCCTTCCATAATGTATATCCTAATTACCTGCCCCTAACCCCGATTCCAAATCTAACTCTAACAACTAATCCATAACGGTAACTTTAGCGCCCCACCATTTCCTGATTGCTTCTGAGGGCAGCTTACCCACACAGCCCCGAGTCCTCCATCCATTTGCCGGGCGGCCCTTATCCATCCTACGGTTAGTAGGGGTAACCCCATTCCTGATTCCCACTTGCTTTAGTTCAAGAACAGCAGTCCCAAGTTTCAGTCTCTTTGATTTGGCTAATTAAACCAATAACCCTATCTTATTTTCTTCCTAAGCAGATTCTCTGAACCTGGGATCAAATGAAAACTTGGTAATGAACATATCTAGGGATGTAAGAGGCGACTTCACAGCAGCATCCCAAGAAACAGTCCTATAGAAGAACGTGGAGGCTGAGGGATCATTGCTGAAGAGGGTCATCATCCAGTAAAACTGGATTTTAACCGTTTTAAATTGTTTTTATATTGTTGTTCGCCACCCCGGGCTGCCCTGAAAGGGCAAGAGGGGTGGAATAAAAATGTTATATAAATAAATAAATAAATAAAATAAAATAAAACGACATGTTGTGGAAATGAGTCATTGGTTACAGCTAGCACCTGCCCTCACTCCCCAACCGATTTAAATGGCAGCATTAGTATTAAGAGCAACTTTGTTCCAGACAAGCGAGCCACTGTCATTGTGTGGGACGACCATGTGCTGTGACCAGCAGATAAGGAGTCTAATTATGACCAAGTCTCCAGATCAAGGGGGGAACTTTTCTCTCACCAACGCCCAGCTGGACCCAGCTAAAGATCAGATTGCACTGGGAACTGGAAGACACCTCCATGGATTGTTCATCTCCTCCTCTTATCTTGTCTTATCCCCCAGGAAGCACATGCACCTGCAAGTTCTCCTTCATTAATGTATCCTCATCTCTTCCTATGTTCTCCTGCCTCGGCCATCCTTGATTGTCAGCTCGTTGGGGCAGAGACCCGTCTCTAAATACCCAAGTAGGTTGGAGGATGAAACCTCTTACTGTTGGGGTCTTGGAGTCAACAGCTAGGAATGGATCACTCCATAATGACCTGCTGTGGGCTGGATGGATCATTGGTCTCACCCAGTATGGTACTGACTACGTTCATGTCCCGTGAGATCTCTCTCTCAGCCTGGAACCATTCTCTCCAAGTCATTCAAAGAAACTGCTCTTTGGCACCAAAGGAACCGCTGCACGTACAAGCGTTGAACACAAAGCCTCACAGCTTTTAAAGCTAAAAAAATTTAAAATCTGAACAAGGGAATGTCTCCACCTCAGAGTACTGCAAGGATTAGCCTCGCTTTGCTGTATTAGCACTAAGCATGATTGCCATTGAAAGTCTCTGTTCTCAAGGAAACAGAAGTGGGCATTTAATTTGCTCCAGCAGCTCTTGATCTCTTACCTGAAAAGCAAGATGGGTTTAAGACACTGAATAATCTGACAACTGAAACTGAATGGGGCTTTAAACAATGAACAGCGTTACTGTCTAAAGCTAAAAATATTTTTAAGACAGTCTCTCAAAAGCATCCTTTGGAATTGAATGGCGAAAGAAGTCTGCAATGTGACCCAGGAGATAACTGAATTATTAAATCAAATTTCTCCCAGCCAGCCAGACAACTTGAAAAGGCTTTCTGCCCCATAACTATGCTTCCAAAATTAAAAGGGAACCAAGCATTTTGCATTCGAGATTTCAGTTCCTGCATGACTTCAAGTATGTCATGGTGTTCCTGCTGAATCGCATTGACAGCACTCTCCCTGAATAGATCGCAAAACACCTTAGAAAAGCGCGCCGGGGTTGGGGGTGTGGAACGGTCTCATTTTTACAGATGGGGAAACTGGGGCGCAGAAAAATGATGCCTGGCTTTAGATGGACACAAAAGGAGTTCAGATTATCTCTTTTATTGAACTAACTTCTGTTCAGGAATATGCAAGTTCCTGAGCAGCGATTCCCAAACTGGATGTGGCAGCTAATTTCCCAGGGTAGCATTAGGCTGGGTAAAAGTCAGGGGCAGGGGGAAGCAGGCAGCAGTGTGCACGGGCAACTGTCTCCCTGTCAGTGTTTCGAGGGTTGCATATGCATTTCTGAGAGCCTGTGCTACACTGGTAGCTGCTGCTAGAAGCAGCAAAGGAACTCCTGAGTGCTGCTGCTGCTGCGTCTGTGCTGGGACTAACATCGTAAGAGAAAGTGAGTGACAAGGAGGTGGAGGAAACGTACTGTATTTGCCTCTAGTTTCTTGCCAAATTATGCTGGGGAGACACTTAACTTGGGCCTTCTCTCTCCCAATCATAATTCTAAAAAGGGTAGCAGAATTAGGCAAATCCATCCGCAGATGCTATCTAATTTGTCGCCGATTCAGTGTTGCACATTTTGCAAATCTAAAATGAACACTCGTGTTTTAAGGTTGTCATCTGTCCATGGTGCCCAGTGCCAAAATCCCCAACACCTCACATCATCTCTGAGGGAGGAAATTAATGTATATAGTTTCAGCAGTGTGCCTACCACAGAACTGTTGTGATTATTTATTTATTCAAATGTATATGCCGCCCTTCCCACGAGTCTCAGAATGGCTTACAATCCATAAAACAATAAAATACAACCGTAAAGATGCCCATCCCTCCCCTCAAACTCCCACCCTCCCCCACAACCCTACCCAGAAACCCAACCAAGCCCTATTTATCCCTGATAAGAGGAAGGTTATGGAGTTATTTCAATGAATGTTTGGTTTGGCTTAGTCTGCTGACTATCCCTTGCTGGTGAAGAGGCAAGAGACAACGGCAGTGTGGCCTCATTCACAGATACAAGGGACTTACAATCTAGAACAGACAAAAGGAAGAGACAAGGGGGGGGGGGCACATAGGGAGAGACAGGGAGGCATTCATGAAGTTAAGAAGTCGCAAGTGCGTGTGCCTAGCTTAGCGACAGAGGAGGAGAAAAATCCCAAGGATAAACAGTTAAACAAGGACATTTATAAAGGAAAGGAGGAAGGGAAAGTCTGACAGAATCTGAACATTAGAAGGGAGGGAGTTCCAGGTGTAGGGGACAGCATGAGAGAAGGGAGAGAAGGGAGAATGGTTGCAGAGGAGAAGCAAAGTTGCCAGGAGGGAATGTAGCAAGAAATAGGATCAAGAACAAGGCCATGATGCTCTTGAAGGAGAAGAAAAGGTGTTTGCGCTGGGTGCAAAGAAGCTACCAAAACACAAACAAAGTCACGTGCTCAAGGTCATTCAGGAAGTCTACAGAAGAGCAGAGAACTGAACCTGGGTGTCCCAAAATCTCAATTTAGCACCGGCCAAAAGGCCATCCTTCCTTGGCAGCTGTCTGGGTAAAGGCACCCCTAGGAAAAGATACTACAAAAATTCATTCTCTCTACCCCAGAGATGGGGGGCAAACCCTACCTATGTAAAAAAAATAAAAATAAAAGACTCAAGGCAAGGGATTATTTACAACTGAAATCCTTCAGCCCCTGGGAAATTCTAGCTGAACCCTGGTGGGGCGCACAAACTAAAAGACAGGGGTGGAGAGGAATGGCACGGCTGCTCAGACCGAAAGCTTGCATAAAGACTCCACATAAAGGTTACTTGTGTTATTCGATATTTTCCATACATTTCTCTTCCAAGGCTTTGATGAACAGCCCATGTCTCAGAAAGTAATTGAGAGTTTATTCCTGCTTAAAAGCATCCTCCTACACACCGACTGGGAGTGTGGTGTGGCACAAGCATCAGGGTTATGCAAGGGATTTATTGTACCTGCCCATTAACCGCTGGGCTGATCACGTTGGGCTCCACAACATCCCTCAACACAGAGGGAGAGCGGCAGCGCTGGAATGTATCTGTGAATGAGGCCACACTGCCGTTGTCTCTTGCCGCTTCACCAGCAAGGGATAGTCGGCAGGCTAAGCCGAACCAAACATTCATTGAAATAGCTCCATAATTCTCGTAATGGATTTTCTGTTGATGACTCTAATCCTTAAGAGCAATAGATTAAACAGTGAAGGAATGACCATCTTTACTCTCCCTGTTAAATGAAAACACAACCACACACACACAACAGCCGCATGGAAAAGGCAGGGGGAGGGACCCTCAGGAGAAGGTAAACTATATAAAGCAATTATTTATTTATTTTAACCTGAGATGTTGCAGCAAGACACAATTAGATTAGTTTGTTCATCTGCCCCCGACCGTGAGCTAATGCATTAGCTCAGAAAAGCCAGCACCCACTTAAAGCTTTTCTTTGTGTAAGACTCTTAAGACATAGTTTAGCTACAAATATAACGAGGCTCAGTTTAAGCAGAGGTACAATCCCTGCTCCCTCCCCAAAAAAGGCTAAAGAAAATTTAAGACTCTTCCTTGACCCAAATACAGAACCACTAAGCATTTCATCTGGCAATCAAGTTGCACATGTTCGCTTAACATCAAGTGTTGACATCGGGTTTATTCCTAACCAACTGGATCGTGTGTATTCCAGATTGGTTTGCTGGGGCCCTAGACCAGAGAGGTGAGAGTGGAGAAAGCTGGGGGGGGGGGGGGGAAACAGTCCTAAAAAGTTGCAGCAGAGAGACATCAAGATAAGAACTTCCCAAGCGTCCCAGTCCCCTAAGAGCTATGGCTTCCAGCTATTATAAGCATTGCACAAAAAAGTTACGTGACTTTTAAGCATGCCCTCCCTGCCACATCTACTTTCACCCCTCCCCTCACACCCTGATTAATGACTGTTCCTAGAAGGGCGAGTGAGAAACGGTTTGCTTAGGCAAAGTACTGCAACCTGGAAGGAAAACAGAAGTTTAGTTCAGCTGAAGTTTCAACTGGACCCAACCAGTTCTCTCATTTATACATTTAATCCAATCAGCCAGCACTTCTCCCTTTCCAGAAAGGGAACGTTTATATGTCTACACACACAAATCAAATGTAACCACCAGTCATTTCTGCTTCGAGACTGCACACAGCTGGAAGCAAGAGTTTGAAAATACAAAGACTGGCCCCCTCAGCCCAATGAAGTGTTTACGGCAAATCAAAATGACGATTTTAATATCCATTGTTAATTATTTTCCTGATGATCAAAGTGCAAAAAAAGGTGGAAAGAGACTACTATGTGACACAGCCCTGAAGAATTCACACTCTCTTTGCTCTGGATTGGCTGGATAATGCTTGAGCGTGTCCCCTCGGCTGATGTCCAATACGGTCTCTGACTAGTATACCAAGTAAACAGTCACAGTCCGTTCCAGGCCAAGCGGCCCATCAGGCTGGTGCGGTTAAGGCACACCATTTTCTGCGGCTTTTGGCTCCCCATACCCAATGGATCAGGTCCCCATTCACAGCTGGGAGGACTGGAAGCAGTCATCCAGTGCAAGATCAATCAGAACTTGAACCCACAGGCTTCAGGGTGTAGGTGGGTGTGCCTTAACCACTCAGCCAGTGCACCCCAGGATAGCACACTAGGAGCTGTAGGGTCTGTTGACTGCACTAGCGAACAAGAACAGGAGGACACATTGGGTGCAGGTTTATTCTGGGCAAAGACTGTGATCTTACAGTTCCCATTGCTTTTACCAATGTGGCTGCCAAGTCTGAGTTTCTGGAATAAACCCCTCCAAAAAAATAATAATAATATTTCACAAAGAACTCTTTTCACTAATCAGTTGCGGGTGAATTATAATCATACATTAAATGACACCCAGGAAAACAAACAAATTGGTCTCCTGAATCTGACTGTCACACTGGTTAATGGGGGGCAGGTGTATGGGTCAGCGTAGCAGAGCAGAGTCTTTAAGAGGGTCTAGTCCCGGCCCAGGCACAGCTGCTAAAAGGAAACCGCGCCCAGTTAAGGGGACAGCTGAGCTGGGCAGGCAGGGGCCAACCCAGGAGAGTGAAAGTCTCAGTCAAACACTGAGTAGAGGGGGGTAGAGTACTAGCCCTTTAAGAACTAGGAGCCAGAGGGCTATCCGTCTACTCGAGTATAAAAGAAGTCCAAGCCGGACAGAGCGGCAGTCTGTTCCTGACTACAGTGTAGAGAGCTCTATCCAAGGTGCTGAAGGAGACCCTACTAGAGGCAGAGAGTGCTGTGCCTGGTCTAAAGACTTGGGCTGCGAGCACCAGCCAGAGGACTGTTACCTGGCTGAGAGTACGGACAGTATAGAAAGACTTAATCAAGGACTGCATGGTAAGGAGCCAATTCCTAAGGACTTGTGACTATTTGGGCATAATTCTGCCAGGACTTACCCCAGGGAGCCGCACCCTGCTACAGTGAGAAGAGCCCAAGTGGGGCCATCAGCACCACAACAGTCGATATACCTTGCATATCTGGAGTCAGAGAATCAGATTTCTCAAAATGGGGTCACAGCCAAACGTTTGGGGTGCATTGGGGAAAGAGGGAACGCAGTCGGGAAATGGGCTCGGTAAAGAACTTTCCATGTCTCTACTGTAAGTCCCATGGGGGTAAGGGCCTGATTCTTCAGTACCAAGTACATTGCTGGCATGAGAATATGAATTATCTTATCATTCCAAGCAAGTTGAAGTGGGGTGCATTATGAGGTTAGATCCCCGCTATAACAACTCCTCTCGCATGCCACCACAGACAATTTAAAATAAAGAATATTGTTTTGGGAGGATGAGGGGGCGGGGGAGATGCATCTGCTATTCTGGAGCCTGCCTCAGGGAGCAGACTTTTACATCTAGGCACAATTAGCTAAAAGCTGCTCCACAGACAAGCACGGTTTTCGTTTTATTAATAATTTTTAAGAAGGCCTATGTGGGAAACAGCCGGTCACTGATCTAGCTCTGTGACCCATTCTTTTGTCCTATTCATGGAACTCCCCAAAAAATCAGATCCTGTCACTACAGTTTCTTGAACTGTTGATGATGGTTAGCAATTAGCCAAGACAATGCCGCCACATAACTGGCCATAGGCATCCTATGCGCATCAGACATTAGCCCTGCAACTCTCCAAGCAGTGGCAGCTCTAAGGTTCGTGCGGCCTGAGGCAAGTTTTAAATGGGCCCTTACAAGTTATCAGCAACCCCAGCTCCCTGCCACACCCAGCCAGTTAGCCAGAGCCGCTGGAGCGGAAATTTGAGCTTCGTCCAGTCCACTCTTCTTTGCTCTTCCTGCCTTCCAGGCTGGATAGAAGGGGAGCAAACGGAACAGGGCTAAACTCACCTCTGATTAGGCAAGACGAAGCCCAAGTCCCACCCCTACCTCTCCCTTCTCCAGAACTAAGCCACAACAGTGGCAGCTGAGGTTCAGTGAGGGGTTCTTCATGCTTTGCCTGCGGTCAGGAGAGAGAAGGGGAGAACGAGCCACTGCTCTGCTCAAAGGCAAGTCTGAGGGAGGTTATAATGGCACAGCAGTGTGTACATCTGAGCGCGAGGGGGGAGGGATCATTGTGGCATAGCAAAGTGTGCGCACACACGGAAAGGACTTCTCTTCTTTCCATTTAGCCTCGATATTGCGCATTCCAACCATCATACAGAATATCTCTACACACACACACACACACACACACACACACACACACACACACACACACACACACACACACACACACACACACACACACACACACACACGATAGACAAATCAGGAGTTGTGAAAAAGTTGCCCATTCATTTGGGATGGAAATTTGTTAAGAGTTGTTTTCTTGTGTAGGAAAGTTCACTGGAAGGCATGAGCCTTGCAATCACAGCTTGTTGACAGTAGTCTGATGGAATGCAAGATTATTATTATTTATTATTAGCAAGCATTTATATAGCGCCAGCAATGTACATGACACTTTACAAAGTAATGGAATAGACCCGGTCCCTGCCCTAGGGCTTACAATCTGAGAGATTGGGGGGGAGAGACTAAGGAAGGGGAACAGAGGGAGAGACAAGGGGTGCAACATTCATGAAGATGCGAGCTCTCATGTGCACACGCTTGGCTTGGTTACATTGAGAATGATGGCTGGCTGGTCCATGTGATGAGGATAGGAGTACACAGACCTCAGGTAACACTGTCCTGGATGGTAGGTATCAGCAGGACTTAGGGGAGGTGGGTCTTGAGGAGGGATTTGAAGGTATGAAGGGACGGGGTGAGGTGGATGTGGGCAGGGAGGGAGTTCCGGGCATGGGGGGCAGCTAGGGAGAAGGGATGAAGGCGGTTAGGGGAGCCGGGGGAGGGCGAGAGAGGGGACAAAGGAGGAGCGGAGTTCACGGACGAGTTCGGAGGGAAATTAGCGCAGAGAGGTAGGGGGGAGCAAGGTTGTGAAGAGCTTTATAGGTGAAGACTAGGAGCTTGTGCAGAATTCATTCAGGAAGGGGAAGCCAGCGAAGAGAGGAGAGGAGGGGCTGCACGTGGTCAAAGTGACGGGCGAGGTGGATGACCCTGGCAGCAGAGTTTTGGACAGAGGTAATGGGAGAAAGGTGAGAGTGGGGGAGGTATGAGAGATGACCAAGGGTTTTGGCAGAGGAGACAGAGAGAAAAGGGCGAATCTTAGCAATGGTATGGAGGGAAAAGCAACAGGATTTGGCAACAGAGTCAGTCAACGTAGGGTTTAAAAGAAAGGGGTGAGTCAAAGATGAAGCCTAAGCTACGGGCTTGCGGGACAGGAAGGATGGTGACCCCATTGATAAGGATCGACAGGGAAGAGGGAGAGGAAGGATGAGGGGAGGAAGATAAGGAGTTCAGTTTTAGCCATGTTGAGTTTGAGTTGTCGTTGAGACATCCAGGTAGAGATATCAGAGAGACAGTTGGTGAGGCGAGCTTGAACAGATGGAGAGAGAAAGGAAGCAGAGAGACAGAGTGGAGTGTCATCAGCATAGAGGTGATATTGGAAGCCATGGGAGGCAATGAGTTGCTTAGGGACAGGGTGTAGATAGAGGAGAGGGCCAAGGACAGAGCCTTGGGGAACACCAACCGAGAGGGGAAGAGAGAGAGGAGGAGGTGGAGTTGGCAAGAGACACATTGAAGGAGCAGTCAGAGAGGTAGGAAGAGAACCAGTCGAGGACGGAGCCACAGAAACCAAGGAAGTGAAGTGAGTCCAGCAAGAGTGACTGATCAACAGTATCGAAGGCAGCAGAGAGGTCAAGGAGGACAAGAATGGAGTAGGGGCGATTAGATTAGACAAGAAGATCGTTGGTGATCTTAGCGAAAGCAGTTTCAGTAGAGTGAAGGGGGCGGAAGCCAGATTGGAGGGGGTCAAGGGAGGAGTTGGTGGAGAGGAAGTCGAGGCAGCGGGAGTAGACAACACGTTCAAGAAGTTTGGAAGCAAATGGAAGGATGTGAGAGGCAAGACACTGCCTCCATTTTCTCCCATGGTCTAATGGCCGCAAGGGCCAGTCGACGTACACAGCAATTTTCATTTTGCTGTCCTGTGCTTTGGCCTAAAACATCTTGAGGTGACTTCCACCCTGCTCTACTGTATCAAGCCACTTCTTGCATGGGCTGTTGCCTTAGGCTACTGCCCTCTACCAGACTAGAGAGTAAAGTCCTTAGCAAAGGATCATCCTTCATCCAGCAGATATGTTCAAACAGCAGAAGCTTCCTCCCCATTATCACATCAACCACCAGCCCTTTTTTATTCCCTTCAGTGGCCCTGTCACTTTATCACAAAACTGGATGGAGATGTTCAAGACATCTTGCATCGAGGCAGCAGGTTGGACTAGATGATCTTTGAGTTACCCAACATTCTATGATAAGCAACTATCTATAATATTTCATTTTTTAAAAACAGAGGTCTTTTTCTGTCAGTCTTTTTGAGGGTCTGGGTCGCTGCTGCTTAAAGCAGAAACATAGTCCGTGCCAGACTGGGTCAGACCAATGGTCTGTCCAGCCCAGCATCCTGTCTCTGACAGTGGCCATTGTCGGTCGCTTTGAAAATTACCCAACAGGTCATAAAGGAGTGATCCATTCTGTGCCTTTCACTCCCAGCTCTTGACGGTCACAGGTTACTTTGCCAACAGCCATTAACGGACCTGTCCTCCAAGAATGTATCCAGTGCTTTTTAAAACCCTGCTAAGTTAGTGGCCTCGACTACATCCTCTTGCAACAAGTTCCACCAGCTAACTGTGCACCGAGTTTAAAAACCAAATAAATGTTTAAATCTGCTGCCAGTTAGTTTCATGGTGTCTCCCCTAGTCCTAGTACTATCTGAGAGGGTAAATAACTCCCTATTGACTCATTCCACACTACTCGGAGTTTAAAAACCTTTTATCATAACAAATGAAAACCTATCTCCAACAGCTTTGCTTCTGAGTCTAGCCTGGTCCCTCCATATCGTCTTCAAATCACCCAGGGCGATTACCACCCTATCAGGCTACCATCAATAAGCAAGTCCAACTACAGAACTAACCTTTCTCACAGAGGTTGGAATTCTATGCAGTTTGAAGCAGGGGCCCGTGTCTACATGTTTATAACGTACAATTATGATGTGCAAATATGAATAGCAACACTTAGGAATTCCTACCATGCCACATCCTATCAGTGGCCCATCTAGTCTGGCATCCAGGGGTCAATACCAGAGTTGTGTGTCCCTTTCGAATATTATTAATTGTTATTTATATAGCACTGGCAGTGTACCTGGACTGTACAATCAAGTTACAGACAGGTCCCTCCCCCAAAGGGCTAAGACACAAGGAAGAGGGAGAGAAGGGAGCGGTGAACAACAGGAGAGACAAGAGTACATTCATGAGTGTGTGAAGATGCAGGTGCACGTGCTTCACTTAGTGACAGGGAAGAGATTCGGAGGGAGGAGGATGCAATAATCTCACAGGAAATGGCTGTAGGAGTAATTCACCCATAGTGGAAATCTGCTCAAACACTCTGCAGTCGTTGGTCTGTTTCGACCCTTACAGCACGTGGGTTTCTATTCCTTAATTTTATTCTATAGATGGTTTCTATTATCCATATAGAAACGCCCAATTCTTTTTAATGCTGCTAAGCTTTCCCGTTTCAATGGGCTCCCGCAGAAAACAGCTTCACAGGTTAAATTATATACGTTGTGGTTAAGGAAATCTTGTTTAAACGGGCTGCATTTCAAAATAACTGAATGTTCCTTTGTGCTCATACCACAAGAAAGGATAAATAGGAATGCCTGATTTACATTCTCTGTACCATGCTGTAATTCGTGACTTACTGTTGCACGTCCTCCTCCTAGTCAGCACAGCTCGAAACCAGGGGTGGGGGGGACCTTTTCCCTGATGGGGGCTGCTTTGAAAAGAAATACCAGTTCTGAGGGCCACACCGGCGTTGCAGGGGGTATAGGGATAATTAGTGGGTCCACTGGGAGAGGGAAGGAAGGGCCTGGCTCATGGATCTATTCCTCATTCCTGAGGGCATGCTCTCATCTCTGCCCCGTTCTGCTAAACGGAAAGAGTGAAAGGACTGGATCCAGGGGTCTGATCCAGGAATTGGAAAAGGGCCAAGTAAACAGCCAGGAACAAAATTTGGCCGACGAGCTCGGAGGTTTCCCCACTGCTGCTTTAAACTTACAACTTCCAAATCTCCTCCTCCTCCTCTTCACTCTGCTCTTTTTTGTTACCCGTCTCTGAACCTTGGCGGTTGCAGCTGAGGGCAGAATCGCGCTACAGTTTCTGTACCAGTGCAGCTGGTGGAGGCTCTGACTGACACGTCCACAATGACAGCCAGGTATTTCCTAAGTGCCCGTTATCCGATTTCATTTTCACGCATGCCACGACCTCGCTCATTTTGCAGTTTGTTAGAATATTGGTTTTATTTATTCATTATTTATTTATATTTTTAAAAAAATCCCGCCCAGTTCAGGACAGCTAACAGAGAGGTCACGACTCACAAGCCACGTACTCCGGAGCAAGTGGTTTGCGGATCATGACTCCAGTATCTTGTTCTCCATCTCAATTAAGCTAAGCAGGAGCCCTATGACATGTTTGCAAAGCTTCACCCACACTCCCGGTATTCTAATCATAAAATCCAGCGTTACCGCCTCATTATTGAATAGCCAGCCTGCAACCCACTCATTACCTTCTCCTCAGGCAGTGCATTTACCCTTGGGCCGCAAGCACCAACAATGCACTTCATTCAAAATGTTTGGATACATTGTCTGAAAGAACGCACTCTCGAGCCGAAACTTGGCACTCACACCTACAGGAAAATGATTCCTACGGCACCTTGTTGGCACAAACTGGATAGAAAGCATGCCATTTTCTATCCAGAAAGGCACTAAGTAATTGTTCCTTGATAGCGGCACGCAGGAAGACCTTGGGAAAGCAGGAGAGAGAAATCAAGCAAGATACTGCACATTGTTTGCAGACTTGTAATGAATACGATCGTTTTTAAAGCCACTGGTTTTGCACAAGTCTGAACGTAATCAGAAATTCACTTCCAGTGGTAGATGAAGCGTTGCCCTATAGAAAATGTTTTCGTATACCAGACCCCATCTCTCTTCCAAGGCCGGCAAATGCTTCCTTCCGACCACAAAGTTCAGACCTTAGGCTGCCTGTGCTTTCTATCACAGCCCACCACCCCTGGGTGCACAGTTGCAGGGGCTGAGCACTCTGTGGAAGGAAGGCGCTCCTAAGCACCAAGCTGAGAGCAGAATGCAGGAAACGGGAGCTGCCCAAACACCAGCCAGGAGGGGGGGTCCTGTCCCACCCTGCCAGCATGGGCTAAGGACCCCCTAGCACAATCACAAATGCGTGAGATTGAAGGGTTATGTTGATAAGGAGGTGGAGGAGGAGGAATGAATAGGCAAACGCTTAGGAAAACTGAATGTGCATGAGGGGTAGGGTGGGGAGACCGAGATGAGGCATGTAAACAACAGACTGTTTAGGCATCTGAGGATGGGATTTGCTTGATGGAGAAGCATGAGAGGAGCTTTTAAGCTGCCTGGGTCACGTGACAAGTGATTAAATGGTATGTGGCAGGAAAGAACGGGATCAGTTCAGAGAGTTTTAATATTTTGTAGCTCCCGTGTTAATGTATTTTAAAATGTGTATGAAGGGCATCCCGCATTCACATGGGCTTCCTTTAGCGTGCAGTTTCTTCTAGGCTGAATCCAAACGACACTGCATTCAACCACCTAATAGAAGCTCCTAGAGGAAGATTTCTTTAGAGTGGCCCGTGGGTATATTAAACAGGAACTGCAGGTGTGGAAGGGAAATCCTAGCTGAACAGCAACACAAAAGTCTGCCTCGGTGAGGAGTAATCTTTAAGGAAATTCTACTTGAATCTGAATGAAAACCAGTGGCTTCCTTAACAATTATGCTTTTTTTGAGTCCGCTCTGAGAATTTAAGAATAACGTGACCCCAGAAGGGATAGACTTGAACAGGGTATCAGATTGAGACCCCATCCACAGATTGTGTGATCCCACCTGGGGTCCTGGCCCATAGTTCGGGAACCTCTGCCTAGGGTCTTGCTTGGGCCAGAAATTTGGGCCCATGCACGATTCAGCCAAACTATTCTGAGCCTGAGGTCAGTGCGTCCAAGCATCCCCTGCACTCCAGAAAGGGGTGGAGCTACGGCATCCCCCACCCCTTCCCGCGTAGCGCCGTGATGCCACGACATTCCATAGGGGTAGGACCTCCTGCAGCTGCGAAACCTGACCCAGACCGAGGGACTTAGGTGCAGAGTGCTCCCAACTTCACTCTGGACTGACAAGACCAGTCAGGCCCCTTCAGGCTACAGGCCTCCACCTCGGGCAAAACCATACAAGTCATACAGGAATACGTTCCCTTCTCTCCCCCCCACCCCCTCATCTTTTTTACAGCTGTAAGCCCCTTAATGGCAGGGACCTGTCTCTAACTACTGATTGTACAGAATCTGGAACATTGCTGGTGCTATGTAATGATTAATAATAATAAGCAATATTAATATTCAGAAAGGAAAGTATCCTGTGGACAAAACATCTCTTATTTCTAGAATCAGCAGGGAACCAGCTGAAGAGTCCAAAGCAAGAAAAGCATGGTTACATCAGCAAGCAAGAGGATTTTGGCAGTGGCCCTTTAAGGCAGATGGTAGGGGGGCAAGGTAGGTGTCAACAAGACCAGAAAGGAGGAAATCATAGTAGTCATCAAAAGAGGAGATGATTAGGGTGTGGGCGAACAATTTAGCTGTGGGACGAGAGGAAAGGACAGATGATTGCAGACCGATTCTGTATCTCAGCCAAAAAGCCAACCCTGCTTGCTTGGCTTAGTTACTTCTGATGTCACGGTCTCACTGGTTGAATAAAGAAAACTGTTCGCTCATTGTGTAAAACCACTTGGGAACATCCAAGCAGCGCTTCCTGTACAGTCCAAAAACCAGAAATCCTACGGAAATATGGGAGGGAATCGAGGAAGTGTTATGTCGTTTGTACCATGGAGATGCATGGCAAGATGCTGGCACTGGCTACATTCTCCCCGTGTGATATCAGAGACCAGTCCACCACCGTCCACAGCACCATCCATTTCCTTCTGCTTGGCTTGGGAAAACTGGGAGCAGCACTCGAGGCATTGGAGCTCCCAAAAGCTCAGGCAGCACAGAATTCAATCCCATTCAGAAGGGTCGCCTGCAATTACCCAGAAAGGCTAGGATATTTAAAGTTTATTTTTGAAAGGTATAGCCCAACAAAGGTGTATAAAAGCTAGCTCCACCCCACACCCCCTCCCCCAAATGCGTATTTACGGACCCAATGCAAAGGAAGCAATTTTCAGCACATTGGACACCCACAGAATTCAAACTACAGGCTCATTCATACCTCATTTAATTTAATTTAAGATTGCACTTCTGGTTTTCAGGGCCCTGAACGGTACGTGCTGTGGTTATATTGGAGACCTGCTCCTGGAGTCTGGCACTGCTAGCTAGCCGCACTCAGAAACCACCCACTGTTTGGGTATCCCACCATCATGCCTTAAGTTGGTGGGCAATCACGCCCTTTCCTGTGCTGCACCCCTCAAGGTGGAACTCCCTCCCTCTGGGTGTCCGTCTCCTTTCCTCCCTCCTCACCTTTAAAAAGCACCTTTAGACTTATTCTCCAGGTGCTTTAAGGATCCACTGCTGGTTCCCATTAATGTGCTTTCTCCACTCCCTCCCCCTTTTAAATGGATTTGTATTTTAAATGGATTGTATACTGCTTTATCATATCGTGAAGCGCTCTGACTGCCATAGAAATAAAATGTAATCATTTTCTAGTGGGAGAAGCCAACAAGGAGCACAAGCCATGCTGGCTTCCCCCATTGTGGGGGTGTGTGTGTTTTGTGCCTTGCTGACTCCCTTCGTACAAACACCCTTCTACCAGGGATAAGCTGCCAAGGGCTTCCTTCCCACTAGCCCCCACTACTGGGAAAACAATGTGTGAATGTGCCCTGCGACAAAAGCTGCAGGTGTTCAGCCTCTCGGAGAACCGAGCCACTTTAATTAGGTGCCTCTCTCACTAATCATAGAGATGCATATGGAGCTGAGCCACACCCTGCTTTCCAACCCGTCAGTGACAAGTAGATTTTTCTGGGTGGGTGGGTGTGGCCAGTGGATGCATGACTAGGAAGACCCCTGAATTCCCAAACAGATTCTTCAAAGGCCCAGCAACATCCTCGAAATCCAAATTCCATCATCGGAAAACTGCAAGCAGAGAGTCTCATGGTTGCTTAGCATTTCTTCAGTCCCAGATTCCTCCCCTGAGGCAATAATGGTTGGTAGCATCACAACTAACCCTTTGGCAGAGATGATCAAGAAGCTGCAAAGCATGAGGACGCTAAACCAAATGGTTTCAAAGACCAAACCCCGGAACAGATGCACCCAGCAGCACAGGTTCTACTTCCCATGCAAATACGAAGCCTCTAGGTTTCCAACTTGCAGTGACGATCAGGTCAAGTGTGAGCGGAAAGCACTGTAACCTGGCAGCCGCTGCAAGGCCACAGTGAACAATGCAATACAACAGCCCTAACTTGGTCCCCTTGGCGAAAGAATCAGGGAAGCATTAAGCTACCCTCTCCCCCACCTTGCATTCAGGACTTGGCTAAAGCAAACTCGCTCAACTCAATCTCCAGAACCGCCAGCCCAGCATCATGCTTAGTCCAGATTAAAACAGGGAAGTCTTTAAAGGAAGCCAGAGGAGAAAAATGAAACTATGGTGCATCCAACAGACCATCTAGCTGGGGGGGGGGGGAAATATTTTCTCATAGGAATAAGTGGTTCTTTAAAATTGGTCATAGGAGGGCAGGGTGTATGGCAACGTGGCACAATGGATTATTCTAATTGGCCACTGGGGGTCACTAACACTTTGCCAAAAGAAGGTCAAATATTTTTTGTCTGGTGATCAAAATATCCCCAAAATCCAGCTTCAAAAGAGACCACCGTTTATTTATCATCACCGTGGGATTTCCATAGGGTGACCTACAATGTTGAGTGCACTTGGGTGTGGGGCAGGGTTCCCCTGTCCTCATGCTAATGACTTTTCACAGATTTGAGGTTGTCCATCATTCAGATTCAAAATTCCAGTCTGACCTTTCTCGGCCCACTCCAACGTTCTCTTTGGTAGAAGGGTAAACAAGCTGACCAGAAAACAGGCACAGGATTAATAGACGCATGTGCTGTTCTTTGCCCTCTGTTCCCTGCGGGCCTCTTCCCCCCTCTCTTAGGGAGAGTGCCTCAATACGTTTGGTGGCAAGAGAGATCAGTCCAGGGAAAAAAGCAGCTACAGAACAAGTAATAATGGAGAAGCTGAAACTGGCTGGGGGGTGGCTTGCTTACACACACACACACACACACACACACACACACACACACACACACACACACACACACACACTACAAACAAAGATTAACGGCACTTGTCACAAATTTTTAATCCCTGCAGACTGACCTCGCGCATAAAGCCGAACAACAGGACACTGAGAATACAACAAGCTCCCATTGAGAGGGAGCAATGGAGGGAGGTACTGCTTTGACCAGGCTGTTTACAATCTTTCACAAGGGGAGGGGGATTTATTTGTCACGGCTGCACAGAAACACCAAGAGGAGACCTTATTCAAAACAGGAAGGCTGCCCATCTCACCGCACTCAGTACCCAAAAGCCAAACTGAAAGCACGGCCTTCGGACCCTGCAGCCAAAGCTGGGCTGCAGTTTGAGAACGGGCTCTCTTTCCAAAGAATCAAGGCATGTCGGTATGCCAAGGAAGCAATCCCCGGCAGTAACGGAGACTTGAAACCAATCCTGCAACATATGCCCGTTCACAATCAAGCGAGCTGCCATTATGGTTGACACAAAGCAACTCCGTTACACAAGCAAAACCCTTCCAGAAGGCAAACCTAATGAGTTCCTGCTGACTCTTTTGTTCTGCTTGCTTCAGACACCTGCAAGCAACAGGATGCCCCACAGCATCTGTACTAAAGCCTGCCACCCGGCCTACGTGCTAAAGTTAATTCCCCGCACACCCCCTCCCTCCCCCTCCATTCCAGCTCCTTCCTCCACCTCTGAAAACTTCCCTTTGTTCTGTCTAGTAGTGCCTAGGCAGTGTCAGTCTCTGGAGGCTTACCGAGCCACCCACCCTCCTGCCGGCAATCTGTCACGCCAGTTCCCTTCCTTGCCACTGTCTGCCTGCTACCGAGGGAGGTAAAATTTAGCAACATACCATCACGTGGTAGGTCTCCTCGGTGGGAAGATGGAGCGTTCTGCACATTGCTGACCTCAATTTCTTCCCTTTCTACCGGAGCAGTTTTAGCGGATTCCATCTCGCCACCTCTGCTTCTTGGGGAGTCGAGGCTCGCCGCTTCATTGCTGGCATTTCTCTTAACCCTCTTGGCTGCCTCCCCCTCCTCCTTCCCTTTCTCGTGGCTGCCGATTTCAGGGATTTGCTCCAGTTTGCTGTGATACAACCCTGGGCTGACCAGCTCTTTCTTGGCTGAACTGCTGCTGCTGCTGCTGTTCCCCTCCTCTCTCCTCTTGGCAGCTGGCTCCTCTGTGCGGAGGGATTGATGCTCCTTCCCAATCAGGCTGGACAGCTCTGCATTGTTCTGTGCAGTGCTCAGGCTGTGGACAGATGTTTGCTCCTCCGATACAGTAGCTGACCTTTTCATTGGAGCGCCTGGCTTTCTGGTCATGGGGCTTGAGCTCTGGGTTAGGTTGCTAGTAGGCGAAAGCAGGCCAGTTGCAACATCTTCTTTCACCATTGGCTCTGGGTATTTGTCTGCCAGGTTAAGGGCTAGGGGCACAGACAAGTGGGAGCACTCTGACATTGCACGCCTCATCACCTTCCTTTGCTGAGCAGCTCTGTTCAGACAACTGCCATCATCTGCAGAGCCCAGCTTCTCCCCCAGCCCAACCAGAAACCTCTCTTCCTCTATTTCATTGATATTACTGAAGTAGCCACTTTTTGAGTCGTCCTGGGCAAGCTCTACGGTGGTGGTTGGAGGTCCTGGCTTAGAGGTGGCCAGGAGCGAGGCAAATCCACTTTGCACATAGTTATCGTTCACCACCCCCACGACACAATAGCCGGGAGCTCCATCTTTTTTCCCAGTTGCCTCTTTAGACCCCAAATTGTGAGACAGGACAGGGTTGAAATTTGGATTCCACACACTGATCTCTGGCTCCTTTGTGTATTTGCTGGGATCGGTCCCCGACACAGGCAGGTCGGGCAGGTCTTGCTGACACTTTGTCTCCATCACACTCTTACCTGCTGCCTTCTCCTGATCGGTGATGGCTTCATTTCTCCCCAGTCCGGTGGCGGCAGCACATGATCGCTTGGCTCCTGCCTGCCCCAAAGGAAATTCTGTAGTTTTGGGGTTTGTCAAGTTCCCTTCTGCAGATGAGAAGGGCTCAGAAATCAGAGACCAGTTTTCAAGGTGACCTGGAGCCGCCTGGTATTTTTTACCCTGAACCTCGATTTCTCTTTGGTCCTTTGGGGCTATTTTCAGGTCTTTGTCTAGCTTTACTTCAAAGAAGCAGAGCTTATCCTCATCTGTGAAGCCAGCGTTTTTAACAAGCCCGTCTTTAATCTGTCCCCCTGAGTTTACATTCAGCCCGATCTCATGAAGCTTGCCTTCAGTCCTCTGCCATTCAAATTCCGTTTTGCTGAAGTCTTTCTGGGATTCCATGCAGTGGTAGGCTTCGGAAAAGCTATCTGGGTTCTTGGCTTTGCACAGCTGGCTGTATTCGGAGAGAGATGCAGGCTGCTTGTTAGAGAGAGACATCTCCCGACTGCTTCTCTCCCTCTCGTAGCTGTAACACCACCTACAAGCAAGCTAGGCTTGCAGGCTGGCTGAGTGTGTGACGACACACCATGTCCCCTGTATTCATGACAAAAATTCACTTGTTCCCCACCCCCTTCCTCCCCAAAGCACTCATTTACTGAAATCAGCCACTAGTCCGAACACAGCACTTTAGATGACCCTTAAAAAAAACAACACATAAGCTCTGTCCCTTCCAAATTAGAAAATGGAAACTGCATTTACAATTAGAATTTTGTGCTCTCTGCCACACAGACTTTGATGGGATGGTTTCTAACAAGTCAATCAAAGTCTTCAGCAGGCAGTGTGTCGATGGCAATTATACACACATGCTTTGGCTTATCAGAGAAACAAATACTGCTTTAACCCCTTCAAAAAGCATTATAAATATCCCCTGCTTAGGAACAGATAAGCTACCAACGCAGGGAGTGACTAAAATGATCAGAGTCAGCGCAATGGTCTCTAGACAGAGGTGCTTTGCTCTTAGAGCAATTATTATTATTAACAAACATTTATATAGCGCCAGCAGTGTACCTGGCACTTTACAAAGTAATAAAATAGACACA
This sequence comes from Sphenodon punctatus, assembly GCA_003113815.1. NCBI lineage: Eukaryota > Metazoa > Chordata > Lepidosauria > Sphenodontia > Sphenodontidae > Sphenodon > Sphenodon punctatus. The sequence continues at coordinate 498,470 of QEPC01015304.1, read as the reverse complement.
GTTCCTGCCCCTAGGGCTTACAATCTGAGAGACAGGAGCTGGGGGAGAGACTTAGGAAGGGGAACAGAGGGAGAGACAAGGGGTCTAACATTCATGAAGATGCGAGGTCTCAAGTGCACGTACTTGGCTTGGTTACGATGAGAATGACAGCAGGCAGGTCCATGTGGCAAGGATAAGGGTAAACAGATCGTAGGTATAGGAATAGTGACTCAGCAGGATAAAGAATCAGACAGAGCAGAGTGAAAGAGGTGAGTTTTAAGGAGAGATTTGAAGGTATGAAGGGAGGGGCAAGGCGGATGTGGACAGGGAGGGAGTTCCAAGCATGGGGGGCAGCAAGTGAGAAGGGACGAAGGCGCTTAGGGGAGCAGGGAAGGTGTGGAAGGGCGAGAGAAGGGACAGAGGAGGAGCGAAGTGCACGGGCTGGAGTATGGTGGGCGATAAGCGCAGAGAGGTGGAGGGGAGCGAGCGAGCAATGAGTTTCATATAGTCTTTCAGTACCAATCACAAACTGCCATAATGCATATTGTGTTCACCTATTAGCTAGAGACTGTAGCTATCACGATGGTTAAACCCTCAATCATGCTTCGGCGTTAGTAAAAATTCCAGATATTGAACCGAGAATCTGAAAACTCCTCTGGACTGTTTGTAATCAAAAATAAAAATATTTTTGTCCTACCCTTTCTGCTGCCATTATTTTCCCTTTCAGCACCGAACACACTGGGGCTGATCTATTTAAGACCAGTCCCCTGAAGTGGAAGATCTGCACGTGTCCTTTATTCCAAATTTATTCTTGTACTTCTGGACCTGGGAAGTCTTGCAACAATGCTCAGCGCAGATCAGCATCCATCTTGTTCTGACAAAATTATTTCTCCTGGCAAAGAGTTTCTCCAACCTTTGCTCAAGCAAGTTCACTCAAGGCCCATGCCTTGAAAGGTTGAATGGGATGGGTGGCACCGGCCACTGGACTTGAAGTGTAATGGTTTGGCTGCCCTCTTCATTGGAGACCGACGGTGGAGAAAGAGCTTCCATCCAGCAGTGGGAAAGCAAAACACAGTTTGAAGATTTGGGATGCATGTATGAACGTAAAGGCAGGGGGGGGTGTTGTATATCAAAGCTGGGCAAAGTTCCCAATTCCAAGAGCCACATACGAAACCTTTCATATCGCTGTGTCACAACACGCATCATGTCAATTGCTGCTTCCCCCAGCTCCCCAATCACATCAAAGCTCTGGCTTCGAGGCGGTCTGGTTGGCTCGGGCAGCACCAATAGCAGCACAGGGCATGCTCCCCCTGCTCTTACAGCCCCCAAGAGCCTCCAGCAGTGGCCGTTATTGTGGCTCAGCTTCTCTTGCTCCTGAGGCAGCCACCTCTGGTGACAACGGCATTTCAGGTGCCCAAGTGCCACACGCCGTTCCAGAGCCACCATTTACCCACCTCTTATGCATGAAGCCTGCTGAATTGTGGGATAAGAAAGGACACTGGTAAAGATTCACATGCCCGGCACTTACCTGCTTTGGGATACTGAATTTTTTTTATGCAAGATGGAAGACTTAACCGATAATCCATCTAATGAAAGGAGCTGCTGGGCTTGCAAGCTCTTTCAGACCACCACAGGACCCCAAACTCCAGTTTGGACAGGTCAACGAGGAACAATGGTTTGCAAGTGTCTAACAGCTGAACCTCTTCAGTCTGCGATACATAATGTTTTGCACCTAATGAGCTGGACTCCTGGTTCCACATTTGAGGATGAAGCAGGTGGCGATCAAACTTGTCCCCCTCACATGAGAGACAGGCTTGATTGCAAGCCGCTTCATCCTCAAACGAGGAGGAGACAGGAAAGCTATGAAGTCAACATGGCCCTAGAGAAGGAAAGAGCTTCAGGGTTTCCCTAGACAAAACATTTGCTGTGGCACAGGCTCCCCAACACTGCTGCAAGCTGTGTTTAAGGTCATACACACGGTCTCACTACTCCTGTGCAAGCTATTTCTTGCTTTTGTGCAAACTGTTCTGGACCAAGCACCTATATTATCCACTTGCCTTCCAGAGCAGCATGTTCTTGCTTGATGTACTACCCTGGAGAAGACTGCCCCTTGCAGTGTGCAAGTTGCTCCAAAGTAATGAAGCAAACAACAACTGGCAATGGAACTGTGCACCTGCATCAGAGGTGGTGAAACTCCAGGCCATGGGATAAATCTGGCGGTCCATGTCTGTCTTCTATTTGCCCCTTTCTAATTCCTGGATCTGGCCTATGGATTGAGTCCCTACCCTCCAGTCGTCAAGGACCAAGCTCAGGGGTACTGAGCAGAATGTAGGGGGCATGCAAAGTCCACCACCACCCCACCCCAGGCAGAAAAAAAGTTCTCTGCCCCTGTCTAATCTGGTAGCAAGTCTGAATTAAGGAGCAAGCTGTTCACAGTAAAAAAACCCTCTCTTCTCATCAGTGACTCTACTGTGTAGTCTATGGTACTTTGGACACACGCTGCTTTTTTTAGGATGCTCCGAGCTAGACCTTTTTTTTTTTTTAAAATGAACAGAATAAGTAACTTTTAAAGGCAGGTCAGTTAAATAGGCCATGCCGAAAGCACTGACAGCAGTCTGTCTCCTCACACTCTTTGCCACTTGCTGCGAGACATTTCCCTGCTAGCAGAGAGACAGGCCTACTCCTACCCCCAGGGTCCAGCATTGAATAATCCTGATCTAGACAAACTGTCCCTATTTGAGCCAAGATTACACAGCACTCTAGGGAGTGGGGAGGGCCACAGAGTCAGAAATAAACTGTCTGGGAAGAATTATGCCCTCATGGCCAAGTGCAAGAACCGCTGTGATTTTTAGCTTAATTCATCGGACTTATTTTTAGACTCCAAGCTGCAGCACACCCCCTGAATTTTAAATCTACTGCAGAAAAACTCGGCGAGGCGTGCATTTATCTCCTCGGATTTGTGCGCCAGGCGGGAGACGTTCTTAAAAAAACATAGAAACAATGAGTAAGGTAGAGTAAATTATTCCCTTATTTCACGACACTTTGCTGTTGCCGAAAATACTTCCACCCACGAGCGCCACTCTTCTCAAAAGACCTCCACTTTTTATTTATTTATTTATTTATTTAAGAGCATAAATATTCAAAGACGTGGTTTTCCCCCCTTTTATGATGGAGCTCAAGGGTCCATCTTTTTTTCCACCACCTCGGAGGAGGAAACCAATGATTGGAAATGTTTCCTGGCTTTTAACATCGTCACTCCGTTTGCAGCATTGTGGAGAGAGGCTTGTCCAGACAGGTTTTGAAAATGTCCAAGGAAGATTCCATAGCCCCCCAGGGCAGCTTATACTACTGCCCAGCCCAGCAGTTCTCACGTTAAGAACATAAGCAGGGCCACGCTGGGTCAGACCAATGGTTCATCAAGCCCAGCATCCTGTCTCTGACAGTGGCCACTCTCAGTCACTTTAGAGAAGTACCCAACAGGTCACAATGGAGTGGTCCAATTTTGGCCATCAACTCCCAGCTCCGACAGTCAGAGGCTACAACCTCCATGGCTACCAACCAGAGTAAGGATGTTTTTCCTAATATTTAATCAAAATTTACATTGGTGCAACTTAAGCCCATTCCCTCTTGTTCTAGCTTTTATGACAGTTGACAACAATATTCATCCGTTTCTTTGTGGCATCCTTTTAGATGTTTGAAAAATGGCACCCATGATACCCCTTCATCTGCTTTTCTCTAGGCTGAACAGCTCTAGTTGCCTGGACTCCCTCCTCATCCAAACGCCAGTTCGAAGTAGCATTTCGGCCAGACATCTAGGCCCACTCAAGTTTGATTAACGGACAAGTTAATGAAGAGCAGCATTTCCCAAGCTTTGTAATGCTTGAAGTACCGGCTTCTAGTTCCAGTTGGTTTTGAGAGGACGACGCGAAGACCTTCCTTGTTTAGTCAGGTATTTGGAAGGTGGGGATAGGGTTGGGGGGATTTTCATATGCTTCTATGTGTACTGTATATGTTGCAAGCCTTCCCCTAAGGCTCACGGCAGGATATAAATCCGAATGAATTAATGAATTAATGTTGAAATGAAGAAGAAAACAATGAAACAAATAGGCAAGATGCTGGTTTAGCATCTGGTATCTCACAACTAACCTAGGCACAAGATGCAGGCTTTATGCCACTGGAAAACAGACAAAATTAGACTGTCATCAGGGTTTTAGGCCTGAAAGGTACATGAAAAGGTTAGCTAGTCCATCCACCCGATCTCAGCAGGACCAACTAGCCCATCCCTGAAAGGAGGGTATTCAGCCTAATGATTTCCGCTGATGCAACCCAAAATAGACTCTTTGTGCTACTGCGTCCCACTGCTGATTCATTAAGTTTGCTATCAATTATAAACCCATGCATCTTTTAGAGGGGAAAATCCTCTCCTGTTTTAAATGTGCACATTTCTCTCCCTCTAAGTGATCAACAGCGGTTCTGATTTGTTTATTTTTTGTTGGCACAGGTCTTGGATCAAGTCCAGCAATTCCTGGATCGCAAAATAATGTAACGTAATTTCCGAGGTACCATCTTCTGCCTGCACACGAGCATGCTTCAGTAACTGCATCATGCTAATATTGATTGGGGGAATGTTTCCTCGGGGCGGGACGTGGAGGTCAAATTTCTGGATACCGTAAATTACTGCTTCCTAGAACAGCTGATTCTGGAACCAACGAGAGGAGGAGCTATTCTAGATCCAGTCCCGAGTGGCACGCAGAACCTGGTGCAAGGAATAACTGTGGCGGAGCCACTAGGCAACAGCGATCATAATATGATCCTGGAAACTACAGACCAGTAAGCTTGACGTCTGTGCTGGGCAAAATGGTGGAAATCATCATTAAGGACGGAATTACAGGGCATGTTGACAAACATGGCTTAATGGGGAAGAGTCAACAGGGATTTAGTAAAGGTAAGTCATGCCTCACTAGCCTGTTGGAATTCTTTGAGGGTGTAAATAAGCATGTGGACAAGGGAGACCCAGTAGATATAGTGTACCTGGATTTCCAGAAAGCATTTGATAAGGTCCCTCATGAGAGACTCTTGAGAAAATTAAAAAGTCATGGGATAGGAGGTAGTGTCTTACTATGGATCAGAAACTGGTTAAAAGATAGAAAGCAAAGGGTAGGACTAAATGGTCAGTTTTCACAATGGAGAGATGTAAAAAGTGGTGTGCCTCAGGGATCTGTATTGGGACCGGTGCTGTTTAATGTATTCATTAATGATTTGGAAAAGGGTGTTAAGAGTGAGGTGATCAAATTTGCAGACGACACCAAGTTATTCAAGGTAGTTAAAACACGAGCAGACTGTGAGGAACTGCAACAGGATCTTACGACACTGGGTGCCTGGGCATCTAAATGGCAAATGAGATTTAATGTGGACAAGTGCAAAGTGATGCACGTAGGGAAAAATAATCCAAACTATGCGTACACAATGCTGGGTACTAAGCTAGGAGTTACCACTCAGGAAAAGGATCTGGGGGTGGTTGTGGACAATACAATGAAATCCACAGCGCAGTGCGCAGCAGCAGTCAAAAAAGCAAACAGAATGTTAGGAATTATTCGGAAGGGGATAGAGAATAAAACTGAGGATGTCATAATGCCTCTATACAAATCAATGGTGCGACCGCACCTCGAATATTGTGTGCAGTTCTGGTCGCCCCATCTCAAAAAAGACATAGCTGAACTAGAAAAGGTACAGAGAAGGGCAACAAAAATGATCAAGGGCATGGAAGGGCTCCCGTATGAGGAGAGGCTTGGTAGGTTGGGGCTCTTCAGTTTGGAGAAGAGACGACTGAGAGGAGATATGATAGAGGTCTATAAAATCATGAGTGGTGTGGAACTAATAAACAAGGAGCAGTTATTTACCCTCTCAGCTAGTACTAGAACTAGGGGACACTCCATGAAACTCATGGGTGGCAAGTTTAAAACAAATAAAAGAAAATATTTTTTCACTCAGCGTATAATTGGGTTGTGGAATCTACTGCCAGAGGCTGTGGTAAGGGCCAGTACTATAGCTGAGTTTAAAAGAGGTTTGGACAAGTTTCTGGAAGATAGATCCATTAGCAGCTATTAGCCAGACAGGATCAGGGAACATGACGGGAGCTGGGGGAAAACAACAGGGAATGGATCCCCCATTGTGACCTGTTGGGTGCTTCTCCCAAGCCACCGTGATTGGCCACTGTCAGAGAGAGGATGCTGGGCTAAATGGACCATTGGTCTGACCCAGTATGGCACTTCTTATGTTCTTAGCTGAAGGTACAGTACATTCCTATAAAGATGCTTATAAGGACCAGTCTAGAGAGAGCGAGAGAGAGGTGGCTGTGTTTGTCCCAAAAGTAAGAGATGGAGACAAAGTAGTTCAAATGATGTCTTTTATTGGACCAACTTCTGCTTATGAGAATGCGCACGCTTTCAGGCCACACAGAGCCCTTCCCCCGGCATGTAGTGCAGCAAGTAAAAATATATACACTGAGCAAAGGTAGGACAGGTATATAGGAGAGCAATATACAAGAAACCAACAGCCCATCATACTTACCGCGACTGATTCAGCAACCACCCAAGACACTAAAAAAGAATTTTATTTTTTTTAAAAAATTGACTCTACAGCCAAACACTCGAACACCAGAGCAGACCCTGGTGATGCACCCCTCTAAAAATGCACCCCACACCCTCTAAAGAGCAGACCCTGATGCACCCCTCTAAAGATGCACCCCACATCCTCTAAAGGGACCGCCTCGCCCTCTGCGCGCCAGAGCGGCTCCTCTGGTCTGCCAGGGGTGCCTTCTTGGAGGTCCCCCGTGTTAAGCGGGGGGCCACAATGGAGAGGGCATTCTCGGTAGCCGGGCCGCACCTTTGGAATTCCCTCCTGGAGGAAGCTCGCCTGGCCCCGAGCCTTTTGACATTCTGGCGAATTTGCAAAACCTGGCTGTTCACCCAGGCCTTTGGGGAGGGGGGTTTATCTCCCGCCACCCTTATTTATTGTATTTTTAGTATTCCCCTAGCCGGGTTTTATTGTTGTGATTTTATGAGTTTTTAAATATATTTTTATAATTGTATTTTTATGTTTTTGAAATTGTTAGCTGCCCCGAGTTGTTCTCAGGAGGGGCGGGATATAAATTGACTAATTAAATAAATAAATAAAAAGAGCAGACCCGTGATGCACACCTTGCCACACTAAAAGCCACTTTCATGAAACAATGGCCTTCCGACCGAGAAGTAGACCGCATAGGAGAACGAGCAACCCAAATGCCTCAAGAGAATCGGCTACGATACAGTAAGGAAGAGCGAACCCTCTAACCGCACCCCTCCTGTTGTCATCTACCACCCCACACTGGAAACTATAGCATCATCAAACGGCTACAACCTATACTTGATGGGGACAAGACCCTAAGAAATCTTTCCTGAACCACCTCTTCTGGCCTTCAAACAACCCTCGAACCTCTCTCAACTGATCATCCAGCGCAAGGCCGACCTTGACAGGAACAAGGCCCTCTGCCAGAAGAGCAGGTGCAAAGCTTGCCAACACATTTCTACCCACAACCACTGTCAATAACCCCCACAGAAAGCCATTCAAAATATGAGGGAACTACACCTGCACATCCCAAAATTTAGTTTCCATGGGAGCATTTCATGCACTGAACGAAATACACTACGTTGGTGAAACCCAGCAACCCTTACACCAGGGATTCTCAAACTTGGTGTGATGTGTCAAAGTGCTCCCCAAACCAGCTCTCGGCATAGCTCAGGAGCACTATGAAACAGTCCTTCATCCGTTAAAGTCAATGTGAGCTGGGTGGAGGATTACCCTTGATATCCTGTTGTTAGCAAGGCAAACTTCCCGTTTGTCTTTCAGCAGGGGATTTGTATAAATGCATATTTATGCAAATCATTCATGCAAATGATGCAGTGCTCCCAAGTAGTCACTTGACACACTCCAGTGCTCGTGACTGGAAAAATGTTGAGAACCCCCGTCTTACACCAATGAATGAACTTGCATGGAAATACAACTGGGAGCACAAACAAGGGCTCTCTCCGGTGGGCAATCACTTCCCCCAGAACGACCACTCCATCTCTCCGTTCTCATTCTCAAAGGAAGCCTACACAACATCTTCAGACGACGAGCCCGGGAACTAAAATTCATAGCTTTATTAGGTAACAAAAAATAATGGACTCAGACATATAAGCTTTTCAAGCCATTCTACAAAATCGACAGTAACTGACACGGTCAGCTGTGTACTCGACCCTTGTGTCATTGCTGTGAACCCAGTTCCTTTCACTCAATAAACTGTTTCCTACTATATCTCCTACCCATAGGTTTGCTTTAATCTAGTCCTATGTGTTTACCACTACCTAATGTTTCTTTGTCTCCTACACCAATATGTTTATATATGAATCTATATTATATATTTATATATAAAAATATTGGTGTAGGATAGATGTATTACAGCTCTTAAATGTCTGACATCTAACCCCCCCACGCTCCAGTTACCTTCTCTTAGCCACTCTCACCCATGCCATTCCATGCCCTCCTCACGTCATACATTTGCTCAGCGTATATATTTCTGACTGGCTACGCTACATGCCTGAGGAAGGGCCCCTGTGCGGCCCGAAAGCCTGCGCATTCTCAACAGCAGAGTTTGGTCCAATAAAAGATCATCTGAACTACTTTGTCTCCATCTCTATAAGAACCAACTTTGACAGTAGCGTCGCATTTCTTTAGCCCAGGAACTAAACTGGGCAGACATCAGGGAGCAGAAGACAGCACAGGGTGCATGGATTGCTGCTCATGAAATAAGGTTTTCATTACTTTCCTAGAAAGGTGGAGGCCATTCAGGGTATTTGCCACTGCAAACGAAGCTGTATTCAAGTAGCTATATGGGAAGGAATATAAAAGGGACCATGCAAAATTCTCCATGAGCCACAAGCCACATTTTTTTCCCTTTGATCTTCTCTCCTCTTGCAGCACGTTTACTAAATACTCTCTATTTTGATCCTTGTGGAAAATCATCTTGACTCTGAAAAGTGCCAGCTGTCGATCAGGCTCTAATGCCGCACAGAGCAGCTATTGTACTGAGAGAGAAAATATAGATTGAAGGATTTCATTTCCATCAGCGTATGGAAGCCTGTATGGAAGCCTTCGGAAGTTACTGACTGCTGGTTGACAAGCTAACTTACCCTCGCTCTTTGTCGTAACTCCGAGGCCTCTCCGCACCGTTATCCGCCCTCATTTCAGTCTGTCTAACCAACCCTGTCTCTCTTCCCTGCACTCGTCTGCACCCTCCCATTTCGGGACAAATCAAGAACCTTGCCCAGTTCTCACAAGGTTCTCAGGAGAACCGAGAAACGTTACTGAGATCTCACCAAGATCTCGGTGATATTCCAAGATCACACAAGAATCTCAAGTAAAATTCAAAACCAGTCTGCACATGTGCAAATAGCCATTGCAGCTGTTCTGCACACGCGGGACCCTTCTCCAAAATGGCGCCAGCAATGTCATTTGCAAGAACGAGCCAAGCAAAAATCCAAGAATCTAGCATCAGTCCTACTCCCATTGCTTTAACCCTTCACGTTTTGCACTTCAGATTAGGCCACCCATCAGTACTAGGGATAGTTTCTTGGCTCCCATGCACCATCCATCATCCCCAAAACCCTCCCAACACCATCTACTTGCATCACAAAATTGCAAGGCTGGAAGGGACCATAAGGGTCATCCAGTCCGATCCCTGCTCCAATGCAAGATCCCCGTCCTCTGCCTACAGCATCGCAGGGAGAGGTTTGCCCAGCTGGGTTTTGAAAACATCCAAGGAGGGAAGATTCCACAACCTCCCTGGGGAGCTTATTCCATTGTCCGACAGCTCCTACAGTTGGGAAGTTTTTCCTAATATCTAACTGAAATCCACATGGCTGCAACTGAAGCCCATTCCCTCTTGTTCTGCCTTGGGGGACAGCAGACAACAAGTACTCAGCATCCTTTTTTGTGGCCTCCTTTTAGATATTTGAAAACGGCTCTCCTATCCCTCCTTAGTCTTGTTTTCTCTAGGCTAAGCCTATCCAATCCTTTCACCTTTTCCTCATCTGGCTCTTCTTCCAGCCTCTTTTGTCATCTTAGCGGCTCTCCTCTGAATCTCATACAATTATAGGGTTGGAAGGTACATCAGAGGCCATCTAGTCCAACCCTCTGCTCAGTGCCGGAAATCCGCAGCGACAGCATCCCCGACAGATGGGCCATCCAGTCTCTGTTTGAAAACCGCCAGCGACAAAGAACCCGCCCCCACCCTAGGCAGTGTCTGTTCCATTGTCAAACAGCCCTTATCGTTAGGAAGTTCTTTCTAACGTTTAGCCGAAATCTGCTTTCTTGTCATTTGAACCCATTATTTTTAGCCTTGCCTTCAGCGGCCAGGGAGAATAAGTCTTTGCCATCTCTATCTTCTCCAATTTGTCAACATCCTTTCTTGAGGTGCGGTACCCAAGACGGAACCCAGTATTACTGTGCCCCACAACTGATCCAGGTGTCACTGTCCAGCACATAAAGTACAAAGCTGAGTTCCAAAAATCTAAGGCCACGTTCACACCTGAGGGGGCGACACTTTAAAAATGACGTGAGGCGAAGACGCGGTAGTGGGGAGAAGCCCGATGCCGGAAGTAGCACCGGTGCAAACGGGGTTCTGCTGCAGCTTTACTCATGCATGATAGGGTGCAAAATCCAGCCCTATCATGCACAAGTAGAGCCGCAGCAGAACCCCATTTGCAATGGCGGATTCGGGCTCCTCCCCACTACCGCGTCTTTGCCTCGCGTCATTTTTAAAGCGCCGCCCTGTCAGGTGTGATTGTGGCCAAGTTTTGTACTCGGCCTTGGTACTGGCTGCTTAGGTGGCCTTCACTTTAGATACAAGGACAGAGGTGCACTGTCTTTGAAGTCGAAGATGTATCCCAGGAACGTTAAACAGAAACAAGCGGGAAGAATACAGGGTGCTTTCAGACATTACGGAGTCTTAGATCCGGAAGTTACATCAAGGGTCATTGAGTCCAACCCCCCTGCAACAATGCAGGATTCACCACACCCAAACTGTCCGCACAGAAAAATCCACCCACAAGGAACAGAATCTATAATAAACGTCTGCCACAGCTGGAGACCAGGAGTGACCAGAGCACACCAATGCCTGAAACAACAGGGAACAAACCTGTAAGAGAAAAATCCAATGGTTTCCCCCACAAGCCCCTGCAACAGCCTGGGGCAACCTCATGGTGCTGCCTTAAGAGTCTTCCTATAACTCCTGAAAACACACACCGAGACCAAGGGAACGGCTCATGTCAAAGTGACCGTGGCAGCCAGGGTGGGGTAGTGGAGTGGGTGCTGGACTTAGCCCTGGGAAGCCAGGGTTTTAATCCTGCCCTCGCCGTGAACTCACTAGGTGGCCTTGGGCAAGTCCCCATCTCTCAGCCTCCGCTCCCCATCTGTAAAACTGAAGTGTGTGTTGTCTGTCTCTGTGTTCCCCTCACCCTTGTCCATTGTAGATTGTAAGCCCACTGGGCAGGGACCTGCCTCTCAAAATCTGTAACTGAAAGCACTACGTATGCCTAGTAGCACTACAGAAATGATTAGTAGTAGTAGTAAGTTGCATCCTACAATAGCTGGACATTGGCTAGAGCCAGATCTTAAAGTAGAAATCCCTGCTTCTGAAATGAATCCAAGGAACAAATGAGGTGGCGTGCCTCAATTTACCCAAACGGGATCGAAGGTTGCCAATTAACAAGCCAAAGCATATAGGTACAACTCAGTTTTATTGGATAGACACGTCACTTAACATCTGGACATGGCAGTGTTCTCACTTACAAACCCCAGTAACCCAGGATATCTTACGTGTCAGAGGCAGAGTCCGAGACGCAGGCTGGTTCAGAGGAGAAGGGGAGAGGGCCCAGCAGATGGCTGGCCTGGGGGTCTCTGGATCTTTTGAGAGCGACGGTAAGGGTCAGAAGCCCACACGGCTCACTGCGATGCTAGTGGCCGCTAGCGCTAATGACAAGGGATAAGGGGCTGGTTTTTCCCTTTTATAGCTTCATTTATTGGGGATACATGTTGCAGGGTCCCCTTTGCCAGGTGCAGAGAATAAGCTGGCTATTCATTATGCTGTCACTTGGAGCACAGGCACCAAGCTAGTTTGGAGTTCTCAGGGAGTTTTACGGAGTTACTGTTTATTCGTAGGGGAGGGCACCTCCCTTTCTTACAAACTCCCTTTGTTTCTCTTAGGCCTCTTCCTGTGTTCTCAGAGAGAGTGGCTGCCTGGGGTTTGTTACTGTGGCCTTGGAAATCACTTTCTGCTTAGAAAGTGATTTTGACAATTTTATTTTCATGGGCCTAGTTAGACAGTGTCAGCCTGAGACCTGTGGCTGATTAAACTGAACTGAGTTTGTCCAAACCTGATCCTGCTTGTGTCTCTGATCATTATTGCCTAATTGATACATAACACTTCCATGGCCAATGTCTGTTACAAGGAGGATACAGCACTTCCTAGATGCAAGGATTAAGGATTCCAGAACCTGTCACTGCTCACCAAGCTCTCTTTCCTGGAGAGCGTCTGCATGACCAGTAATGAGCTGTAGTCAGACTCCAGGTCTGCTTCCAGAGACATAAATGCTCCTGCTGTCAATGAAAGGTTGAGCAAGACTTCAGGCAAGATGGTGGTGCTTTGTCAAGACCAGCTTGTATTCAGGCCCTTTCCTCTTGCCATTATTAAGCCTTGTGTCCTCACTTAAAGGCAGAGTACACACACAAGAGGGTGGCCAAGGAGAGCATGTCACTGCACCAAAAAGCATAGTTCAGGTTAAGAACTTCAAAAGAAAGACTCCTCCAACACCCTCTAGTCTAAAAAGTCAGAGATTTCAATGCTGATGTTTCATGTCTGAACTGAATCACCCTCTCCCCCGGTGAAGAGAGACCTTCCACTGCAAAAGGCGGCTGCTCAATTTTGCTGGGTTTCTTCTGAGTCACAAAGCACATGACCACACCGGCATACCGATACCAGAGTAGCTCGCAACACGGACGCGGCATGAGTTAAAACCCCAGTCTGCAAGCTCCCATCCTCAGTGGATGAATCAGCCTAGTGTTTCTATTTTTGCTCCACTCCTGAAGCTATTACTTATCCTGTTTAATGCCCGCCCCCCCCCCCCGCCCTTTCCCCCTAACATGATTGTTTCTGTGCAGTCTCTTTGCGCTGGTTTCCAAGGCAACGCCACCTTCCAGGATGATGAGGCGCCGCTTGCCAGATTCTCTGGGAGACATGATCTCTAATTAAGTGTCATTACCAATAACAGTCAATGATCTGGCTGATCAGATCGAATGAGGAAACACTTTGGCAATAAAAACCAAGACCATAAAATTGCCATTTGGAAATTCATCCAAGTGTGGGCTGATGCAGCCATGCACACTCCCTGCTGCTCAAACATTCACTACACAGAAAGCAGCTCCATTGCAGCTCTGATACATGAAGCCAGAGACTGTGCACTGAACGCATATTCCACCTCCCCTCCCCATCGGACAACAGGCCAAATTAAAAAAGCAAGGCAGTGAACCTGGACTTTCAGATCCTGGACCACTGTCACTTTAAACCAGGGTTTAGGAGATCTCAGCCTGAGGGTCAAACATGGCTCACAGCAAGATTTGTGTGACCCCTTTCCAGTTCCTGGATCTGGCCCTTGGATTCTGAAGTGACGCATTCCTAGTCACCACAGTGAATCCCACCCTTCACCGCGGGCTGTGGTGACACGTGCGGCCCCAACAGAAGTGACAGGAGCGTGACCACTGCCCAGGGGCAATCGGAGAGAACATGGGCCAAGGGAACACAACAGACATGCAGTGGAGACGTGGACCGCGGTTTGAGCCCCAGAATGCACCTCGGCTGGGGTCAATTCCTTCCACCGCGGCTGCGGGTTTCCGTTCAGAAGTTACTTTTCATTCACCCCTGCCGTCGTGACCAGTCACCACACTTCTGGACCTCCTCCCGCCCCGACCTCACAAAGCGTGGTTAGCTTCACCCTGGGCCACGTTTGACTGTGGTGAACATCTGGATGCGAGCAAACAGACGTGCACGGCGCTTTCACCACCCACCACGTTTGACTGAGGTTGACTGTGGTGGACATTCACCACGTCACTTCTGAAATCACCCTCTATCTCCGGTCACTGTAAAACTAACTCAGGATAAGGAAGCAAAGATGAAGCCATAAACGCAAAGATAGGAGAGAGCTCCACGGCATAAATCCAGGATCTGGGCCCTCCTTCAGTGCACTTTTTAAGCATCTCCGCCCCAACTTCTTATGCAGCCCCCAGAGCTTGTACTAATTTCCAGAAGGGGCCCCTGGCAGGGAAAAGGTTCCCCCTCACGCCTGCTTTAAATCATGCCTTAAACATTAAAAAGATACATGGGAGAAGACGGTTTGTAGGAGAACACATTGCTAGTGCTACGCAAACAAAGAAGAATGCTTGTCAGGTCAAACTGGACTAAAAATACGTTCTCGGTTTTGTTGGTTTGTTTGGTTGTTTTTTTTATAAACTTCTCCAAACTAAGGCTAAGAAATGTTTGTAATTTTAATGGCAATAGCTTTAAACACAAACAAACCCACGTTTTCCTACGACAGGGGTGGGGAACCTCTGGCCTGGGGGGCCAAAGGCAGCCCCTGTTTATGTGACCCCTTTCTAGTCCCTGGATCTGAATCCACTTCTTATCTCCAACCACTGAAAAGCTAAGCTGAGGGTAAGAAAGCAAAGAGGAGGGCATGCACACAAGGCTAGGGGACTCAACCATGACCCAAACCCATGGTCTGACCCCTTCTTTTCTTGAGCAAACCCCTTAAGCACCCCAACTTCTATGCGGCCCTTGGAGATTGTACTCATTTTCAAAGTGGCCCCCAGGACAGAAAAGGGTCCCCCACCCCGTCCTACTATGGGTGTTAAACAAGAGGTTTGCCCACACCAGGTGGGGATCCAGTCGCCCATTTATTAGGTGCTCGCCTTGTGGAGCTTGCTCACCCTGTGGAGCTTGCTCACCATGCAGACAAATGCCGGCTAATGTGCGTCCACGTCCCATCAATTAGGTTGTGTGCAGCACATCCGCCAGCACCAGAGAGTTGCGGGCAGAAATCCTAGAGCGTCCGAGGAGCGACTGCTTCCTGCCCCTGCTCTCGCTGGTGCTGCAAGTGGGGGCTGCCAGCAAGTGCATGATATACACGCGCGGGGGGGGCTTCCTGTTTATTAGACTGGGCGTGCTACGCTAGACATGTGAGTGGGGGTTGTACGGGCCGATCCCAGACTGCGGCGGGCTATCGTCTCGTTTATTAACACACAATGTGCAAGACCCAACCGCTCCAGCGCTGGGGCAGTACTCGAGAATTTGAAACGGACATTAATAAAAAGCAAAAACAACTAGCCCATTTCAACTTGCAGTACGTTTACAAACAAAGCAGTAAAAATACTGAAGATTCAGATTTAATATGCTTTAATATCATTTTTGTTAAAAAAAATTGTAACTTATTATTTAAGATTTAATAGGATTGAATAGATTAATTTTAATAAAACGGAATAAGATGTAATAATTTAAGATTTAATATGTTAATATTTACCGTGCCAAGTGCCGTGGCAGTGGGGCGCTATGTAAAAATTAAAATCATCATCGTCATCAACTAAGCTCTGGGGCCTACATCCTGGAAAGCTCTTGTCTATAGGCATTTTATTTGATCCCTTTATAATTCCATGATCTGGATCCTAACCTTACTTTCCTCCCCCCCCCTCCCCCCCTCCCCCAGCATCCTCAACCCTCCCATTAAAGCCTCCCATCTGGCCCATGGAGCTCACTTGCACTAATTTTTAAAGTGGCCCGAGTGTGCAAAAAAGCCCCCCCCCCCTCCAGCTTAAGGAATAAATAGAAGCAAAACTTACTCTTTTTTTAAACTGAGAGCATCTCAAGAGGACAGAAAATGCTAAACTGATCTTGTTCCAAGACAGGCCTAAATAAGTGGATATCAGTGGGGGGGGAAACGCAAAGAATAAATTAACGGAAAGGGGAAACCAATCCTTAAGCCACAAAAGTCAGCGTCTTCAGATGCCAACATCCTGCCTAAAATTAAATGCACATTCCCAATTAGGCCTGGCCAGCTCGAGGAAAAGAAGAAAAAAAAAAAAAAAAGGACAGAGGACGGATGAAGAACAGTATGGAAGCCAAACAGCAATGCAAGAATTCACTCACCAAAAATATTGCCAATATTACCCTGCCCAAAATTAAAAGCTGTGCATCTGCTGCAGCTTAATTTCAAGCAAAATGGAAGAGGATGAAGTAGTTACAAACCTACTAAGATTTGTCCATACTGTGGTCTATCCAACCATTTTGGAAGAAACAGATGAGCAAAAAACCAAGTTCAGCTAGTATGTCTTATACAGAAGAAATTACCATAAATCAAGGATGGGAAACCTGAGGCCCGGGGTGTGTGTGTCAAACGCAGCCCGTGGCTAGTTCTTATTTGTCCCTTTTCCAGTTCCTGGATCTGCCCCCTGGATCCCCACCTCCCCCCAGCAATGAAAGATTATGCTCCGTGTAAGGGAGCAGGAAGGAGGGCATGCACACAAGTACAGGGGATGGATACAAATCCATGATCGTGACCCTCCTCTTCCTAAATGCACACCTTAAGCACTGCACCCCCAATGTCTGGGCAGCCCTCAGAGCTTGTACTAATTTTCAAAAGGGCCCCTGGGAGGGAAAAAGTTCCCTAGACCTGATGTAAATCAACAGCCTCAACAGGATCGTGTGGAAAGAATTTTTTAAAAATGCCGGGAGTAATGAAAAGATGACAACAGGATTCTCTGGGAGGTGTTATCTGTATGGAGGGAGGGAAAGCTGACCAGTCCTCACTAAAGGATTTTTTCAAATGAGAACCAACAGATAAAAATGCTTCCAAATTTAGGGATGGTGTTGGCGGGGGGCGGGGACAGCAGATGCTATTGTACCTGATGTTTGGTTACATATTCACTTAAGTGCTGCCTGCCCTGCTACGCTCACAGAGCATGAATGGGAGGGAAACTTATTCTATCCAGCAAGCCCACAGGTGCAAGACACCATGGCAGTTACAGTAACCCGAACTCCTGGAGGGGGAAGGGAGTGTCCTCCCCTCAAAAACAAAAAACTCTGGAGGGAGGGCGAGGGTTCTGTTCCTCTTGATCCCCCTTTTGCAATGCCCATGATGAGAAGCCTTCCCTGCCTTCCCTGTCCCCCCTCCATCAAGTAGCCAATTCTCCCGCCTCCGTGCAGAATTCATCTGTGCAACCATTTACTTGTGGGATCAGCAATCGGGAGGATTCGGTTCAAGATTATGGGCATTTGTATGAACAAAACTACCTGCAGTTACATAAAATAGGATAAAAATTCGTAAGGAAGACTAAATTCAGGACACAAAACCACACAAACTTGTGAAGGAACTTCCTTTATAGAATGATTAGAGCAAAGCTGTCTGTTATTTGGGCCCTAACCCTATTTGCCAAAATGTCTCACAGTGGCCAATGCTGGTGACCAGATATTAGCCCCAGTGGAGAACAGGATCCTGTATTAGACCTTGTTTTACTTACAACAAGCAGAACGCAACAGCCCGTCTTTTGTCAGGGAGCCGCCCCTCCTGCCTCAGGCATCTCGGGGCAGCTAACAACATTTTAAAGACATTGAAAACGTATTAAAATACACAGTGATAAAATTACAATTAAAACAACCTAAAAAGCCCATATTCACCCACCCTGACCCAACCCACCCACCCCATCTCCCTCGGGAAAGGCCCAGCGGAACAGCCAGGTCTTACGCTGTCTCCGGAAAGAGGGGAGGTCGGTAATCAAGCGGCTCTCCAACGGGAGGGAGTTCCACAGCCGCGGCGCAACCACAGAGAACGCCCTCCTCATGGTAGACACCCGGGGGACCCTGAGGGCGCCCCTGGCCAACCGCAGGGGCCGATCCAGGTCCCAGAGGGCAAGGCGCTCCTGCAGATAGGTGGGTCCCAAGCTGTTTAAGGCCTTAAAAAGGTCAGCACCAACACCTTGAATTGGGCCTGGAAAACTATCGGCAGCCAGTGCAGAGAACGGAGCACCGGTGTAATGTGTTCGCGTCGGCCCGTCCCAGTCAGGAGACGGGCTGACGCATTCTGAACCAGCTGCAGCTTCCGAACCAGCCCCAAAGGTAGCCCCATGTAGAGTGCGTTACAGTAGTCCAGTCTGGAGATAATAAAAGCATGGATGACTGTGGCCAAATCCGAGTCCGAGACATACAACCTAACCCGACGCACCAGATGTAACTGGCGAAATGCCCCCTTTGCCACAGCCACCACCTGGGTATCCAGGCAGAGCTGCGGATCCAGGAGCATCCCCAAACTCCGGACCTGAGAAACCAAGGGAGGACTGACCCCAACAATGATGGGGGCCGTCACTCCTTCAGCTTGCCCCACAACCATCACCTCCATCTTGTCAGAATTTAATTTCAGGCAACTCTCCCTCATCCAGTCCCCCACAGCTGACAAACACCAGGTAAGCACAGAGACTGCCAGGCCTGAGTTAGATGAAAATGAGAGATATAGCTGGGTGTCATCAGCATACTGATGACACCTCACCCCAAACTCCCTGACAACCTCCCCCAAAGACTACATGTACATATTGAACAGGAGAGGGGATAGAATGGAACCCTGCGGAACCCCACACGTGAGGCCCCAGAGGGAAGATGAGAACTCCCCTAGCACCACACGCTGGGTTCTCCCAGCCAGGCAAGAGCGGAACCATTCAAGAACAGTCCCACTAATCCCTGCCCGGTCCTGCAGTCGCGTCACCAACTCCTCATGATCAACGGTGTCAAATGCAGCCGAGAGATCTAACAGGACCAACAGGGTCAAACGACCCCAATTAAACTCACGGGAGTCTCTGTTCTATAACTCGGAAGAAAGCCAGACTGCGAGGGATCAAGAAAACTGACTCAGTCCAAATGCTCCTGAAGCTGTCGAGCCATCACCCATTCAATAACCTTCCCTAAAAAGGGAAAGTTAGGAGACCGGCCGATAGCTAGCCAGGACGCCAACGTCCAAAGATGGCTTCTTGAGCAGGGGCCGCACCACCGCCTCCTTGAGGCAGTCCGGCACCCTGCCCTCCCCAAGGGAGGCATTGACTATCCCCGCCAGCAACAGCCCCAATGTCTCCCAGCTAGCCTTAACCAGCCAGGACTGGCATGGATCCAATTCACTATAAGTGGCTTGAACAGTCCCAAGAGCATCCCCCACATCTGAGGGCAACTCAATCTGAAACTCATCCCACAAAACAGAACAAGAAGGGGCTTCTACTGCCTCTTACTCACCCACTGCTAAAAATGTTGCATCAAAACTGTGGTGAGTTTGACCAATTTTATCCGCAAAAAAGTCCACAAACAAATCACAGCGAGCATTTGATGATTCTAAGTCCAGGCGGAGGGAGGCCAAACTGACCAGCCCCCTCACCACCCGGAACAGCTCAGCCAGGCAGGACTTAGCGGACGCAATGAGGGCAGCAAAGAAAACCTTCTTTGCTGTCTGCAGCGCAATGGCATAGGTACGTAACCAGACTTTATGCCATAATCTGTCAACTTCAGCACGAGAGCAATGCCCTAACCGCCACCCTTTCCACTTCATCCGCCGCAGCTCCTCTGTATAACACGGGGAGCTACATTGTAAGTCACCCTGGGAAGGTGGCCCCAGCTTGATCAGAGAATGGGAGTGGTGGAGGAGAATGGAAAAGGGGCCGTGCTGGTATTGGCAACAGCGGAGCCAGTGGAGATACATCAGGCAGAGGGTTTAACCTGGACAAAAGGATTGACTGTGGCCAGTCCCCCCAGCCTTGAGACTTTGCATGGGGATGTGTGGTGTTTGAGACCCTTTGTGGAGGCGGAAGAAGAGGACAAGTGTGGTTGGCCCCTCTCTATCTGTGGGGGGGTGCTTGCTGGGGGCAGTTATCGCCCCCCCCCCCCTTGAAGACTATGGCAGGGGGTGTTTGCTGTCTCCGCCACTGGAGCCTGGGTGTCAGCGGGTTCAGGGATGCGTACCTGATGGCCGGAGTGGGATGCCGCTGCCTCCGCTTTTAGCAAGGGGGCGGAGCCTGGGACAGCCGGCTTCCGGGCCGCTCCTACAAACTCTGGGAGCGGCCGGCAACTGTGCCGAAGGGGCACGTCCAAAGGGGTGTGCCCTTTGGCTGTGCCCGACGACTGGGGCCGGTGTTGTTAGTATTTGGTGGGAAGGGGAATATATGTTTATAGCGTGTGAAGGGACCCTCCCTCCTGGTGAGAGCAGGAGGAGGGCCTCCCCCCTGGTGGCAGCAGGGTGGCGGATGGGAAATAGTGAAACAGGGTGGACAGATACTGGGATCGTTAGGAGATTAATGGGGAGGGTGATATATTGTTGTATGCTGCATTTAATGTTGAATTTATTAAAATTGTAAGGGGTTTTGTTTGGTCATTGAGGATTGTATAGGTGTATTGTGCACCTTATTTGTGTATTATGATATGTTGTGAGCCGCCTCTAGCTGCCTTTGGGTGGGAGAGCGCTGGGTATAAATTAAAAATGAAATAAATGAAAATGAAATGAAATAAGGGGCAGGGTACAAATCTGAATATAAATAAATATATTTGATTGAAAGCACATGTAAAAGTGAGCCAGTGTAGCCTAGTGAATACCGCCCGCCACCAGCAGCTGATGACTGGTGGCCATCATTTGAAGTTAATTTTTTTTACCAGATGCCAATGTTATACAAGATGGGAGCTATGCATTCTGGACAGCCCTAGTATCAACTTATCCTCCTTCCCCACATTATGAAATCAGTAGCAAACCAAGCGTCTCGCTGGGTTAACATCTAACTCACCCTGCTGTAACTAGAAGTTCTAAGCCATGAAGAGGGTATGCGGGGGGAGGCTGGGGTGTTTAAAACGGAAATACTAACAGCCTTAACAGCATGAATGATACCATTGTAATTCAGAGCAGTCAGTGAAAGAAAACATGGCGCGAAAGGGCATAACTGTGACTGCTGAACAGAAGCAAACAGTGTAATTAGAGATGGTTCACTTGACTGCTGAACGTATTTTATTTACACACGAAGGACGTAAAGCGGTCAGATTAAAAAACATGCACTCCTCTGTGTTGCGCACTGTCAGGGCTTATGCCAACAGTGGGTATTGGGGACTGGCTGGGGAGTCCGGTGGCCGTCAGCTGAAGGAATGGGCATTGGAACGGCGCCAGCGGAGGCCGTCAAAGGAGGACAGTGGGACAAGAGGTACTTCCTGCTCAAAGTGGCCCTTCAAATGATTGTCCCTTCCAATGCCTCAACAGGCCAATCCTGATGCTCGGTAATCCATTCAGCGTCATGCCAAGAGCAGACTCCATGTGGAAGACTAAGACATAATGTGAGTCAACTATGTGACACAACAGCAAAAACGGCAAAGGCTATTTTGGGTTGCCTTAACAGAAGCATTGTCTTGAAGACAAGCAACATGGTTGTCCCCCTCTTCCCTGAGCCCTGTTCAGGCCTCATCAGGAGTGCTGCATCCAGTTGTGGCACCTCACTCTGAGGAGGATACGGGGGAGAAAGATGAGTGAGTGAGGTATTTTATGTTTTCATATTTTGGGGTTGTTTTCGATTTGTATTTTGATATTTTAAGCTGCCCTGAGCCGCTGTTGGCAGGAAGGGCAGGGTAAAAATTAAAATATTAACAGCAAGGACGACAGGACAGCAGGCTAGCGGGGGAGGAAAAGGAGCCACGGTGAGACAGCAGGAGAAGGGCTGAAGGCGCTAATGGCAGTGCTTGATTTCTGTATGTTTTTCACTCCTCTACAGTGATCACAGGAGGAGAACCGTGTACCCTAGAGATCTTACTGCAGCAACCTAGGCCTGGTACTCATTCCCAACTCTCTTCGGGCAGGAAGGGGCTGAAACACTGGGGTAGGAGGTGGGAGTGGGGCGGTCTCAACTGATGGCTTGCTTGTTGCCTTGCTACAGGACTGCCACCGCAATGGGCCGGGACCAATCCCCCAGCAACAAGCAGCCAGTGGAACCCGGACCTGCGGGTCTGCAACCAGTGGCGCAGGGAGGATTCATCATGGGAGCCGGGACGCCATTCAGGGCACGGCCTGGGAGTGCAGGCAGCTTGTACAGCAGAATGCCACACAATGCAAGAGGAGGCCCCCTAGATCGCTGGCAGGACGACAGGCACTGGGCCCACCTCTGGTCGCAGTCCAAGCGGATAGAATGCATTGTCTTGCTATGATGCTGTGTACATTTTGATGTATAGAGCAACACTCACTGAAAATGGCTCCTACTAGGTCCCAATATGATTTAAAAAACCAACAACCCAGTGTGCTCGTCCAGCAGCATAGCATTAATGGGCCCAAATTCAAAATGGCCACCACGCAAGCAATTACACGAGTACTGATCATACTCATGCATGTTAATAAGTGGCTTGTACGGTATCAATACTCTACAGCTGTCTAACTCTGAAGCAATCGTTACATCACTCCTCTTTATAGCAGCCTTACAGGTTCTTTCATCTTTCCTTTTGCGTGTACAAGATGTTAAGGAATCATCCTTAAACTCCATAGCGGGTCTTCCTTCCCTTATGCTAGGAGTGGCATATTTCTTGGCTGTCATGAAATTCTGACCCTTCAAGCTCACAACTTTTCTGTAAGTTGTTGCATATTCTTTCATACGATTTTGGTAGCGAACCGGCCTCTCCCCTTTTCTCTCAAGCTTTAGTTACAATTTTCAGAGATTTGTGTAAATGAAGCACTGCTCCATGCTTTTTTGGGCCAGATGCTTGCTTTGGCAGAACGATGCTTCACTATTAAAGTGTATTTCAAACATTTTAAATGTGTTCTTCAGACTGTGCAAATGTTTTAATTATGTGCTGGGTGAGCACAAATGTAAAATACCAAGTAGATACTCCACTAAAACGATGAGACAAGTCCTCTGAACATCACCATGCAGAAATCTGTGACATCTATATTCTCTCACTACAACAGCAGCCCTGCAAGTAAGTATGGGAAGCGATGGTATTTAGAGTTCTTCACTGAAAGCACTCTCTACGGAAAGCACTCTATGGATATAAGTTGCCTTTACATGGTTTACATTTTTTATTATATTTTATTGCACGGATTTTGTGAAGTGCTCTGAGCACCATTCAGCAGGTGCCAAATAATAAATATACTATAGAGTATATAATAGTACATATTTATTATTAAAGATAAACACATGCATAGTACAGGTACATTAAAATATGAACCAATGGACGGATCTCCAATAGGCAACTTCTACATGTAGGCATGTCAAAATAATCAGGAGAAAGTACGTGTCAAACATACAATGATATACAATATACAAGATGACCTATATGTAATCAGAAACTACTTATGAAAGAGATAATGTACCTGGAAGGAACATATACAGCAAGAATGCATGCTTACATGGAAGGGGATATCTAGAGATTCTAAGGATCATTGTTCTTACCACTTCCTGTGCTCCTCTTTTTATTATTTTAGCTTATTAAACTGTATATCTATTATAATGTACTTCCACAGAGGGTGATGATTCCTGAACGTATCCTCTTTAAACTCCTGGTATTCACGTTCAAAACACTCCACGACCAAGCTCCCCCTTACCTCTCGGACCTAATCTCCCTACGCACTCCTGCACGTGCTCTCTGCTCTTCCTCTGTCCCCTCCCTCACTCTCCCTC
Organism: Sphenodon punctatus; assembly: GCA_003113815.1. Taxonomy (NCBI): domain Eukaryota; kingdom Metazoa; phylum Chordata; class Lepidosauria; order Sphenodontia; family Sphenodontidae; genus Sphenodon; species Sphenodon punctatus. The sequence goes on along the minus strand of QEPC01015304.1, from coordinate 474,704 downwards.
GTTTCTCCTGCTCACCTAACCACCTTCGACCCTTCTCCCTCACTGCCCCCCATGCCTGGAACTCCCTCCCCACGCACATCCGCCTTGCCCCCTCCTTTCGCACCTTCAAATCCCTCCTCAAGACCCACTTTTTCCTCGTCGCCTTTCCCAATGCCTGCTAGTCGTTCCCAGATACCTACTGTCTGCCCTCCTCTGCAGACTGCTGCAACCAACCTGATTGTAACCAAGCCAAGCACACGCACCTGAGACTTTGCATCCTCTTGAATGTTTGTTTGTCTTCTCCCCTGTCTCTCCCACTGTCCCCTCTCCCTGTCTCCCCCTCCTTGTCTTTTAGATTGTGAGCCACAGGCAGGACTGCACCCATTTCTATGTTCTGTAAGGCGCCAAGTACATGACTGGCGCTATATAAATGTTTATAATAAATAAAATAAAAATAATAATAATACAGATCGCAGCTATTCAAAGAGCTGTGAAGACCCTAATAAGAAGCTGGACCCTCTAAGAGAGCTTGTTCTCCCATCAATTCTGTAGTGTTTTTAAATGCTATTGTAGCAGAACTCAAAACAGGATCTTGAGGGAATTCTCTTTGTTATCTGACTGCAGTTCTTAGTATATATAATATATTTACTACTTATTAATAGTGAACTTCCCCCTTTTTATATGAAATAAACAATTTGCCCAAATTATTACTGCACTAAATCTCACTATGAATAAAGTACAGTGAAGTGCAGTACTTCGATGCAGCATAGAAAAGTCAAGGGGGCGGGGAGGTAATGACATGTGGAACAGAAAAGGATGACAGATGATGGATACCCTGGCCTTTGCCAACATCTGGGTACGGCCTGACGTACAGAGCAATCTGTCAAATGCATCCCCTGAGGCTGCCGATGTGTTCACAGAGCGGCACGTGCACGCAATGGGTTCCACGTATGCATGTTGTGTGCGGAGATGGAGCGGGTGCACTCCAACACTTGGATGGAATGGGATGAGATCAAGACCGTGGCTTTTCTGGACATTTGTGCACAGCCAGAAGTGGAGAAGTCACTAAGTGAAGTGGACTTTCCCTGCCGTTTTTCCTCATCATTGCCCTGTTGGCAAGAAGAGGATACTTGCGGGGCCACCGGAAGTGCTTCAATCAGGAATGTGAACTCGCTGATGGAAAGCTTCTTGCCCTATACTCCCAGAAGTGCAGGGCGCCCTGGCAAGCGGGGACGTTTTCCACCCCAACTGTGTGGTAAAGCAGAAGATGCTGGAGGGGGTTACGAGAGGCTCATGTCTGACTGGGGGCTGGGTGAGATCCGAGAGGATTTCCAACACCATGGCAGGTGAGACCTGTGAGCCATGGATACAAGCAACTAGCAGGAAAGAACTTAAGACTGATCGCGTTTGATTTCAATTTTTACTTTCACTCTCCATTTTCACTATAGGCGCTCAATAAAGGAAGCACTTTGATCAACGAACTCAGCATTCTGTGCACAGCAAAAGGTTATTTCCAGCTGCCAAGTGCTGGCCGGTATAAACCCAGGTATGAACCTCCGCGAGTGGGTAGGGGTAGCAGTTGCTTGACTGTCTCCCAAAGGTATAATATAGCCTGGGAGAAAGGAACAGCTGGTGCGGCTTCTTCTTCCCATGGTTCATCGTGACTGTGAGTCATGACACGGGGCAGGATGCTGGACGGAGCATGGCAGGGAAGAACACCTGCCCATGTATTATGTTTGTCACGGTGGGTGGGAGCTGAGTAAGGGCAGCCTGCCAGCACATGAAAGACATGCAAGGGGACTGCCCTTTTATTCGAGGTGGAGACAAAGTAATTCCGAGAACCAACTGCTGTTGATGATAGGGCTCGGTGTGGTTCAAAAGCTTGCACGCACTCAGCTGCTGGTCCAATAAGAGAGATCACCTGAACGACTGTCTCTCCATCTCTTACATTTGGAACCAACACGCAAACACCCTCCCTCTCTCTAGAAGTGGCAGCAGAACTGACAAGACTCAGTAAACAGTCTGCCAACAGCTTATTCCCAAACGGACCAAATACAGAGATTTACATATGATGGCAGTTAAAAATTCGTTCTAGGGGAGGGAATGGGGCTACCGGTCTCCAACAGAACCACTTGCAAGCATCCTCTGAATTCCCATCTTGCAGTCAATTCCTAGCAGCTAAACTAGGCCCAGTTGCAACCTAGGAACCTAGTCTCAAAAATACAGGAAAACTAGATAAGTCTCGGCCCTCTGAGATCTTGTACAAATAAAAGAAACAAATACAAAAAAATATTTTTTCACTCAGCATATATAATTGGGTTGTGGAATCTACTGCCAGAGGCTGTGGTAAGGGCCAGTACTATAGCTGAGTTTAAAAGAGGTTTGGACAAGTTTCTGGAAGATAGATCCATTAGCAGCTATTAGCCAGACAGGATCAGGGAACATGACGGGAGCTGGGGGAAAACAACAGGGAATGGATCCCTCGTTGTGACCTGTTGGGTGCTTCTCCCAAGCCACCGTGATTGGCCACTGTCGGAGACAGGATGTTGGGCTAGATGGACCATTGGTCTGACCCAGTATGGCACTTATGTTCTTATGTTGTACAGGAGCTGAACTACTCTGTAGAGCACAAAGCCATGGAGTCAAGTCCAGCTCTTCTCTAGTTCAGGACACGCAGGAGGTGCTGGATCCAGGTATGTGTTCATACTGTGCAACCATACAGAGCTTTATTTGTTCACAGGGAGTCCGTACATAAATCTGGAACATGTACAAGATGCACCAGCAGCAATTAGACCTGCAAGGTCTCAAACATGGGGAGCCCCAGCCCATGAGGAGCCCATAACAATTCACAAGGGAGCTCCCAACTAGAGCGGTAATGAGTACCTGCAAAAATGGGTATTACCCATCACAATTCTGGTACTCGGCCTGGACCCAGCAACATCAGGTACTAATCGGTACCCAATTAATGCCCAACAGGCTACCCCAAGTTACCAGGTTACTGTTTTTCATCCCCATTTTCTGACTTCTGGCACCAATTTTCTGTCTTATCAGTACCTGGTTAAGGATAATACCCGGTATTTTCCGGTAATCAGGTGACCAACTCAGTACCTGGTTAGCAACCGTTCTACCCATCTCAGATCTACTGTCAACACAGAGCCCATGGACAAACTAGTATTTGTTATACAGCAAGATCTGTCACTCAGCCAGAGACCCATGGTCATCAAGTTTTTCCCTTTGGCAGAAATGGGGGAAAGGGAGCGAACACAGGTTCCTTCTCTCAACACAAAAAACCAGACAGCACAGCAACGTAAACCAATCCATATTGTAGCGGGGGTGGGGTGGGGGGTGCACCCTGCCTCAAGGAATGAGTACCCTTGAAGGGACAGGCTGGAGGGCCCTTTAAATTTGACAGCTGCCCAAAGATTGGGGCCAGGTCACCAGAGGGCAGGTGAAGTCAACTTAGACCTGCGGATGGCAGGTGGACCCAGGGCTTCCCAGTGCGAGAGCCTGTGCCTGGGACGCAACTGGGCGTACCACCAGCATGTGGTGGCGACACAGCTGGGAGCAGCAGGACAGCAAGCTGCCGGGTTTAGCAAGGGAGCAGGGTCGAGCAGCAGCAGAGTGAGAAGAGGAAGTGGTGGAGAGCAGATCTGGGAGCTCTTCACAATCTCGCTCCCCCCTACCTCTCTGCACTTATCTCCCTCCATACTCCAGCCCGTGCACTTCGCTCCTCCTCTGTCCCTTCTCTCACCCTTCCACACCTTCCCTGTTCCCCTAAGCGCCTTCGTCCCTTCTCACTTGCTGCCCCCCATGCCTGGAACTCCCTCCCTGTCCACATCCGCCTTGC
>QEPC01015304.1:422660-469153 GCA_003113815.1 Sphenodon punctatus | reverse complement strand
GTCTCTCCCCCAGCTCCTGTCTCTCAGATTGTAAGCCCTAGGGGCAGGGACCGTGTCTATTTTATTACTTTGTAAAGTGCCAGGTACACTGCTGGCGCTATATAAATGTTTGTTAATAATAATAATAACAACAACATCAGATGTCTGATGGGTGACGTGTGGCAATACATGGATGTATTTAAAAATCAAAATTTCAGCAACAGCTACAGCTTTAACCCAATACAATTCAAGCGGCCTTGACACAAGTAACAACTGAATGGCATTCACTGACCTGCGCCATACATGTGGTCAGACTAGATAATCTCTGAGCCCCCTCCCCTTCTGGCTTTAACATCTACAAATTTATACGCCATTTATAATTTTACTCTTGTGGTTTATACAATCCACAGAAATACTAGAAAATAGCTTTTAAAAGTAAACGCTGAAGTTGGGTGAAGAAACTAGTCTATTGAGATATTAGAGCAGTACTTAGTGTCTTTCATCCAAAGATTTTAAAGCTCTTTGAACAGTTAAGTATTACCCTGTAGGACTGCAAAGACTAAAATGCAGAGATGAAAAGTAATTTGTTCATGTTTAGAGTAAGTTAGCGGGAGAGCTGGGACCTCTAAAAGCAGGTCTCCTGGCTCTCCCACACCCCAGCACTAACTACAAGATGAATCCGTTCTTGAAGCTTCAAAGCCATCCCCTCCTTGATCCACACATTTAACCTGCACTACTGGATACACAAATCTGTAATATAGATGTCACTTCAATCAAAGCTTAATTGAATTCAGAAATCAAGCTAGGGTGTTTTCCTAGCTTTGTCTGAGAATTTGCCAAGCGGTTGCTACATTACTTACTGGAGGGTCCAGGGAAAGTAGCACATAAAAATAGAGCTATTTGGACAGCTGGAAATCATGGGAGCCTGCCTGCTTATCCCCGCGCTGCTCTGCACTTCACTGAGAGATACGCTTTGTCATTCGGCCGAGATACTGTGCAGTCAACAATAGATCGCCTACAGCCATGCCAGAGGCCTGATCCCCCCTCATGCCCTTCTGTCAATCCTACCCCTGACAGCATGTGCATACAAATGGAGGAGGAGACCATGTCAATGAGCAACTCCCAAATATACTTGGGAGGCTTGCAGTCCGCTTGCAGAGAAGCTGTAAAACCATGGAGCATTTCGTAGGGCGGTGACGGTGCTTACAGAAGACTCCAGCATGTATTCCGTAGCACTGACTTGCAAATGCAGCCCACACCCCAGTTTACTCACAAGAAGGAATCCTGCAAGGCAGGTGGGAGTCCTGCGATGGATTGTGCAGTTTACAGTAATAATTACCTGTGCCACATGTTCAGGGAATGGCTTTTTGGTTTTGCAGGAATCTCCTGCATTTGCTAAGAACCCCTCTAAATGTAGTGTTAGCAGTTTACCAAGGGAAACAACACAGGTTTCTAGCAGATGACACTTTTTTATATTAAAAAAGCTGCCTTGAGTATTCCCTTTATTTAGTCGTACCATCATGCAGCAAAGAACATTACTTTTTCAGACAAGTTCATGCAGAGCACGCCACACCACTTCAACCAAAATAGAATCACTCTAGGTTATGCAACACTCATTAAAATTACAAAGCCTCTCAAAAGGCTGACCAGAATGTTAAGGCTGAGTTGGGCTCCTTGTTTACTAAGTTAGTGGCAACATCATGCAAACAGACACTAAGGAACTCAGTAGGAAAAACAACATAATTTCATCCCTCCTGGTGACTATGCAAGAATGGCAGCTGCTATGGAAAGATACGTCCCAAGACACCTTGTTTGATCAGAATTCATTGATCAAAGAACACACCTCTGAACGAGATCTGTAAGCAACATGTCTTGAATGATTTTTTTTTTTCTAAGGCACATGAACCTGTTGAACACACCCTAGTTGTGGGCTTTTCCTGCCTCCAAAGTTGCAGTGTGGGTCAGAAATACTACCTTCTCTGAACCCTGACTTGGGACACCACTTAGAAAAGCTTTACTGGTTCTGATTTCTATCGACCTCCAAAGCATTTCTAGTCCTGAATGGTTGAGAGAGATGAAACCTCCAAGTGACATCATTCCAGTTGTCTTGCTATTTCTTAAGTTGCCGAAGTAACTCATTAAGGTTTCCTCATAGCTATCACTCGGAAAGTGGCATGAGTTTTGGGGAATCTCAGGCCTGAGGCAAAATGTGGCCCACAGCTAGTTTTTATTTGGGCCCTGGATCCAGTCCCTACCCCCAAGACACAGAGTCTGAGTTCAAGGGCAGGGAGCAGAGATGAGAGTATGCACATTGCACACAAGAATAGGGAACAGTCCCATGGTACGGAATCATGATCTGGATCCTCCTCTTCCTGAGCACACACCCCTGCCCCCAATTTCTACGCAGCCCTTTGAGCTTGTACTAGTTTTCAAAGTGGCCCCAGGAACAGAAAAGGTTCCCCATTCCTGTCATGGTGAGTTCATGGTAACAAATACCAAAAACTTATTTCTAGGACAATTCAAGGGGAGGGAAGACAGCAAGATGTAATTAAGACTGACGTGGTCTTAAAAGTTTGATCCCAGAACCTTTTAGGCCTAGGAAGGAATTCCGTGTTTTCCCAATGGTATCAAGCATTGCATTCTAATCCAGGCATAGGACCTCAAGAGTCATTGGTTTCTCAGCCTAGCAACACTTTTTGGTACTGGTCCAGAACCCAAGAGTTTCAATCTCTGGTGCCAAAGAACTAATTTCATTCACCAAGATTTACAGTTTAATTTATAACCTACATTTGTCAAGGTACAACCTAAGCAAGCAAAATTATCTTTGAATGCGACACAGAGAAACAAAGCTTTGGAGCTTAACCGAACTGTCAATCTTCCTAAAAGCTCCGGAATTAGCACCGTGAAACAGACAAGCAGAATTAAACAGCCTATTAAGTTCAGCCAAAAAAAGTCATGCCATATTCGTTTGTGCCACGTAGGATTAAGAGTTATGTATTCATGCCAAACGCACTGATGAGTAGCAATGTCTTGCACGCAAACTGTCTGTTACCACTGCTAGCTCAAGTCACAAGCACACACCTTTCTCTTGCCTTTGCTGGCTCATACCAAAGGGTTTCATCGGCTTTGGCTTTTCTCGTTCCTGGACAGCAGACCTCAAGGGTGCTGAGGGAAGCCCTCTAGACTTGGTAGGTCTCATGTAGCCTTTAATCTCTTCTGCAGCTTTGACTTGCTCCTCTCTCTTTGCCGCTTTGGTTATTTTTTTCAGAGATCCACCTCCTTTTTTCTGAGGCAACTCTAGTGCTTTATCACCTTCAGGCTTCCAAGCTTGTCCATCCTTTAGTTCAGTCACCTCTGCTGGAAGGTCCGCCTTGTTCTTGCCAGCAGCCTCCTGTTCTGGGTGTTCAGAGTGGCTTTTGGTTTTATCGACAGCAGGACTGATAGGTTCTGTTTTGTCATCCTTTGGGGCCTTGGCTTCACTTGTCTTATTTCTTGAACTATCTGGGGACTCTAAGAAGCCCTGCTCACCCTTCTTGTCTTCCAAACCCATCAGTTCAGCTGTGTTCTCCACCAGTGCCATTGTTAGATCCTGGAGCGTCGTAGCTTCTGCCTTCTTCCCCGGAAGGACTGGAAGCTCTGGCAAAATGCAACCGCTCTTCTTCCCACTGACAGAACCACTCTCATCCACTTTTGCAACCTTTGCTACACCTGCTGCCGCCTCCTCCAGACGCTTTGTGGCAGTGCATTCAGGGCTTAGCTGAACATCTTTGGAGCTTATTCCTTTATCGTCTTCACCTGCCGAAGTAGAGATGGGCACTTTCTCCTTTTCTGGTGTCGTGTCCTGTTTGGCAGGATGTGCCGACGGGAGCGATTTACCTCTCTTCTTCTCTTTGGCTTTATCCCCCACTTTTATCAAAAGCGAGGCTTCTGTTGCCTCTGCTTCAACGTTCAGCTTGACAGGATGCTCACGTGGCTTGTGTTTATGCTTCTCAACTTTGTCTCTTCTTCCGGGCTCTTTGCTGTCATCTCTTGGCGCTTCTGGAGGAGAATGCGGGACCTTGCTTGGATCTTCCATGGATTTGCTTGCATGCTCTAGAAAGGGACATTTGAGCCACTGATTTGTGTCAGTATCCTTGTCAAGGCCAACAGCTCCAGGCTGAGCAAAGGATCCAAATAGGTCCATCGTATTATCCCAAAGCATTTGATGCCCGGGGGGAAGGTTTTTAATATTTCGGTTTTCATCCACAAAGCCCATTTCTTCCATTCTGTGCTCCAGCACAGCCACCACGGGAGGCAGCCCTTTGCTCCCCTTTGCCCTAGTCTCCGGAAGAACTGGCTGATCAGAGGCATTCTTGGCCTTTTTGCTTCTCCCATCACTACTCCTCTTTTTAGGCTTATCTGTTTGTAAGGTAGAACCGGGATCCAACTTATCAGTGTAAGCTTGCCTTGGTTTCGTCAGCTGCCTTAACACTGTCACCTGGGAACGCACCTTCACCAGACTTAGTCTCCAGAAAAAAAAGTTGATCAAAACTAGTGCCAGTCTTTGTGTTTTTCCCACCATCCCCCGCTTTAGGTGCTGCTGTCACTGGCACGGCAGGTGTTTGCGCTGGAGCTGGATCTGTTATTGCCTCCAGCAGACGCTCCAACGTAGCAAAATCAGTCTCCTTGCCTCGATCAGTGGAAGGAGTCTCTCTAGTTTTATCCACTTTTTCCATTCGAGCAGGAGGTTTAGCAGAGGCCGCATTAGTCTCCGAAACAGCAAGGCACTCAGAACTTCCAGTAACTGTTTTGCTCTTCCCATCACTACTACTCTTAGGTTTGTGTGGCCCCAGTTCTGAAAGGGGAACGTGTGCCTTAGCCATGCCCGTTATATCCTCCAAGAGACTCTCTAAAGCAGCAAAATCCCTCTCCTGGCCTCTGTCAGTGAGACGGGTTTCTTTGGTTTGGATGAACGGGTTAGCCGTTGCTGCATCCACTTTATAATCAGAGGAATGAGTTTTAATAATTTTGCTTTTCCCATCATCTGGTTTTTCTGCCACGAGCTCTGTAAGAGGAGCTGGTACCTTACTTGTCACCGTGAAACTCTCTAGTGGATGTTCCAGTGCAGTACAGACAGACCCTTTTCCTTCGTCAGCAAAACTTATTTCTTTTGTTACGTCTGATTTCACCGCCGCAACGGAAACACGGCTTATCTCCGTCCTGCTCTCCAAAGGAGAAGACTGTTCAGAAGAACTTTTTCCAGCCTTTTTGCTTTTCCCATCAATGCCCCTCTTTTTAAGTTTGCTCATCAGTGGCGCCGTACTGGGAACGGTCACGGCTGAAGGCTCTGGGGCTAGGCAGCCAGCTTCCTTGCTTTCATCAGTCACAATTACTTCTTTTGCCTGCTCGATTCTCTCAGCAGCAGCAAGTCTGGCTGCATCTGTGTTAGCGTCTGAATGCAAGGGCTGTGTTGAGAGGGGGAAGCCGGCCTGCTCACTCTGCCCAGTAAGTTTTTCCATTACTGCTGTTGCTGTGGGAGCCTGGCCCTGAGTTGTATCTGTTGCAGGTACATCTTCCAATGGAGACTTTGCAGTTGTAAAGCCAGTCTCTTTACCGGAATTGGCACAACTTATTTCCTTATCTTTGTCCCCCTTGTTTGCTACAGCAGAAAGGCTGCTCACATCAGTTACGGCCTCTACAGCTGGCTGCTCAAAATAACTTTTAACGGCCTTTTTGCTTTTCCCATCAATACCCCTTTTCTTAGCTTTGTCACCCAGCACCGCAGGGCTGGGATCTACAGTACTCTCCAAGCATCGCTCCGCACTACTAGAGCCACTCTCTTTGCCCTTAGCAAGGAGGCTTATTTCTTTGGTTTCATCAGCTCTCTCCACTGCAGGGGGAACTTGGCTTAGGTCAGGCTTTGCCTCCACAGCAACAGGCTGCTCACAGGAATCTTTCGCTTTCTTGCTTTTCCCGTCACTGTCCTGCTTTTTAGGTTTGTCCGTCACCGGTGCTGCACTGGGAATGGTCACAGCAGGGTGCTCTGCAGCACCAGCCTTCTTACTTTGGTTAGAAAAGTTTACTCCTTCAGTTCCACCGACTGTCTCATAAGGAGCAGGCAACTGCATTGCATCCATCTCCAAGAGAAAAGCTTGCTCCGCAAAACCAAAATCCCCTGTCCCAGCACTAGCCCCTTTAGGTTTTTCTGCCACCAGTGGCTCAACAGGACTTCTCCCTGTTGTCGTTTCCATCCAAGCTTCTGAAAGAAGAAAGCCAGCCTCCTTACTTTTCTCAGAAGTGCTTGCTTCTTTGATTTTGCCAACTGTTTTCACTTCAGCAGGAAGCTTGGCTGCCTCCATCTCAGCCTCCAAAGCAACAGGCTGCTTGGAAAAACCCTTTTCGGCCTTTCTGCTTTTTCCATCACTCCCTCTTTTCTTTTTTTTCTCTTCCATCAGTGCCCAACTTGGAGCAAGAACTTCCAGTTTCACGGTCTCATCTGCCTGGGCAGGCTTTGGTCGAGACGTCAAATCGGCTTCCTTGCTTATATCCATAAGGCCCGTTTTGACAGGCTTGGGCTCTAAAAGCGTATTTGAAAGAGATGCTTCAAGGTCTGAATGCCCTGGCAGGCTACATTCCATCGTTTCACTTTTATCGACAAAACTTACTTCCGCGGGCTTGGCGTGCACCAGTGGTGAAGCAGGGCTCCCTTTCTCGCTTGGTTTTCTCTTGCACTCCAGCTGCTCCGCATGCGTCTCTTTAACTTTGCTTTTAGACAGCAGCGTTGAGCTGTCGTCTTTCATATCTTTCGCTCCCACGACTTCTGCTTTTGCTTCCAAGACAAGTTTAAAGGGACCTTCCCTTTCCAGGGTCTGCGCTCCTAGTGCTGCACTAGAGACTGAATTCTGACCGTCTAAGATGGCAACCTCTGCTCCTGGCTTACTGCTCCTTGCTATGTTTGAAGCACCATTTCTTGGGCACACTCTTGCCGTGGCTGTGCATTCTTTGGCACCCTGAGGAGGAGGAACAAAAGGGGAACTGGGTTTTGGCAGCTCAGTGGCAAATGGAGCTCTCGATCCCTCTGTGTTTTCCTCCCAAAGATCCGTCACCTTTGGATACTGGCTTCTCTTCTGCTTTGGCTTCTTTTTCTTCTTCTTCATAACCGCTGTAGAACCTTCTGCGTCCCAGTTCTCTCTCGAGACTTCCCTCCAGTTTTCCATAAACTCAGGCATCTGTCCGGTTGCCTTTTTATGCGTAGCCCTGCTCCTGGGGGATGTCCTAGTAATGAAGCCGAATTCTTCCATAGAACAGGGGACTGTTTTCTGGTCAGCGCCCTTTTGTGCTGGGAGGCCTATCGAGAATTCCTTTGGAACATCAGCAAGAGGTGTCATGGCAACTTTTGCTTTGCCAAACCTGCGGTCACTTGATCTGTGAGCTTGCCTTATTTGTGCAGGGGGGACACCTGGAATACAGGAAGTTTGCTCAACTACGAGCACAACCATAGCACTTGCTACGTGTCTGATTTTAACCAACTTGTTTTAATGGCACCATTAAATCCATACAACTGTAACACCAACCCCAGTATTACATTTCATTCCTTTCTCCTCCTGCTAATTCTTAGATCAATGACACAGTCACCATAGGAAGTGACCTTTGGCACAGGAAGTGGTCTTTACTTCAAATAAGCCACTGTTCTTTGAAGTAAGAAGCTACTTGCTATTTTTTTAAAAAGGGATTAAGGGACTCATTTTGTCTCTTTACATAGCAAGGATGGAAAGCTGTATTTAAAAGTACCAACCTCTTAACCAGAAACTCTCTTTAGCAGGAAACAAACATAATGGAAGTTCAAGACTCAAGAGAGAATAGATGCAATGGGAAGAGGCTTAGCTAGCTTCCCTCAGTCCCCACAAAGCAGCGGAAGGCAAAACAAATTCATTTTCTGTACTCTAGTGATCGTTTTCTCAGTAACAGGTCATTGATTTTCAGGACCTGCCACTTCCACCCATTGTCCAATTCCCAAAGATCTGTGTCTAGTAAGGAATATAAGTATTTGATGAATAGGGAAAGGTTAAAAAATATTGGGATTTAATTACCAGATGAATACTTTTGAAAATGGATTTACTAGGATATCTTACTGGAGAGACAAACAGTGGGTTTGTCTTAATAAAAGTTATATACTGAGAATGACCCAAAGAGGAGAGTGAATGCTTTTAAATCCTGTAGTGGGGAAGACTTAACGCCAACTCCCCATGTAACATTAGCAACAAAATTTGGACTTTTAAGGCCGCGATTCCCCAAACCACTTCCTCCGGAGGAGTCCCACTGACAGCCTTTGCCTTCAATGGGACTCCTCAGAAGGAAGCGGCTTCTGAATCACAGTCTTAGTTCTGGAAATGAGGAAGAAATACTGACCAAATAGGGCATGGCCAGTGAAAGCAAGATCATCATTGAGGCAGATTTGGGGGGAAGGGGGGAAGCACAGGGGCTGGCTGTGGCTTGCTTAGTGGCTGAAAGGTGAGAAAGGCAGCCAGAAGGGAGAGAAGGATTTGGGGAGGCAAAGGAATAACAGTACCTGGAGACAGAGCACATTTCTACTGGAGGATTCCAGCCACCTTCCATTCCCTACCTGCGGGTTCCTGGGGAGGCTTTTCCTGGGGAGATTCTGTATGCGGGACAGGACTAGTCTCAGCCACTTCCTTGGGCTTCTCTACCACGAGATGTTCAGCAGGCGATGGTGATTTTTCTGGTAGGGTTTCTTTAACTTCAACTTTGGCTTCTACGGAGGTTGCTGGTTCTTTTGTTTCTACAGGAGCTGAAAGGGCAATAAGAAGAGAGGTCCAAAGAATGCTCGGGGTCAGAAACAGGGGGTACACAGAGATACACCACCACTTATCTCTTCCTCAGTGAAGGAGGCCCAAGCAGCCCCAACAGAACCCACAACTATATTCAAGTCACACATGGGTGGGAGGACGACAAAATCCAGGAACCAAGCCAAGCGCCAAGAGGGGCCCCCCCTTTTTAAAAGAAAAAAAAAAAACCTGTTTAATTTACCAATAAGAGCTCCTCATTTGGGAAACCGAGATGGAGGATGGTTGGAAGAGCTCACAACTGCACCGACATGAGAGAGAGTGCTGAGATTTGTGAATATTATTTATATTTCAGAGAGAGCCCTCCAAATCATGATATTTGCATATATGCTTATTTGGTGACATTTGGGTTATTTTGGGATATCAGTTGTTTGGGTCCATCCTTTATTTTGTTTTGACTATTAGGAGTGTGAAGCATTACTAATATCTTCCGTTTATACGCCCCCCCTTATCCAAAAAAGAATTCAGTATGGATTATAATAATAGTGTTAAACAGAGAGAAATAAAGCACATTAGCATTAATAGTTAGTCAGCTCGAAAACCACCTGCCTCCTCCCCAACGTTCTGGCATGATCCCCAAGGTCGGCCAGGAATAATCTCTCGGAAGTTCCATCACTGGCCCAGGTCCCTACAACCCAAGCACCCAGAGAGGCATTCTCGGTGGCTGCTCCGTTAAAGCTCTGGAACTCCCTTCCTCTGGAGGTTTGCCAAACGCCTGATCCTGAGCATCTTCCAAAGGCAGCGTAAGACTATCTGGCCTGGCATTTAGGAGACAGGGTAGCATTTGGGGAATTGTTTTTACTGCAGGGGTGAAAAAAAACAAAACGTTTCCCTCCCAGGGAAAAGCTTTGAAAATCCATACAAGCTCCAAGGACCACGTAGAAATTGGGAACAGGGGTGCGCTCAGGAAGAGGAGGGTTCCAATCTGTGTCATCGATCTGTCCCCTATCCTTATGGGCACGCCCTTATCTCTGCTCCCTTTACCCTGCTGCTCTCAGTCTTTCAGCCCTTGGGAGTAGGAACTGGATCCAGGGGGCCAGGGACAGCAACTGGAAAGGGGCCACCAAAAAACCTAGCCACTGGCTCTATTTCATAGGTATATAATAGTCCCTGTTTTATGGGCGTTTCATATACTTATATTTGTATGGATTTTTGTGTTTGTATTTTATACACTTTTTTTTAGTGTTACTTGCCTTGATTCTTCAGGCATATAAAAACAAAAATAAAATAAATACTGTGCGTGCGTGCGTATATATATATATAAATAAAAGATAAAAAATGTAAATACCAAAATGACCAATCTGAACAAATGAAATAAGCAAAATGTCCACCTTGGAATAATTGAAACAGATATCCAGTGAAGCAGGAGTGGATAGCGGTTCATACCCGCTTGTCAGACCCAAATCAAGATGGGTCTGGTATTCTATTCACTACAAAGATTCCTTTCAGCTCTAACTCCCTTTTTCCTCCCCCCGGCCCCTCTGACCCAAGAGTAACCAAGAGCTCATACAAGCAGGTTTGCTTCTGCAGCGAAGACGTCTTTCACAAGACTAACCTGTTCGGCGTTCCCACCTTTGACAAAAATGCTCCGAGAGAGCTGAAGTGTCGAAAGGCGATGCACACAATGTGCTTCCTAAAGCGAGATCAAGCCTCTCTTTTGGATAGTTCAGGAGAGTTCAAACTCCAGTCCCTACGTATTGGGGAGGAGGATTCCATACTGCCTTACCCAGGACGTTAATAGCAGGGGTGTAGCTAGGCTGGAACAGCTCCCTCTACCGCCCCGCCTAGTAGCAGGAGCTGCAGCTGCAAAACGGACCGCGAGCCTCAGGTTCGGTGGCACTGCCTCTCGCTATTATAGCTACACTTTTTCAATTCAATTTTATTAAGCCAGCTTTCGCCATAGCCAAACAAACATACATACCTTACACATGTCACATCACATTACATCAAAACAACAATTGAGTGTGCTCTTCTAATAATATATAAATATAAAATTTGTAATAATGCTTACTATAATTATTATCTCCAATAACCAAAGATGGAAAATACAATATAAAATTTGCTATAATGTTATACAATATATAACGCAAATACCCCTTCCATAATGTATATCCTAATTACCTACCCCTAACCCCAATTCCAAATCTACCTGTAACAACTGATCCATAACAGTAACTTAGCGCCCACCATTTCCTGATTGCTTCTAAGGGCAACTTACCCACACAGCCCCGAGTCCTCCATCCCTTTACCGGGCGGCCCTTATCCATCCTGTAGTTAGTAGGGGTAATCCCATTCCTGGTTCCCACTTACTTTTGAGGGCAACTTGTCCGCGCAAACCCCAAGTGATCCATCCCATAGACCAATGGGTACTCCAATTCTAAGTTGCAGCGACTTCCCCCTGCCTAACCAAGGCACTGATTAACAGCCACTTACACTCACCTGGCCTAATGCCATTAGAGGTATTGACAGTGGCCCTTACTACTTAGAGTTTGACTTACGCTAGAGTTTGACTTACGCTGAACTTACTTTACCAACCCTCATCCCCTTCTAAACCTTTCCGATAGTTCTTATTTTAGTTTGGATTAACGACCTCCTTTTCCCAGCCAGGTCTATAAATATAGCAATCGCTATCATTTCCTCCCTTCCTCGTAACCCTAACAAAAACAGATAGCGGCTTTCTATATTTAGATCCTTTTGTCCCTTCAATAAAGGCTCCAGCCATACTGTCCTCAAATTCGCGTAGTACGGACAACGCAGCATAAAATGCTCCATTGTCTCTACCTCCTGCATACTGCAAGAGCAGCGTCTTAACAAATATGGTGTCCTATTATGCCTGCCTTCCGTTACAGCAAGTTGGATAAGCTGGAAGCGTAACAATGTATACCCTCTGCGCAACTTGGCATTTACTATAATGTCTAAGTAGGGCTCAAACTCAAATACCCGTTTATACAGCCCCAATTTTGGTGCTGCCCTCCAATCAGCCACTGCCCCTAAATCCTCCTGGTGCTCCATATCCTTCATTCTTAACAGAATTTCGGATTTTATATCCGATATGCTCTTGCCAATGAAGTAAGTGAAAGAGAAACCACTGTAACTGAGGATCCTCTCCAAATACCTCACCCATGGGTACGCCCTTACCCCTACATACGTTAACTCTTCCTTTAAGACTAAAAGGGGAAGCTCTATCTCTCGATATAGCTACACTTGATTAACGCTCTTGGCCAATACCCAACTCCCTGCTGAGTTTGGTGTCAATAGCACTCTCTAGTCTACCTCTAAAACAAGCTTTAGAAAAACATCTGAAGTTAGAGACTGCCCCTCTTGGGCTAAGTGTATTTCCAGAACCCTTCGTCATCAAATTTAACCTAATTTTGCACTCTACTGCTGACCTAGGTTCTTTGGGTTAAAAGTTGCTTTGGAAAAGTTTAATAGCAAACTGGTAAATAATATTCTGGTCCCCCTCTGCCCCTGTAATGAAGCTAAGCACGTGAACCTGCAACTTCTCATCTTGGGTAAGGTACCACTCTCTCTCCATATGTGCCCCATCCCATGTTGATTCTAGATTGTAAGCCCCTTGGGGCGGGGACCAGTCTCTAATTACAACAGGGCCGTTGCTGGTGCTATGTCAATAATAATAATGATTTAAGCCTACTTGTGTATCTGAGTGCTGAGTTCGCCAAACACTGACCACGGTTATAGATAAGAGATTGGTCTATGGTACCAACTAAAAGAAAAATAATGAATGATTCTTTTAATATTCTGGGAAAAGGGATAGCATCATAAGCAAAAAGCAATTCAATTAGCTAATAAATATTCTCAGTCCGCAGCTGCTATAGCTAGTTACCAATTCCCTATTAACCTTTTTGTCAATAAACCCTAAATCAACACCCCTCCTCCTTCATTCCTTGAAGGAACAGACTTTTTCACGTCACCGGCATTCACCACACGCACCGTGCAACATGCCAGTATGTCCCCTCTTAACATCTGATATGGTTCTACCTTCACTTCCTATATGCACACACCAATGTGTGCTTCCAGGGAGCGGATTAACATTTAGATTCAACTGTGAAGAGTTGCCATGGGGCTTTTTGTTTAAGCGCTTCATACTGGGAGAGTTCAAAAGAGAAATCCAATTCAAACCCTTTCAGCTCTTCATAATTCCAATCACACGGAGTATTTTTCTATTATTTAGCATAAAAACCAGTCAGTCAGTCACCGCATCCAACGTCCGTAGGCGCGAGCAGAGCACTGCTGAAGGAACGGCACGGAATCACAGAGCTAAAAGGAACCGCAAGGGTTATATCAAGTCTTGTCACTAAGCAAGGTCCATAGCACCCATCCTTGAGAGATGTCTGCCTAATCTCTATTTAAAAGGACTCCAGCACTGGAATCTCCACAGTCTCTGTTGGCGGATTATTCCATGCCTAACTGCCCTGGGAGTTCAATTTCCCCCCCAAATGTTTAGTCTAACGCTGTGACCCAATCCACAAACTACTCTATCGGCTTCAATGGGGCTACTCTGGAGGAAGTAATTTGAGAGTCACAGCCTAAATCTCTCCTCATTTAAATTAAACCCATTCCCTCTAGTCCTATTCTCCAGGGACCAGAAAACAACAGGGCACTATTTTGCTTAATTTCCTTTTGCTTAATCTCCTTTTTCATACCTATATTATAGCAGCCTCCAACAGCCACAATAATGACAAGACGGCTGCAAAGCTGTTTTTGATGTAGCCGTGCCCGTTTTCACAGGCTCATGGATTCCCAAAACATTCACCTTGGGGCTAAATATTTACTGTATGGCCTCTACCAAAAGGGGAATGAGTGGAAGAAAACAGGAGAAATCAGAATTCCTTTCAATCCTAGGAAGGCAAGTAAAGGGAAGGAAGGAGAGGCCAGTTAGCTCGGAAGCATTAGTGCAGTTGACAATTAAAAACCCCCATCTCCCTGGCAGAGAAGCATGACACGGTAACGCTAGAACTGACACACACACCTGCAAAAATGGGTATAGTCCTCAAATTTCCAGTAACTAAATCAAACCAAAATTTCAGGTACAACTTGGTACCTGAACCGGTTTTGTACAGAAGTGTTAAAATACCGAAAAAACGGTATACAGAAACATCAATTTCCCTCCAGATTTCAGGAATTTTTTCAGGTACTTTCAAGTTACTCGAAAAAGCGGTAGCTGATTTTTTTTTTTTGAGGAGTCAAACAGTATTTCGGGTGCTGACTCAGACACCTGAAACAATACCCAAAAAATGCAGGTATTGGGTAAGGGGACCAAAGCATGTACCTGTTTCAGCTGTAGGTATCGCCCTTTCATTTTCTGTGCTGTGGTTCATGAAGTCCCTCGTCTCCCCTGCAGCCTCTTGATGTTCTGCAGGTTTGCTGGGAGCCTGTTTATCCTCCAGCCATTGACTGGGAGCTTGTTTACTCTCCTCCAGCTTCTCTAGAACAGGAACAGGCGCTGTGGGTTGGACGGGAGACGGCTCATTCTCCTCCAAGTTCTTTGCCTGCTGACCAGGAACCTTTTTATTCTCCTCCAGCTTCTCTAGAAGAAGAACAAGCTCCTTGGGCTGGATGGGAGACGGCTCATTCTTCTCCACCTTCTCTGGCGGTTGACTGGGAGCTTGTTTACTCTCCTCCAGCTTCTCTAGAACAGAAACCGGCTCCTTGGGTTGGCTGGAAGGTGTGTCTTCCAGTTTCTGTGTGTGTTGACTAGGAGACTGTTTATTGTCCTCCACAGTCTGACTGGGAGACTGTTTGGGAACATGCTCTGCGTGCTGGCTGGGAGAGGCTTTTTCATCCTTGGGTTTCTTTAGCACAGGAGAACTATCTGCATCGGGAGCAGAGGTTTCTGGGACCTTCGCTTTTTGTTCTGCTGCTATCGCTGGTTCCAAGGAAGCTGTTGAAATAAAGTGATCTTGTTTATTTATAAGAAATTCAGGGCCCCACTTGCCTCCCAAAGCACCATCCTCTTTCTCTAGGCTGTAGCTGTGCCCAGGCGATATCTGCCAGGGAGCATTCTGCCCTGAAGAGTCAAAGAGAACACACTGTCCAGTACAGGAATTTTGTGTGTTCACCTTGACCGTAGAGCAGCTAGCAACAGGGCAGAATGCCTCCTTACAAATATCACCCAGACATGGCTTACAGAATAGATGGCTCCCGGTTTAGGCTGCCTACAAGGCCTACTGTAATCTGTCAGCTGTCCTGGAGCAAGTTTAAGGAGTCGCTTCCTCCAGAGCGGCTGCTGATTTGGTCCACAGCATGGAGCCACCATTGAACAATGGGGCACGTAGCTCTTCACATGGACAGTTACCTTAGTAGACTCCTCGTACCTTCAACTCCACCCCTCAGATTCCTTTCCAATCCCAGTTTTCTTCCCTGCCTTTGAAACGGGGCTTCCCCAATGAGGAGATAAGAACGAGCTTCCTATGAGCTCCTCCTGGACAAAAATCCAAAGGACTTGATTCACCATCCATCTTTCTGCCCCTTCTACAATCACCTGTTCTCTTTTTCCTTGGCTCCCCTACCCTGCCCATCATTTCTTTGGTAGTTTCTTCCCCCTGAAATCCATCACCGTTCTATCCTCAGAACATCCTAGACTCTCGTTCCAGCCCACGGATGACAACATCTGCTCCCGTAGTTTCAGTCACCTTCATTCTGCTTGGATGTTCAGCCCCCAATTCCCCTGCAGTCCTGGCAGCTTGCTTCTGCTGACCTTTGACACCACAGTCAAGTTTCTTCTCATTTTTAAGGCACTTCCTAGCAGTCTCGTTAACTTGCATCTCTCCATGTTAATCTACCTACTTACTCTTGGAAGCCTCTAGTAATGGTGCACATGTGCTCCATAATCCCCCTTTCACAAACAGCAACTGCAAGGGGATAATAAGCGTCATGGGAAGGCTAGTCCCCAGAGAATATCCTGGGATTCGAGAGTCCTTTCTGGGGGGTGGGGGGAGATTAGGGGAGATATGATTTTGGAAAGGTACAAAATGCAGCTGCAAGGTACTCAGGAAGAAACTCAGAAGCTACCTACTTCAGAGTAGGCGGCTTGTGGATCGCGGCCAGGGTATATAGACTTAAATAACACATTTTAAATCCTGTTTTCTATTGATACTGGTTATTCTCCTAACGGTTCATTGTCACTGGTTCCCTACTTAAAAGTTGATTTGATTCTTTACTGCTAAAAGTAGCCTTTACCCTGGATTTAATGCTTTCTTTTGCTCATCAGGATAGATACATATTTTGTAGCCCACCCTGAGTCATTGGGATACACAATCTTTAGATAGCTTAACAGCTTCCAGTTCTTAAATTCTACATGTGTTTTCACCCTAGAATACTTTCCCCCCGCCCTTCCTTATCTGCAACTGGACGTGGGGCTGACGGGGTATTCTGGTGCCGTGATACTGTCATTCAGGGGTGGGGAACCGAGGGCCCGAGGGCCAAATGTGGCTCCCAGCAAGTTTTATGCTGCTTTTTTCCAGTACCTGGATCTGACCCCTGGATCTAGTTCCCTCATGAAATCACTGAAAAACTGAGCCCAGGGATAAGGGAGCAGAGCTGAGGGCCTGCATACAGGAACAGGAGATAGAGCCACGGCACAAACGCATCATCTGGGCCTTCCTCTTCCTGAGTGTACCCCATACCTCCCCACCCCCAACTTCTATGCAGTCCTCCGAGCTTTTACTAATTTTAACAGCGGCCCCCGTGACAGAACAGGTTCCCCAACCCTGCAAGAGTTCTATGTTGGGTGCCTGGCTGGCCGGTAGGGCCTACACTCGCGCTCAAGGTCTTTTGGAACTGGAAAGGAGTTTTTCCTCACGTCGAGGGTTTTTTTTCCACCTTCCTCTGAAGTGTGGGTGGGACTCGCTTGTTTTGACACACCTGGATTTTTCTAAGATTGTTCACTGTTATTTTAAGAATCCGTGCACCCTGGTCAGTCCCAAACTTTGTGGCAGATTTTTTTTTTTATTTTATTTTTAAAATAAACTTGGTTTCTTGTTGGATTGATTTTTCTGCATGCAGGGGGCTGGATTAGAGGATCCTTGAGCCCCCTCCCAGCTCTACCACGATGGCTATATTTATTTGCTAGATAATGTTTTAGTCCTGTGTGTGTGTTTTGGCTGCATTTGGAAAGCAGTAAAACAGCTCTTCAGAAAAGCAGCCTATAAAATTAATTATTTGTTAAACCTACATTTTATGCATTTGTTTGTTACAACAACAAGGTGAAACAGGGATATGTTGTCATACAAATGGTTTATTTATTTTTATTTCAAATGTTATATTGTGCATATTTTGTAGCCCACCCTGAGTCATTGGGATAGGGTGGGATAAAGATGTTATCAAATAAATAGAGACATATTCCCAAATCTGACCTTGAACGTTAGGTGTTTCCCCCTAATTCAACATTGCACTTTTAAATATCCCTTGCCATGCGTAAAGTTTACATGCTGGGGTCACCGATTCAGTGGGTTTTGGAGTGTCTATTTTTTAATAGATTATAATCTAGGGAGAGTGTGATTGCCATGTTGGTACTAAATATAAGAGACAGGGATAAAGTCATTCAGTTGATTGCTTTTATTGGACTAACTTCTATTGATGAAAGAACAGTGCGCTAAATATTACCCATAGTCACCATTTGCATGCTGCATCCAACTGGTCTTATTCTACCTGAAGACTTGCCCTGACATAGCTAGCAATCCTAGGCTATGTTATGCGGCTGCAACACTCGGCTAGTTAACTGGTTCGAAAGCCACCGTCCGGGGGCAGATTCGGCTTGGGCAACAAAGGGGTAGAATCAAGAGTGAGCAGACTGTGCTGGGAATCTAAAACTCTGCGCCTTTGGCGTTCTCCGAGCAGGTCCGGAAGCTCTTTCCTCCCTACAACAAGCTGAAAGCAGGAAGTGTCCTTTCCCACATTACAAGGAAATAGCATGATTATTAAAAACTTTGGTTTGCATGCTCGCAGCTGTGGGTTATTTCCCAAAGCATCCTGGGACCTGATCTATTCACACATTAAAAATAAACCCAGAGGGAATGGGCTTTGAAGAGTTTGTCTTGCAAGAATTTATTTATTTATTACCCTGCCCTTCCTGCCAAATAAGGCACCCTATGACAATCTATAACAGTATAACCACCGCTATGATTTGTCAAAGTTACTCCCTCGAGTTTGACAATCTCAGTGGAATCTGCACAACTGACTTTATAACTATGCTTTCCTTCATACCAATCGCTACAAAAGGAATTTCCTGTGAAAACTCAGACACGTATCCCTGCAGCAGTCTTCTTACTGCACATGAAAAAATAATCTTTAACACCCCACAGAGGTTCTTCCTTACCGATTGAAGGTTCCTTAGGGGGATGCTTGTGCTCACCAAATGGTTCAAATGCCATCAGCTCTTCCAGTGCAGGAACGGGCCCTGCTCCTGCTGCAAGTGTCGATGCTGCAGAGATTAACACAAGGGAGAGAAAATCAGACTGCTCAACTTCCCTAGTTCTGAAGTTTGCAGCTGGCGGAAGTCCGGAATATAGGTCAGATGAACTGGATTGCAAAGAGGGATGATTTTTCCCTCCATGAGGCGTGTGCCTTATCTCTTACCGTCAAGTATACAGACACCCATATAAACACTCTAACCAAGAGCGCTAGTGCATCTTAGTTATTCCCTCCCCAGTTTCACACATTACCGGACATACTGCCAGGGCCACTCATACCGATCCCATTATGCAGTGAGTTTTTTGTTTCTCTTTCATTGTCCCAACTAGGCAGGAAGTGGGGGATCCATTGTCTCTGGGGGAGGTAGGCCGATATGCAGATTAATCCCATCACACATCACAAATAATGTGTAATGAATTTAGTCCCATTGTTAAATGTTGCTTTCTGGCTTTTATTTTTTTGAGTTAATGCACATTAAACCTCATGCATCCTTCACCCTTTCACACATTACAAAATAAAGTGGGCGGGGGGGGGATTATTTTTTTATGTACCAAGTATCTTGTGTGAATACACTGGCCACCATACTTTGTTCCCGTTTGGAGAGGTCACAGCTCAAGGTGGCACTGAGGACAGGTGCTACAATGTGGCCTATAAGTGCTTATTTTATTTTAAAGGTACCAGCTCTGGCCATAATCCTCCACCATTACAACCCAAGGTGTGTTTTACCATTGCCTTTAATGAATGGAGGATTGTACCCTCCGTGACTCACTCCCATTGACTTCATAAAACTCTTCACTGTGCTCAATTTAAGCCCTACATCTTCGTCTGAAAACCAAGGTTTTGTAAAGAACACCACACTATAAAAATAAAACCCAGACTTTTCCCTGGTATTTCAGTAGGGTTAACCTAACGACTGGAAACAAAGATGAAAACCTATGGTCATTTCTCAAACTGAGTAAAGCGCAAGCGGCAAACATCCAGCTTAAACAAGCAGAAGGAAATTAAGTTCTTAGAGTGTTAGGAAATTTGTTTCATAAAAATGACGGGCTTTTTAAAAAAAACAAAAAAAACCTGACCACGCAATCAGCACTGCATGATCTCATTCTGGTGCTACGGCGATTGTGGAGAAGTAGCAATTGTACTCAAGGCAGCTCTCAGATTTTCACTGGGGCAAAGCCCTCTCTACTACCAACTGCCATTCAGTCCACAAAATAAATATATAAATAAATAGAGAGACAGGTGAGAAAGGGGCACTGAACCGTCAGGATTTTCAAAGATTCTGGAAGCTCAAGTGGGGCTCTTAAGAGATCAATGGTTGTGGATCTACAAACCTGCTTGCTGCAGAGTATTGCGTCAGTGGGACAACTCTGCAGCAAGTGATTTGGCCCAGATGTCTGTTTGCACTTGGTCTGACTAAGCAAGTGAGATCCCAAATAAGTATATATTTTTTGTGTGCGCACGTGGGTGTGTGTGGGGGGGTGCTTGTTTTTAAATAACTTAGACTAATGAATAATAATCAAGTTTTGGGGGCTCAGCAATGTTCTTTTAAGATGTGCGGTTTGATGCACCGGGCAATCACTTCTGTTTCTGGGCATACTTATCAAGAGTTGATAATGATGTAGATTTGCTTTCCCCTCCAAATCCAGCTCACTCCAACTGTGAAATTTCAATGACCAGGTTTTGCTGGAGGTCTGGCTAATGCCCCAGTCTTTGGTGCTCCACAGGCTCCACTCCAGTCCTGAAGCTTTGCTGTGGGGGCCTCCGGCCCAGTGCCTGTCTTTAGCAGAGCTGGGCACCTCGGCACCCACCACCTCGAAGGGGTAAGAATTTTACTGCAAGCAGGGAAGTCACATACCCCCAACTAGTCAAAGTCTGAAAAAAGCTCTAGCTGGTCAGGTTCCACATTTCAGCAAACAGGGACCCTACATACCCAGAAGGCTGCCTCTATCCCTATATTCCATCACAAACCCCCAAGGTCAGCTGGGGACACCCTTTTGCAAATTCCATCAAAAGTCTATACAGCAAGGACATGAAGAGGGACATTTGCAGTGGCTGCTCCACAGCTCTGGAATTCCCTTCCTTTTGGGGTTCATCAATTTATTTAAATTTAATACCCCACCCTTCCCATAAGGCTCAGGGCAGATTACAACCCATATATAAGTCTCCTTTAAAAACCCACCCTCAAGCCTAACTAAGTCACCCTCACCCAACACCTATCAGATATACCAAATGTTTTGCCAAAAAGAAAGGTCTTGCAACGCCTAAGGAATACGCCCAGGCTCAAACTCTGGTGAACTTTGCAAGAAACTGAAGCCCGAGCAATTTCTAGAGGCAAGGCAAGACCTATTTATCTGGCCAGGCATTTAGCACGCAGGGATATGGTTTGGAGGTCGTTTTCCAAGAATTTTATGGGATTGATTTTATGTTACATACGTTCCCCACCCTGAGCCTTCAGGAAAGGGCAAGTTCGAAGCGGTGGCTGCGATCCAACAACCATTTACTTTGGAGTAAGCGTAGTTGGTAGATCGCAGCTCTTATCAAATAAGTTTCATTTGCAGTCTTTTTTATTATTATTATTTAATTAGTTCTGCCAGACTGGTTTAAGCAGATGCAGGACTCACCTGCTGGTGTAGCATGCTGTGCGTTTGCAGGCTCGGTCTCTCCCGTGGGCTCAGCTGCTGCAGACGGGGCAGCTGCTACAGGACTTTCTGGCAAGTGTAACTCTGCGGCGTCAGCTAGCCTGCTGGGCACTGTGAACACAGAAGTAGTTCACAGCTGACTGCATGGAAACGAAAAAACCCGGATCATTGCCTCTATGTACTTTAGACCAGGAGCAATGTAAGGAAGGGGCCAATGCTTTGCATACAAGTCTTTGAAATACATTTGAGTCCCATGGTCACTATAACAGACAGTTAACATAATAGTAAAAATACAGCATGGAAGCATGAAGTGTAGGGTGGGGGCGGCTGGGAGGTAGATCACAAGCTCATCTCCAGTAGATCAGAGTGTGGGAAAGGAGACCAGTCTCTCAGAGATCCCCTACGGGGAGGAGAGCAGGACTGATACCCCCACAGAGTGTCTCCAGGGTGGAGATGAGATAGGAGAGCTCCTCCAGTGCAGCAGGGAAGGTGCCTCTCCACTCCCAAAGCCAGTTGTTGAGGTGTCCTGGAGCTGGGAGCCAGGGGGACGAGTCCAGGTAGGGATCACATGCAAATAGACACACAAACCCGCAAGGGAAGATGGGTCACTGAAAATGCGGTCTGAAAGTTCAGAGCACAATAAAGGTGATTTTTCAAATGTGAAGCAAAAAACCTTACTTAAGACTAACTCTCATTGGCACCAAACAAACACTAATTATTATTAGCTTCATTAGGTTTTTGTGGAGATGGAGCCCCTCTTTGTATATGGGAAACCTGAAAGAGCTGCTTATGGGGAGGATGGGCTGCATTGAGATAAAACATCTTCTGCAGTCAGACTAAACCACTGTGGCCCTGCAGACAGTTTCATGCCTCCAATGGAAAAAAACTTTTTTTTTTTAAATCTAAAAAAAATTAATCAAACATTCTGTGTTTTTATAAATGGCGTTCTCCCTACTTAAGTCAGTGGGTGATCAGGCCTTTGCTGTGGCGGGCCCCTCAGCGTGGAACAAGCTCCCTCTGGATGTCCATCTCCGCTCCGTCCTCCTCCCCTCTAAAAGGCACCTGAAGATGGTTTGTTCTCCAGGTGCTTTTAGGATCCTCTGCTGGTTCCCCTCGCCCCCCAACCCTTTTCCTTCAAATTATTTTAAAATAGATTTGTATTCTAAATGGATTGTATGTCATTGTGTTTTTTGCTGGGAAGTGCTCAGAGCCCCATTTGGCCTGGGGAGTGGAATGGGCGTCCTATAGAAATCCGCTTACTATGTTAAATGATACTGTCAGAGGGTGAGCACAAGTGCAAAGGAAGTGCAAGCTTCTAAAAACAGAACAAATCTATATTATTATTATTATTATTATCAACAAACATTTATATAGCGCCAGCAGTGTACCTGGCACTTTACAAAGTAATAAAATAGACACGGTCCCTGCCCCTAGGGCTTACAATCTGAGAGACAGGAGCTGGGGGAGAGACTTAGGAAGGGGAACAGAGGGAGAGACAAGGGGTCTAACATTCATGAAGATGCGAGGTCTCAAGTGCACGTACTTGGCTTGGTTACGATGAGAATGACAGCAGGCAGGTCCATGTTGCAAGGATAAGGGTAAACCGATCGTAGGTATAGGAATAGTGGCTCAGCAGGATAAAGAGTCAGACAGAGCAGAGCGAAAGAGGTGAGTTTTAAGGAGAGATTTGAAGGTATGAAGGGAGGGGGCAAGGCGGATGTGGACAGGGAGGGAGTTCCAGGCATGGGGGGCAGCAAGTGAGAAGGGACGAAGGCGCTTAGGGGAGCAGGGAAGGCGTGGAAGGGTGAGAGAAGGGACAGAGGAGGAGCGAAGTGCACGGGCTGGAGTATGGAGGGCGATAAGTGCAGAGAGGTAGGGGGGAGCAAGGTTGTGAAGAGCTTTATAGGTGAAGACTAGGAGCTTGTGCAGGATTCGTTCAGGAAGGGGAAGCCAGTGAAGCGAAGAGAGGAGGGGCTGCACATGGTCGAAGCGACTGGCGAGGTAGATGACCCTGGCAGCAGAGTTTTGGACAGAGATGAGGGGAGAAAGGTGAGACCGGGGAAGGCCAGTGAGAAGGAGGTTACAGTAATCGAGGCGAGAGATGACCAGAGCATGAACAAGAGTTTTGGCAGACGAGACAGAGAGAAAAGGGCGAATCTTAGCAATGTTATGGAGGGAGAAGCGACAGGATTTAGCAACAGAGTCAATGTAGGGTTTAAAAGAAAGGGGTGAGTCAAAGATGAAGCCTAGGCTACGGGCTTGGGGGACAGGCAGGATGGTGACTCCATCAATAGTTATTGACAGTGAGGAAGGAGAGGAAGGATGAGGGGGGAAGATAAGGAGTTCAGTTTTAGCCATGTTGAGTTTGAGTTGACGTTGAGACATCCAGGTAGAGATGTCAGAGAGACAGTTGATGAGACGAGCTTGAACAGAGGGAGAGAGAGAGGGAGTAGAGAGATAGAGTTGAGTGTCATCAGCATAGAGGTGGTATTGGAAGCCATGGGAGGCAATGAGTTTGCCTAAGGATGAGGTATAGATCGAGAAGAGGAGAGGGCCAAGAACAGAGCCTTGAGGAACACCAACTGAGAGGGGGAAGGAGGAGGAGGCGGAGTTGGAGAGAGACACATTAAAGGAGCGGTCAGAGAGGTAGGAGGAGAACCAGTTATGGACAGAGCCACAAAAGCCAAGGGAGTGAAGGGAATCCAGCAAGAGTGAGTGGTCAACAGTATCGAAGGCAGCAGAGAGATCAAGGAGGACAAGAATGGAATAGAGACGTTTAGATTTAGCCACCAGAAGATCATTGGTGATCTTAGCGAGAGCAGTTTCAGTAGAATGAAGGGGGCGGAAGCCAGATTGGAGGGGGTCAAGGGAGGAGTTGGAGGAGAGGAAGTCAAGGCAGCGGGTAAATATACGATAAAGCGGACTCAATTTTTCACCATTTGCCTAGGTCTTGCAGGAATTCACTGAATTCTCCTTCACCCAATGTGGACAGTTTGCTACATTTAGTTTCCAGTTCTCAACTCGAGTTCTGCCCAGCCACGTACAGACATGGAAAAACAAAACCATCAGCCATTCAAAAATCAGCAAGTGCCGAGCTGCACGTTCCAGAACCCAGAGGCTTTTTGTTCCAAAGGGGACCCTGTCCCTCTGTCCCACCTTCAGGGAATCCTTAGTCTCCCATATTAAGAGGCAGGGAAAGGCCATCTCTTTTTGAGTCTCTCCAGAAACAAATTCCACAAGACAACCCATTCTTTTCATTTTACCTGACTGCTCAAACAAAGAGCTGCTTGGTCCGACCACTAAATGCGGATGCTGAGCTCCCAGCCATTGTTCTTCATGTAACATCTCTCTTCCGCGTGCTATGGGGGGTGGGGAGAAACAGAGCTCTTGTCAGTGCTGACAGCACGAGATTTGGACATCAAAAATAAAGTCACTTCCCAACCACAGTTTCACCCGGGCTGTTTAACAGCTCTTCCCCACTGAACCTAATGGTACCTACTACAATGCACTCCATGTGAGGCTGCCTTGGATGACTGTTCGGAAGCTAGAGCTGATGCAAAAATGCAGCATTCCGCTTTCTGTGAGAGGCAAGTCGTTGGGAACATAAGACACAGGTACCGGCTCCAGAGTCTGCACTGGTTGCCAATAGCTCTATTCAATCCAATTCAAGGGGCTGGTTTTGACCTATAAAGCCGTAAACAGCCTGGGCCCCAAACATCTGAAAAACGGTGTCTCCCTTATGCCCCATCACAGCTTAAGAGGACAGCCTGGAGCTCCTTGTTTTGTGTACCAGCTACCCATCAAATTTCGCATAGCAAAGACATGCAGAGAGGAGTTCTCTGTGGCTGCCCCACAACTATGAAACTCCCGCCTCATGAAACTATGAAACTCCTCAACTGCCCCACAACTATGAAACTCACCTGGGCCCAAGCATCTTCACCTTCCAGAGGAAATGCGAGACATTTTTATCTGTCCAGGCACTTGGCAGGTGGGGATAAGGATTTCAACTGGTTTTATTTATGGGTATTTATGACTGCGTGGTGGTGTTGTAACCCACCCTGAGCCCTCAGGATAGGGAGGGACAATACATTTAAATACAACTTCAACTTTCAACTTTTTTGACGTGGCCATAGCCATAATTTAAATACATAAATAAGCATCAATAGGCAATGATGGAACAGACTATAAACCAAACGACAATAAATAAATCGAATCCAATAGGAATCAGGGCCGATACCCCATGCGCTGTGCTTTCAGAGGCCCTGGGCCTGAGGAAACCATGGCTGCTGAGGGAGTTAGGCTTCCCACCTATGCAAATTTTTAAGCAACACTTATGAGAAATTCACGTTGCAGGGCCTGCATTGGCACCTTCGGCAACATGTATTTTTCATAAGTGTTCCTTAAAGATTTGCATAGGTGGCCCCCCTACATGGATTGGAAGCAGTGGTCCCGGGGCCCTACACGGAGGCTGCAGCAGCAGTCCTAGGGCCGTTCAGCCTTGACTGCTCCTGAGGCCCCCAGAACAGGTGCTTTCAGTTCTGACCCATGGAATCACAGAGTTAGAAGGCAGCCCAAGACCCCTGCTTGGACGTAGGGGGACTAGTTACAACATTCCCCCAAAGAGGGCTGGCCTGTCTCTGTTTGCAAACCTCCAGTGACAGAGTCTATGAACTCTCTAGGCAGCGTGTTCCCACTGTCAAACGGCTCTGACTGTTGGGAAGCTTTCCCTGATACCTAACCAAAATCTGCCTGTGGTTCCCTGGCCGTCGACCATGAGGGCGGTGCTCTCGGTGGCCGCGGCGCGGCTGGGGAACTCCCTCCCGTTGGGAACCCCCGCCAGGCCGCCAGCCTCCCCTCTTTCTGCAGACAGTGGCTGCTCCGCCGGGCCTTTGCCAAGGGAGATGGGATGGGTGGGTTGGGCTAGGGAGGGGTTTGGGGGCTGGGTTATTTTAACTTTGGGGTTATCCGTGTGGTTTGCTTATAGCAGAAGGGGGGGCATATCAATTTAATAAATAAATAATAACTTCATCCCCCCATGATTTCTACTCCTGACCCTCTGTAAGCCAGGCCTCTTCTTGGGGGCAGCCCTTTAAGTATTTGAAAACTGCTCTCATGTCTCCCCTGAGTCTTCTCTTTGCCAGGCTAATGATCCCCAGTTCCTTTGACCATTCCTAAGAATTGCTTTCTAGAACCCTTCATTGTCTTTGCTGCCCGCCTCTGAACCCACTTCAATTCATCAATGTCCGCCTTACAATGAGGCACCTTAAACCAGGCTCGGTAATCCAGGCTCGGTCTGACCAGTGCCGAAGAGAGTGGAATTATTACTTCCTCCCACTTGGCAAAAAAGCTTTTGCTAACGAAGCCTAAAATTGCATTCGCCTTTTTTGTAGTCGCATCACGTTGCTGACTCGGGTTCAGTTTGCGAGACCACAGTCCCTAGATCCTCTTTACATGGGCTGCTGTCAAGCCAGGTATCCCTCAGCTTATACTTGCGCTTTTGGTTTTTCCTTGTGAAATGCAGAACTTTACATTTAGCTTGGTTGAATTTCA
Organism: Sphenodon punctatus; assembly: GCA_003113815.1. Lineage (NCBI taxonomy): Eukaryota > Metazoa > Chordata > Lepidosauria > Sphenodontia > Sphenodontidae > Sphenodon > Sphenodon punctatus. The sequence goes on along the minus strand of QEPC01015304.1, from coordinate 442,710 downwards.
GATTGTTAATTTCAGCCCAGATTTCCAGCCTATCAAGATCTAATTCTATCTGACAAGGTGTTAGCTATCCCTCCCAGTTATGAGTCATCTGCGAGCCTGATAAACATTCCCTCCACTTCTCATCCAAGTCATTAACAAATACGTTGAACAGCACCGGACCTGGGAGAGAACTCTGTGGGATTCCACTAGATACCTCCTTCCCTTCCTCACTGAGGCAATCCCACCCTCCGACCTGGACCCCACTAATTCTACGGCCACCTCCAGCACCAATAACCCATCTCCACTATATAGTATAACAGGGAGAAAATTAAGATACTTCAAGATTAAAACAAACCATTTCCAATCCTTTGCCTCTTTCTAGCTCTAATGATCAAGTTGTTCAGCAGCAACAGCAGATGGGTTTACCTGATTGGTTCTGCAGAGATTCTGCACTCAAATCCATGGCCATGAAGGCGGATGGGTCAAAAGCGCCTGGAGAATACGGGGATCCCCAAAAATGTTGTTCCGGTGTCACTGCAGCTCCAAAGGGTCCTTTAAGAAAGGCATGTTTGTCACGGTTGCCATCTTCTTTGCATTTAATGTACTGCCATTATTCAGAGGTGCTTGAGCTTAAGTTTGTTTTGTTCATTTCACTCCAAGGCAAACCTTGCTTATTCTCATGTGTCAGACAAACAGAGATGGGAAACCCAGCCAGCTAATTCATTCTGAACACCACGAGAGCTATTTTAACAAGTGCATTTACTCGGGGGCGGGGGGAAAGGAGGTTGGTGTTATCAAGCAGGGGAAAGAAAGTGTTTTCCTTTCAGATACTATTCCCGAAGTAGGCTTTTGTCATGTTGCAACTCTCAAGCTACCTTGCTTAAAATGCTGAAAACCAGTCTTTATAGCATGTGGACAAGCCCGTAAGTAACTACCCTCCCTCTACCCAAACGCATTCAGCACAAGCTCCTGGTCTTCACCTTCAAGGCTCTACATGGCCTTGTTCCCCCGTATCTCTCTGCACTTGTTTCTCACCCAAGAGCTTCTCTCCTCCTCTGCCATCACCCTTGCCTGCCCGCAACTCCGTAGCCCCACCCCACCCCCACAAACGTATCTGTCCCTTCTCCTCGCCTTATGCCCAGACTTCCCTCCCTGAATACTTTCACTCCATCCCAACCTTTAAATCCCTCCTGAAAACCTCCCTCTTCTCCCCAGATCCTCATCTCCATAGATTCATCACTGATGCATCCTTTTCCATCCTTCACTCAGGATGCCTTTCACTTCACCTTCCCTTTTGTAAATGCAACTTTTCAAATTTAATCAATGTATCTCTCTGTCTCTGTCTTTGTTTCCCTCTTCCTTGTCTTTCCTAGATTGTAAGCCCTTGGGGTAGGAACCTTCTCTAACTAATGACTACACAGTACCAGGGGAGTGTTGTGCGTGCGTGTGTACTAAATCTAAATAACTTTCTTTTTTTTAAAAAAAAAAAATCAGTAAATTTGGGGATGACCTGAAAATCTTTCATAGCTTCCATTTGATCTAATTATTTGGAAGGAAAATAAATTAGGGCAGAGAAGAATATTAAGGCACATTTTAGAGAGAAGGATGATTTGAACCTAAAAAAGGCACATAAGGAGAAATTAAAGTTTAGAAGAAGAAATTAAATAAAAGTTGGTAATAGAACTCAAGTTCCCCAGTGCAGCTGGAAACGATGGAGCCCAGTTAATGTAAACAGGGAAGTGATTATACCATGAACTTCTTTTGAAGCTTCAAAATGCTCTGGGTGTGGTGGGACATTTGTCATCTCATGGGGAAACATCAGCAGATCAGTCAGGACTTCATCTTGGTGCATCTGAAAGGGTTCTGGAAAACAAGCAATACAAAACAAACCCCTTACCACAAAGGGACAGCATTGCTTGGAAACAGAGGTAACTTGATTCCCACGACAATCGACTTTAGAAGAGGTTACATCAGGCTAGGAATGCTGGCTTTTTAAAGGTGAATTGCCCATGGCAATACGGTATTTCAGAGTTGGCCGACCATGGGGGAAACGGCCAGGGTAAATGTTTGTATAAGGGAGTGTGGGTTGCCATATTGATCCCAAAGTCATCCCCATCTTTTGTTGAATCAACTTCTGATGGGAAAGAATCTCAAAGTTTTGGGTTGCACGGGGTCATTCCTCCAGCATCTTAAACAACAACAAAATCAGAAGTACAGACCAAACTAGTTTTTAAATGTTAAATTTTATCCTTGTAACACTAATGCACCACACTATCACGCAAGCAGCACTTGCATTATCTTGAGAAAGGGAAAGGCACTTCAAGGCACGCAATAGGGCCTAGGTTCTCAAACCAGGGGGCACGGAAGTTGTTTGGGGGGGATGTGCACAAAAAGAACCCCAGTTGGCAAGCACCTAACTCTACCCACTCACCCTATTAGGGAGAACCTCCAAAATAATGAGGTGACAAGGGGGAAAAGAGTCAAAGAAAAATGGAGAGAGGAAGAGGTAGTGAGATGTATGGTGTAGAAGGGGCCTCAGCTACCAGACAAGAGGAAAGGGGGGGGCGGCGCGGGCAGGGGAGAACGCAGTTCAAAAGAAGTCTGACAACCAGACTACTAGGCCAGGTGCAGTCTTTCCCTAAGACCAGTGTATGGGGCCAGAAGGGGAGTTTAGCAAGGTAAATCTGGCAGAGAAATTATCCATTTCTTCTGAAATTCAGTAGCATTTAACAAGCGACTCAAGTGGATTTTAGTGCAGGTCAGCAAGTAATTAGCATAATTTGGAATCGGCTTTCAGCTGGCCTGCTAGACAATTGTTTTTCTAGCTTAGGCCATACCTTCTATTTATACCATCGTGGCAGCGGCGGTGGCAGTGAACTGTTTAAATGTCAAAGAAAATAAAACTAGACAATTTTAAAGTAAAAAAAACCTTTCAACAAAACTGATGGCCTTGATTATATATTTTCAAAGTTCTCCGTTCCCGAATAACCAGGACTCAGCAAACATTCCATGCGTTCTAATTTCTTATACTTCAGCGTTGGAATGAATTGGCCAGGCTTTTATTCAAACAAAATTACCCAGTGTGGTAGAAGAATGGGCCTGGAGACAGAACTGAACTATCAGAGGGAAGTGGAGGCCACTGCGTGATAATCCTCTCCCCGCGGCGCCCGCCCCTCCAACACGTCGCTGGCCTCTAACTCATTTTCAAGATCAACGGCTGCACATCCATCTTGTGCCAGGTATCCCATTACGTCCTTGACTGGACAGATGCAGCTGAGCAACCACAAATCCTTGGCTTGAGTGACCTGCTACTGCAGATAAATGGCATTTCTGAGGACAGGCTGGCGGCCTGAAGCCACCACAGAAGGCCAAAGAATATACTCCCCATTCGATTTCCACGGGTTCCGTAGTCAGAGCTCACATTCTACAACAGAATTAAAGGGATTCAATCTTCATCTTCTATTAAGATTGGTGTTCAGGCTTGGAATGGTTTGAAAACACACTTACATGGACACTGTGCTTAGAAAATTCGGAAACTGCCAACTCAGTCCCAGGCAGATACACCGAAAAAATAAACCCTGCTTCACGCAGAGTCCTAGATCGGTTCCAGCGGTTCGCCCTCACTAACACAACAGGAACGTTAAACAGAACTTGAGCTTGAGGTGGAGATGTTGTGCTAGTAAGCAACGGGCAACACGTTCTTCAGGACAAGTCTGGGACAAACCTTCCACTGCAGAGCCTGGAAGTGCCACGGGGCTATTCAAACTACTGTGTTTGTCTGGGGTGTTGCCCAACGTAACAAAGAGCTGACGTTCAGACCCTTTACAGGCTTCTGACGGCAAAGCTGTGCTCCGCCAGAAGATTCAATAGGTATGTTGCCATCTCATGGGACATCCCCCACCAGCATCTTAAGGAGACTTCGAAGTTTACTGCACAGTGATATTTTTCCATGGCATTCAAATGGATCTAGCATGTGTATCTCCAAGGTTCTTGTGAGGAGGGTTCCCATATGTCTGGATTCACCAATGTCTTAACCATTTTTGTGAAATTCCCACAAAGAAGCATCCTCCCATGTGCATAAACTAGTTGGAGTTTTGGTTTTTGGCAGCACTGCTATGCCTTTGTCAGCAGGAATGACACAAGTAGTACAGTCATGCTGGACACCATGACAGGACACTTGGGGATGAAATCCGGTTTAAAAAAAAAAAAACCTAAAAGAAACCCAGAACAGTGTCTGGGTTTCTTCCCAGTCCTAGATTCTAAGATTAACAAACAGATATTGGGAAAGATCACGTGGACTGAAAATCTGAAAGCACAAGAGCAAGAAAAAGGGAGGAAAGGATCATATGGCCACATGAAGACTTCTTTGATGATTGCTTCTTGAAGACCCTTAAAGAAGATAGTTACTGGAAGTGGTAAGGAGAAAGCATCACTCAGAACCTAAGAGATGAGTGCAGACATGCAAGAAAAACAAGACGAGGGGGAAAGGCACCAGATGCAAGGCAGCTAAATGAGGGATGTAAAAATAAAATTTGAAGGGTGCTATAAATATATTATTAGTACAAGGAGAAAGACAAGGGAAAGTATAGATCCATTTCCAAATAGGGAATGAGAGCGAATAACCGAGACACTAAGACCTTTGCGTTAAATCTTCTCGAAAAAAAGGCTGATGTATCCAGATCAGTGCACTGGCACTGAGAAAGAATAGGATGGGAGACAGCTCAAAATAGAGAATTAAAAAATGAGTTTATCCAGATGTCAAAGTCAGTAGAGCCCAATAGAATTCAATCCACCCTAAGGTATCAAAAGAATTAGTTGAAGTAACAACGGAGCCATTGGCCATCATCTTCAAGAACTCATGGAGGACAGGTGACGCCCCCTGAGAACAGGAAAGGAACAAATAGTTATGAAAAGGGGGGAAAGGAGGCACAAAGAACAATACCTTATTTCAATACCTGGTTAAAAAAAACAACCTTAAATAAGAATCCGTAGGTACCTGGAGTGGTGAGATAACAAGTAGTTAACCCACATTTGTCTAAACAGATCGTGTTAAGCCAATACTCTCTACAACTCTGATAAAGCGATGGGGCTAATGAACAATGGGAATGCAGCTAACAATGTCTCTCAAGTTCAGTAAGGCACTTGACAATTCCACATGACAGAGAAAGCTTAGAACAAGACATGCACAGCTTGGTCGCAGTACTATGAGGTGAGGAAAGAACCGACAAGCATACATTCATGAGACTGACACGTTGCAGGTGCATGTACTTAGATTGGTTACAAAGGAGAATCCAGAAGAATTAGAGGATTTTAGGACTGAAGAGAAGTGGTGAGAGTCCACTCAAGGAGAGGACTACTCCTAGTTGCAAGACTTCCAAGTAAATGGGTTGTTACCACGGAGATACACACGGGGCCTGTTTAGGCACAGAATTGCAAGAGTCTTTCCCCTTTCTTTCTGCTAGCTTATGACAACTAGCCAGATAAGCCAGTTTACTTGACACAATTTGTAATTCTTTACTCTCAAAGTCCTGTAGACTAGTATTCAGGTGCAATTCTGAGCCGGCTACTGTGTTAAATTGTCTCTCCGGATATCAAGTCTATGGAGTGTCTGTTCATGCAGCTGCGCGTACCAACAAGACTGACGTTGCAGTCTGGTATATTTTGATTCGCGGAGAGCATGCACGCCTGCAGGAGTTTACAAAACCCTTCAGCATTAAGGGCATTGGTCCTATATACACAATAGATTCGATTGAGCCAGAGATGAATGGATTAGACAGGGAGGCAAACAGGCAGAGAGGAAAGGAAGGACAGACATGTTTTACGGACAACTGAAGTATAAAAATGCATGAGCTGGATATCAAACAACAAGTCTTAATATTTACGAACTATTTCACTCAAACATCGAGAACAGCAGCAAATTAAAATGCCATCCAAGAAGCAAGTCCCCAGCAAAACGTTTTAACATCAATGACATGTCTATAATAGCATCAACTGGTACCCTCTGGTGAGGGACACTACCACCCAACCCAGCCCATGAGCAGAGGTTTCATGCAACATGTCTAGTTTCAGTGCAGGCCCTTTGTGTGTTCTGAACTATCTAAAGGCACCGCAACGATAAAACACAGAGCAATAGCCTATCCTCCATGCTTAAGCAATGGTGATGGGTGGAAATGTCTTCTGTTCCCGGGTGGAAATATTTTGCATCTCCAGGGACCATTCCAGAAATCCTACACATCCGTGCTTTACAAAACCCTTCTGCCAACGGGCCCCAATCCTGGAAATGATGCAACAGTTCTGAACAAAAGTGGTTTCGTTACATTTTCACTGTTGGTGAAAGCAGCTACATGTAGACACACTATTAGCAAAGGTCCCCCAGTTGATATTCCTGTCGAGACAGGAAGTCTTGTAAACACACAGGAACGCTATTTGAAGTGCTTTACAGGAACAGGCTATGGCTATTCAGGATCACTACCAGATCTGAGTCATAAGCTCGGTTTTGTTATTGTGCATCCAAAGTAGAAAGAGGAAGTCAAAGCAGAGTTATTTGTTTTTATTAGTATATCAGCTTTAAGCATGTAAAGCCTTCTACCAATCATCCTCTCCTTAATCCTCAGCTTACATGCAAGATAGGTAGGTCACCACACCTATTTCCATTTTATAGATGGTGAATTGGGGCTTGCTCAAGGCCGCCCAGTGACTCCTCGGCCAAGGCGGGATTTGAATCTGGTCTCCCAGCTCTAAGTCTTAGGCTCTATCCAGTGGGTTGCTGCACCAAACTCATTTTCCACACATTTAGGGCAGCATTTAAGTGGGACATCGCAGCCCTAGCAGAAAGCCAAAGATTCCATTTAAGGTGGCTTCGATAGCGGTGTCCAGTTTAACAGAGATCACCAAGTCTCCGGCTACCCTTGCTAAGTAACTGCTACAGATTTAACACATTCAAATGTTCCGATTATATTCTGTGTCAAGTTCGATGTAAGGCTGACATTCCACATTAATTCATGTCCCATTTTCCTGGAATAGAGCAATCCCCCACGACAAAGTGGGACAAACCACCAAGCTCAACAGATTCCAGGCAGCTCTGTACATTATGCTAGACTTCAGCTGTTCCAAAAGTTAGTGAATTCCTACCTGTTGCCTCTATAGGTTTGAACACTGGCTGAGAGTCAAGGCGAAGGTCCCGGTCATCCATTGTCCATGTCTCGTTGCGATCCAGAAATTCTTTGTAGGATATCTTTTCATCCATGATCTTTCCTGGCGATACTGAAAAGGAGAAAAGAAAGCACAACAGCTGTCACCAACTCATTCACAACGAGGCAGAATTATTTCAGCATAGAATTTGCATGGCAAAACGGAAGAGTTTTTTCAATGCCTGACAGCATATGAAAAATAGGCCAGGATCTCCAAGTTCTAGGCAAGTTTTTAAGAAGAGCAAGGGATGAAGGAAAAAGGACTGAACGTGAATACTTTTGGGGGTGGGGGGGCACAGAGTGACTGAATACCCATTTTCTACAGTACACGGCTTTTAAACTAACAGAACATGTTGTAATTAAAAATAAATGCAGGGAGGAAGGTAGAAATTGGACCAGTGAGACAGAAATAAAGGGATAAATATAGTTCAGGGTTGGAAAGCTCTGCCTCAGACTGCTGTGAAACTTGTTCTTCAGTCAGTTTAAAATGCCTGAGGCACAAGCTATGAGGCTTCACCAACACCTAGCTACGCAAGCCTTCACAAGGGACTTCACACTTAGCCTGGAATTTTAGATGACTGGCATCGAATTGATTTCTAATCTACGGACCCCTCCCCGCACCGTGCCTAGGGACAGACCGGTCACTAAGCAACACCATCCCATTCGGCTTCAGACATTTCCCGTCATGAACATGAGTCAGCTACACCATGGGGTTTGGAAGGCAAATGCCACGTGAGCTGGCCAGGCCTTGACCAGAGGACGGTAACCAAGCTCGGGGGACGGCATTTTTAGAAACATGTCGACAAGATGGAGAATAGTCAAAGGAGAAAAATGCAAGTGATGGAAACCAAGGAGTTCAGATTTCTTATTCGCGGCCGCAATCCGATGCCATGCGGAGCCGCGTGCAAGTGCGGTGCCGCACTGACTGTACGTTACGCTGCCCGCAAACCGCACGCACGCAGCTGCGCACGGGGATCCTCACAGCATTGGACTGCAGCCGGCAAGTATTTCTATAGCGTCAGCAATGTACCTGGCCCTGAACAATCAGTAAGAGACAGGCCCCTGCCCCAAGGGGCATACAAACTAGGAGACACAAGGCAGGGGAACATAAGGGAAGAGAGGGATACGTTCACAAAGTAGAAGGTGTGCGTGCGTGGCTCAGTTACAGAAGAGAAGGGAACCCTGTATACGAGGCAGTTGAGGGAGCAGCAGCGTGCAGTCTGTGGGGATGAGGAGTTAGGGAAACCCTGATGGAAGAGGTACGTTTTTCAGGAGGAATCTGAAGGTTCTGCTTTTGGGCCGCACAGGTCCCTTCCCTCAGGCATGCAACATCTGTGTGGCCGGAAAGCTTGTATACTCACCCCGAAAGCAGTTGATCCAATAAAGAGAGAGATCATCTGAACTACTTTATAACCAAAATTCTCCGTGGCAACGGTTCCCAAACTGTGGGTCAGGAGACCAAGGGAAGTCACAGTCGTAATGATATTATTCAATAGATTTTGATTGCCTTTGTCACTGTCTAAGACAATGCAGTCAATCCTTTGAGAACCACTGATGTGACACTCTCAGCCTCCCTCTCCTCAGCCGATGCCAAAGCACTGCACACACACTGAAAGAAATGAAAGCTGCTGCAGTTGTAGGTACATACACACACACACACACACACACACCCCTCTGCTGTTGCAGTTCAGCCCTTTCCTAGGTTGGGTAGGAGCCTGACACGGATACCAACTTGCTGGGGACAGCTGCGCTCCTAAATATTTATCTAGCAAAACAGGAAACTGCTTGAGTGATGCCTTGACAGCACTGCTGTTCCCCACTGGCCTTGCATGTGGATCTCAAGGCTTGCTGGAGTTCAATTTTTAATTGCTTCAGCAAGAGGAACACAGACTCGCTGCTAAGTGCTCGGGCCTGAGTGAACCATAAAGCTCTGAGCGTAAATAAAATAAAAATATCAATGAATATAAATATCTTAGACACGTAGACACCCTCACTGCACTCCTGCCACTTTGTCTTTACACCAGACGCTAGAGTTAATCTCTTAACTTACAGGAAGTGGTAGGTTTCTTCCCACTCACCCCCGGAATGGTGACCCACTCATTTAGCGCGTAGACAAGCCACTTTGCACTTCCAAGTATTTTGACCTTATTGACAGGATACCAAGCCTATTTGCACTGTCCATTTTTGTTTGGAAGATGCTCTCCCTGAAGGGGAATAGCTTTCCTATTACCTGTCAGATGCAGGGTGAAGAGAAGGCAGGATAGATGCAGAAAAACACTGAAGTATTATTAATAGCTCACAACGGACGATGATGCCTGGAAGTTAAAATGCATAACTTGATTGGCTACTAAGCGTAATGGACTCAGTTTAGTCTTGGACTTGTCAAGCCATTACAGAAATAGTCGAGTGATTGATGGCCTGTTTTACATACCTCACTTCTGTGGCTCCACTTTGCATCCCGTTCCTTTAAAAGGACTTCCTACCACCCTCTGTCTAAATGTCTCCCCTTGCCTAGCTCGTAATCTGCATTTACTGCTACCTATTGTTTCTTCATTTGTAGCATCAATAGTTTTTAAATGTGTGAAATCGGTGCGTTGGTTCTCCCATGACCACTGCCTCCCAAGTCATTGCTTTCTTATAAACATGTAGGGATGGGACTGGACAAAATTTCAGTTTTGGTTATGTATTTCGGGTTTTTTCCCCTCGTTTTGGTACTATCGGATCTTTTGCATTGATTTTTGTACTGGATTTTTTTTAACATTGCGTTTTTTCAATGGGGGACAAACAGCAATGTTGAAAATCCGGTTCAAGGAACTAGGGCTGTTTCTCCAAGCAATTTTATTTTTGTATTTTTTGTATAAAATGTATGTGGTTTTTGGCTGAGGCCGTTAATAAATCAAATCAAAAATCGGTACAAAAATCAATGAGGAAGATCCGATAGTACCGAAACCGAAAAAGAACCGAAATTTCGGATTAATCCGAAATGGCCATCTTTGGGTACTTTCGGTTTTATCCGAAATTCCCATCCCTATAAAGCTGCTTTGCATTTGCTCAGTCTATGGGTGGAAACAAACAGTAGGGTAGCCACCCACAAGCAGGTGTCCATCTGGCCAAGATGGGGCAGACAGGGAATGCCGTGCGAGCTAACACGGCACGAGCTAACACATTTGATTGCTGTCTGTTACAGGGGAGGTGTGGCCACGAAGGCGGCTCTGGGTGCCGGCTGTCAGCCCTCGCTCATCTCCTTGCTTCCCGGGAAGGTGGCGAGCAGCCAACACATACAGCAACCGGATGGGAAGGGAGCTAAGAGGCACTCTGTCGATGACCTGATCGCTTTATGGAATGACATAACCATGGTCATCGGCACGGCTGCACACAGACGTCTGCTCCCAACGCTGTGGCAGCACATGTTCCCCTGGTATAAGGAGGACCGGAAGCAGCAGAAGCAGGAGGGTATGCCACTGGAGCGCAAATGGTGGTGAGGGGCCTGCTTAATCCAGTCTGCCTCCGCCTGGAAGTGGAGTCATCTAATGCCCACTGTGACATTTTTATTAAATACTTTGCAAACAAAATTGCTTGTATTCACCACAACTTGAGTGCTGCCGTTTTACCTGTAGAGTCAGAGTTTAAGGTCAGTCTTGTCCTGTTTGTTCGGATCAGTTTAAATTGTATCACCCACCAATGCACGGGAGGTGCTTGGGGCGGTGAGGAAAATCAGTTGTAAACTAGATCCTCGCCCATCCTGGATGGTGAAAGCCAGCTGGGAAATGCTGGGCCTGACAATGTCTCCCTTCGGGAGGATAGGGTGTCAGGCAAACTGTAGTTGTCCAGCCCCTACTTGAGAAGCCATCTTTGGACACTGACTCCCCGGTCAGCTATCGGCCCGTCTCTAAAAAGGGAAGGTTATTGAACGGGTGGTTGCCCAACAGCTCCAGGCACATCTCGATGCTGTCGGATTCCTGGACCCAATTCTGTCGGGCTTCCGTCTTGGGTATGGTAAGGAGACTGTACTTGTGGACTTGGTCAATGACCTGCGCTCAGAAGCTGACATGGGGAATTCTACCCTGTTGCTTGTGTTAGATCTTTCAGCAGCCTTTGATACAGTTGACCACGAGGTGCTGTTGACATGACTGTGGGACATGTCAGGGGTGCGTGGGACCACTCCTTTTTGTTGGGGAGGTCCCAGAGTGGTGACGGGAGATTGTTTGTTGTTGTTGTTCTCTCGGGACGTTCTCTGCGGGGTCCCACAGGGTTTCATTCTGTCTCCTCTCTTGTACAACGTGTATAGGAGGCCGCTGGGCGGCGTCATTTGGAGGTTTGGGGTGAAGTGCTATCACTATGCTGATGACACGCAGCTCTACCTCTCTTATTCATCAGACCCAGGCCCTGCGGCCTCGGTGCTTACCCGATGGCTGGCTCCTGTCGGGGACTGGATGGAGGATGAGCTGATTGAAGCTGAATCTAAACAAGACTGAGGTGATGATGGCTGGCCGGCCTTGTGATCTGGAGTGGATTGGGACTCCTGTTATTTACAGTCTGAGCCCTTCTGGTCAGTCAAGTTCACAGCCTTGGTGCGATTCTGGGCCCCTTGCTGTGCCTGGATTGTCAGGTTGCGGCAGTGGCCAGAAGCGCTTTTCACCGACTCCATCCAGTGAGGAGGCTGCAGTCTTTTATTTCGATTCAGATCTGGTCACTGTCGTCCATGCTTTCATCACCTCAAGGCTAGACTAGAATCATAGAATTGGAGGGTAGCTCAGAGACCATCTAGTCCAACCCCCTACACAATGCAGGAAATCCACAGCTACGGCATCCCCGACAGATGGTCGCCCCACCTGTGTTTGGAAAACCTCCAGCGAAGGAGAAGACACCACTGCCCTAGGTGGCCTTTCCCACTGTCTAACAGTTCTTACTGTCAGGAACTTCTTCCTAATGTTTAGCCAAAATCTGCTTCCTTGTTATTTGAGCCCACTGGTTGTAATCTTGCCCCCAGGAGCAACAGAGAACAAGTCAGCTCCATCTTCTCTGTGACAGCCCTTCAGATAGTTGAAGACGGCTCTCATGTCTCCCCTTAGTCTTCTCTTCTCCAGGCTAAACACACCCAGCTCCTTCAACCTTTCCTCATAGGACTTGGTTTCCAGACCCCTGACCCTCTGTGTCGCTCTCCTCTGAACCCGTTTCAATTTGTCAATGTCCTTCTTAAAAATGCGGTGCCCAGTACTGGACACAGGACTCTGGACGAGGTCTGACCAGCGCAGAATAGAGTGGAACTATTACTTCCCGTGATCTGGACACTATGCTTCTTTCTGTTAATGCAGCCCAAAATAGCATTAGCCTTTTTAGCAGCTGCATGACACTGCTGACTCATGTTCAGCTTGTGATCAACTACAACCCCAAGCGCCTTTTCATATGTACTGCTGCCGAGCCAGGTATCCTATACTCGTGCATTTGATTTTTCTTATGCAGAACTTTACTTTTCTCTCTGTTGAATTTCATTTTGTTAGTTTTGGCCCAGCTTTCCATCCTGTCAAGATCATTTTGAATCTTGATTCTGTCTCTGAAGGTGTTAGCTAGCCCTTCCAGTTTTGTGTCATCTGCAAACTTGATAAGCATCCCCTCTACTCCTTCATCCAAGTCATTAATAAAGATATTGAATAGTACAGGACCCAGGACCGAGTCCTGAGGCACCCCACTTGATAACCTCCTTCCAGATTGATGGGGAACCATTTATGAGCACTCTTTGGATACAGTTCTTATGGTAGCTATAAATCCACCTAACAGTAGTATCATCTAGCCCGTATTTAACCAGCTTACCAAGAAGGATATCATGGGGGACTTTTGTCAAATGCTTTGCTGAAATCAAGCTATACTATGTCCACCAGGGACCCAAGTTGACTGCGTTGCTGCAATTTGCAGTGATTTTTGCAGAATCAGCCAATCCTCGCAGAATCAGCCAACCCTGACCATGACCCGAGGGTAAATAGGCCCCTGGGAGATGGATTGTGGATGGGTGGGGTCTGAAGGCCCTATGTTTGCATGAGGGAGGTGCTGAAATTCCAGAGGATTTGTGTTTGATTAGCAAAGTTGTGATTCTATGTCAAACCTATTGCAAATTTGCTTCCCAGCATGCATAGTTATGCAAATCAAGTTAATTATGCAAATATTAATGCTCAGAGTGAATTTGCAGAACTTGACTTCACTGGCTGCAGAATTTTAAGATTTTTTGGTGCCGTCAACTCGGGTCCCTGTCCGTGATCTACTAAACTACTAACTCGATCAAAAAAAGGAAATAAGATTAGTCTGGCATGACTTGTTCTTGACATGCTGGCTCCTATTGATCACATCATTGATTGCTGCAGTGCACGCTGCTGTGCGAGGCTGCCCTTGATGACTGTTTGGAAGCTGCCGCAGAATGCGGCGGCTCACCTCCTTTTGGGGGTGAGGCGCCGGGAGCACATTACACTGGGGCTCCAAAGTCTGCACTGGCTGCCTAGAGCTTTCTGGGCACAATTCAAGGGGCTGGTTTTGACCTTGAAAGCCCTAAACAGTCTGGGGCCCACCTATCTGAGAGACCACCTGTCCTCCCGTGCCCCACTGTGACCAGGCGGGAATGCCTCCCTGTGGGTACCACCGGTTAGTCTTGTTTGCATGGCGAGGGCTCGCAGAGGGACATTCTCGGTTGCTGCCCCAATTTTATTTATTTATGGAATTTATATTCCGCTCTATCCCACCACAGGTAGCCCAGAGCGGCTAACATAATAATATAAACACAGTATAAAAGAATTTTAAACAATAAAAAACAAAGCATAAAAAACACAAGCAAACCACCCACCCTTCTCCCTCACCAAATGCCTGACAGAACAGCCAGGTTTTGCAGTTCCTACGGAAGGCCAGAAGGTCCGGGGCCTGACGTGCCCCCACTGGGAGGGAATTCCAGAGCCACCGAGAACGCCCTATTCTGCGTGGCCCCCCGGGGGACGTCAAGCAAGGCACCCCCGGTCGACCGCAGGGGCCGATCTAGAACCTGGGGAGTGAGGCGGTCTCACAGATAAGCAGGGCCCAGGCTACGTAAGGCTTTATAGGTTAAAACCAACACTTTGAATCGGGCCCGGAAGACTATTGGCAGTCGGTGCAGAGATCGGAGCACTGGTGTAATGTGCTCCCGGTGGCCTAGCCCCACCAGGAGCCGGGCTGCCGCATTCTGCACCAGCTGCAGCTTCTGAGCCATCACCATAGGTAGCCCCACGTAGAGCGCGTTGCAGTAGTCTAACCGAGAGGTAATAAAAGCATGGATGATCGTGGCCAGGTCTGGAACCGAAACCAGCGGCCGAAGCCGCCGCACCAGATGTAGCTGGCGGAAGACACTCCTTGCCACAGCCTCCACCTGGAGATCCAGGCGGAGCTGCGCATCGAGAAGCACCCCCCAGGTTCCACACCTGGGAAATTCCCTTCCCCCCAGAGGTTCTCTTGGGCCTGGGAATCTTCTGGAGGCTGTGTAAGACCTTTTTATTTGTCCAGGCATTTGGTGGGCAGGGGTAGCGAATTGGGGGCGGGGAGGAGGGTTTGTGGGGTTGTGGTGAGGAGGGGAAAGGTTGCCGTTTTGTGTTTTTATACTGTTTTTAATGTATTGTTTTTACTTGTCTTGTAAGCCGCCCTGAGCCATTTTTATGGGCACGGTAAAAATCTAAATAAATAAATAAAATAAATGGCCCTATTTGCAAGCTGAAGGCATTCTGAGAGACTAATCCACATCGTCATGTATTAGGTGCCACCACTCTCAGTGGTGAGCGACACATGACAGCTCGTACCCAGGCCTAGCGTTCTGTTTATTAACGCCCTATTATTTGGAGGTGTTACCTGCTTGAGGAAGGGTCCTACAGGGCCAATAAGCAGGCGTGCGTGAAAGATCGCCTGAAGTATTCTGGGCCCATCTCTTACAGAAACACAGACACTGGTTACAATGGCATTTGCCCAACCCTAGATATAACTGAGCACCAGGAAATGGGAAGAGAGATTGATTTATGTCTTTATTTATTGCATGTCCTAACCAAAGGTTGCGACATATAAAAGAAAACAAGACAAGTAATCGGACAAACCCAACACCGTACAGGTAAGCAATCACATAAAACAATCATATAAAGAAAAGCAGCCAGCTAACAGTTCATCTCTTTCCTTCTTAATGTTAAAAAGATGTGCTAGATTGGCAATCCTCTTCACAGTAGGCACATGTTTGGAGGGCAAGAGGTCAATCAGCTGGCAAAGGGGACTCCGATGGTCTTCCCCCATAATCAAGGGGTACAGAAATTTGCAGCGAATCTCCGCCAAATGCATACAGACGAAGAGAGAGTGGGAAGCGAGACGTATGCACCTACTGGGAGTTGCACCATTTGCCATGAAGACACCATCCCGTGTGTCCCTCTGCAAGTACAAACCCCACTGTATATTGCCATACGAGCACCCCCACCCCCACAAAAGTAACCAAAGCAGAAAGTATTGGTTTCATGAAGAACAAAAGACTCCTTCCGAACAGATTCCATTTCTGATCCTCACCCATGGAGTGACTCCTGGCTAGGCCAGCGGGATCCTGTCGATAGAAACATCCTACAACCTGGGGCACACGCATCAGCGTTTCTGCCAATGGCCCGTAGCTATTATGCTGCCAAATGACTCAACTGGATAGGGCTGATTTCAAGGAGAAGGACATACCCTCTAACCTTTAAGACAGCCCTGTTTCCCCATATGCCGAGGATAAGGTGAGAACAGCAGGGGTGGAGCAGAGGGAATGAAATTGCTGTGTTTGCACATGGGATTAACACAAACAATCCTGGCTGGGAAGTGACACTCTCATGCAGGATGAAAGGCAGGTCCGGCAGCAGTAAAGCATAAACAAAGACTAGCAAAGATGCCAGGGGATCCTATTGTTCACCATTACCTGCGGTTTGGGCTGGCAAGGGATATAATAAACTTACTATAAACACCTCAGAGCAGGGCCTTCCCCTTCTCTCTGCCTGCCTGCAAAGCACTGCAGGATTGCTAGCTCCAAGCATTACAGAATTGCAAGCCTCAAAAGCCAATCCCAAAGGTTTTCAAAGTGTTGAGTTTATGGATTGATTTATTTTTGTTAATTACCTTCTGTTTATGGAGTCCTAGACCCATGTTTTTCAACTTCCAAGCAGGACTAGAAGCTTACTTTCCAAAAACCTGAAGGCCGCGATTCTCATGTGTTGGCGGGACGGCCCCTGCTGTAACTACTAGGAAAAGCAACTGCCAGTAAAGCCTGTCTCTCTGACTTAATCATCATACAAGCCTTCTCTTCTGTTCGACTGAGCCTGGGCTGATTCCCTACGTCTGTCCCTCCGGCACCATGTAACCACACAACTCCAGGAATTGGAGCTTAAAAATGACAACGCCACCATAGCCTAGTGGTTAAGACGTTAGACTTGAACCTTGGAAGACTGGGGTTCAAATCCCATCTTAACTATGATCTCACTGGATGATTTTGGGCAAGCCAACATCTCTCTGTCTCAGATACTCATCTGTAAAATGAGGATAATAATGACCTACCTCACAGGATGAGGGTGAGCTAAGTAAGGATTGCAAAGCACTGAATGCCAAAAGCACTATATTAAATAATAAAGAACTCAAAATTACCAATAAGACTTGAAATAAAATCCTCGGAGGCATGTGTATTGTATTAAATAGGAGAAAGATGTGAATGCTTGCTCTAATAGGAAACAAAAGTCACACACAGATTTTTTTCCTTTGTTTATAACCAATCGAACTATTAAAAGTCCTTTTGATTTCAGTGGGCTTTGGATCAGATGACCCTTGAGAATATTTCCAACTCTACAATTCTGTGAGGATTCATATTCTTGAGAAAAAGCTTTTAGTAGTCAAGCCAGAATAACAGTTGGCTTTTATAAGCTGACACTATCAACGGCACTATGGGAAGAGAACCCTGGATTTTCTATACGGCCCTGGTAGATAAGCAAGAGGAAGCAGCTTTCATAGTTTAAGATGCATTTGTGAGCAGCAGGATGATTACAGTGACTATGCCTTTAAATAAAGCATGAGGAATTTCCCATAAATGCAAGGCATGATGGGAACCCGAGGGAGTGAGGAGAAAAACAACAAACAAGACAGGCTGGGGGCAAGGGAATATACAAGAGGAACTATGCTTAGAGCAGCTAAATATAAAGCAGATTTCCTCCGATGCCGAGATGATGTTTGGATCTCTGTGCTCACACAAGTATCTGCTCTAGACAAAGGCACCAGAGACTGGACAGCGGGGATCCAAGAAGAGTCTGTTTGCCTAAGCTGCGACAAGCCAGCCTAGCAAAATGCATGATTTGGTTTAAAACTACACTAGGACTAGGCGATTGTCACAAGCACCTAATGACTAGGCCACCAATGTCTGCATTGCAAGAACATGATGCGAAATCCAGAACCTTGTTAAAAAACGTCTTCCTGTTCACGCTTTCAACACACACTCCTATCCCACATGGTACAATGGGCAGAGTTATAACCAAGGGCCCGCGTTCACGGAGTTCTCCCCATTGCCCACCCGGGGGGGGGGGCACAGCAAACATGGATCCCTGGTTAGAATTGCAAGTCTTAAGTTGCTGAGATCCCTACCATAACGCACAAGATTCACCCTTAAGATGAAGAAAATGGGTGCCTGCCTATTTCAGCCAGCAGAGAACAAAGCTGGCCTTTGGAGAAAGGAACCGGGGAAGCCGATGCTGGTTCCCATTAACATTTATACACAGAGTAACCAATCCAACCAAGTGTGCTTGTCAAACCCACATGAGCAGCCACCCTGGACAAACCCATTTTCTTTGCAAAAGCTAGTTCCTTGGCTCAGTGCTTAGAGAGGAGCACATCGACCCGTGCCTGGTCAAGCTGTGCACTAACCCAATGCACCGAGTGGAGTCAAAACCTCTCTACGGAACAGGATCTCTAGTCTGGATAGGGCACCCTAATCACAACGACACACACACACACACACACACACCCCAGACCGGTAGGGGAAGGCCCCGGGAAGCATACTCACAAAGAAACAGCTTCTGAAGTCAGACCCGGGTCCCATACAATACAGCACTTTCACAGGTCCCTGCAACTGCAAATATTTACTGGGGCTGCTGACAGGGTTGATTTGTTTGCTCTTTCATCTGCTCTGCAGAGATCAGCATGGCCATGTAAGCCAATTGAAAAGTTAATCCATGTAAAAACAGCACTTCTGGCAACAGACAGTATGCGGAGACTCCCTACGTACAGAGCCTGCTGTGCCCTGACCAGTCTCCGCCACAGAACAAACCGATCCCAGCCAACGGGATAGTCCCACACAGCTAACTTTCAGCAAGGAGGAACAGAGGATTACCCTGACGGAGCCTTCTCACTACAGGAGAGCCTCATCTCACTAGGGCTACTGACCCGATATTTAACTCAGGCATGAGCTGCATCTACCGGTATCAAACCCAGCCCGAGGGTTTAACATTTTCGTTTGCCAATTTATTGAAGTCATTTCTGAGGGCCAGGCCTTTCAAAGCAATGCAAACGTTTCTCCAGATGAAGTTATTTACCAGTGGAACGAGTTTACCATCTCTCTCTGAATAATCCAGCCCTTGAAGTGCATGCTTGCTTCTATGGGAGGAAACAAAGCAACTCCCACTCCCCTCCCAGGGTGCACCAGGCTTCGCTTTTTGGAAAGGACCACAGTTTGAAAACGCTTTGTTTGAAAATAAATGCCCTCCACGAGTTTCTCCCAGCCATCACAACAGTCATGCTCTCTGTCTCCACCACAGCAGCTAAGCAGCTCCCCAACAGAGCCCCAGTGGGCGGCAGCTTAATGCTTTGCAACTATGAGTTACATTTTTGGGTAGCTCTCCGAACATCCAAAGTGGTCAGTCACATGTCTGGGGTCTCCAGGTATTCCTTTGGGGTTTGGTTATTTCACAGTTTCACAGTCCTTTAGGAATTCCAACACTATTTTTGGCAATTGCACATGCTCAATACTGCCGTTGGCACCAAAACAACAGAACTGAAATATTGAAGTGACTGAGAAGACAAAGTAACTGACGGGGGGGGAATTGAAAAACCAAGAAACCCAATCCAGAATAACCAACACGGATACACAGAAGAGGTTAGCGGTTATCGGCAGCTGCACTGTTTCCAGTCTGTGTAAACTAAATTTGAAGGGTTTCCTTGGTTTCTTCAAATATTCATTACCCCTCAACTCATCTCTTGCCTTGACTACTGCAACCTCCTCCTTACTGGCCTCCCCTGCTCTCACCACTGTTCAAACACTCCCCTGTCACGGTCATCCATCTCACCGGTCACTTTGATCACATCCAGCCCCTCCTCTCCTCCCTCCATGCTGAATAATAAATAAAATCATCATCTTGATGTTTATATAGTCACACACCCCCCCCTCGCCATGGCACTCTGAGCGCTTCACAAAGAACTAGTTAACAGCTTGCTTTCAGCACAAGCTCCTTGTCTTTACCTTCAAGCTTCGTGGCCTTGCTTCCCCTTCCACCCCCTCTTTTTGAGCTTGTTCCCCGCTACATTCCCAGCCAGGAGCCTACCGCCCTCACCTGCCCACGAGTCCTGCCTCTCCTCCCATGCTGCACCCCTAGGCCTAGAACGCCCCTTCCTGAATGTATTTGCTCTGCTCTGTTCCCTCCCTGCCAGCCTTCAGATACCTTCTCTTGTGTCAGGATTTCCCACAGCTCCTCATTCCCACAGGCTGGGGCTTCCTCTACTGTTCTTTCATTCAGGGTGCCCTTCTCCCCATTAGCTAAGCACATGCCCCTACGTTTCTCAACTTGGTGAATCTCTCTCTGTTTCTCCCTATGTCTGCCCAAGAAAAGACCATTTGTATA
>QEPC01015304.1:397386-407869 GCA_003113815.1 Sphenodon punctatus | reverse complement strand
CAAATCAATGGTGTGACCGCACCATGAATAGTGTGTGCAGTTCTGGTCGCCCCATCTCAAAAAAGACACAGCTGAACTAGAAAAGGTGCAGAGAAGGGCAACAACAATGATCAAGGGCATGGAAAGGCTCCTGTATGAGGAGAGGCTTGGTAGGTTGGGGCTCTTCAGTTTGGAGAAGAGACAGAGGAGATAACCTCGAGGTCTATAAAATCATGAGTGGTGTGGAACTGATAAACAAGGAGCAGTTATTTACCCTCTCAGCTGGTACTAGGACTAGGGGACACTCCATGAAACTCATGGGTGGCAAGTTTAAAACAAATAAAATATTTTTTCACTCCGCGTATAATTGGGTTGCGGAATCTACTGCCAGAGGCTGTGGTAAGGGCCAGTACTAGAGCTGAGTTTAAAAGAGCTGTGGACACGTTTCTGGAAGACAGATCCATTAGCAGCTATTGGCCAGACAGGATCAGGGAACATGACGGGAACTGGGGGGAAAACAACAGGGAATGGACCCCCCATTGTGACCTGTTGGGTGCTTCTCCCAAGCCACCGTGATTGGCCACTGTCGGAGACAGGATGCTGGGCTAGATGGACCATTGGTCTGACCCAGTCTGGCACTTATGTTCTTATGCCCACACCCCCAGCAGTTTCCATTCTGGGGTAGTCACCCTTTTGTCAGCCTGGGGCTGGCTTTTCTCTCCAGCATGCAGCCGTAAGCACAACCGTTAAACCAGCTACGCACCCAAGAGGACATCAATTTCGTTGCACAATGAATTTGAACATTTTGTTACATCTGGTAACCCCGTCACCTTCCCTTCTGGGAAGATGGTTGCTGGTTAGGGCTTTTTCTCGTAGGTATACCAAGAGTATCCTAAAATAGATCATTTTCCTGGTGCATTATTGATGCACCATACTGTGCAGCTTCAAATATTTCCCTAACCAGCACTACAGTAAACCTTCAATCTATATTTCCAATTACTGAACTTTCACAAAGGGCTGGACTTGAAGGCATTGCCTTGCTTTCCTCCCAAGGGCATATGCAAAACTTCAGTGACCATTATTTCTCTTTCCCAAATAGCGTATCAGGGGATTTCAGACTATTGGTCAGGAGGCAGAAAGAGCCACACACCCTGCATGTGAAAGGGGTGGTATCAACGCCAAACTTGGATACCACACTCCCTGTCATCGTATTGCATCTGGAGTTCAGACAAAACCATCTTTTCCTCACTCAACAGACAAAGCTTGTGGTTAAGAGGGATTTTTGGAGCTGTTCAAGTTTAACTTACTAGAACCTGGAAATAACCTTGCAGATATAACTAAATAGAAATTTATTTGTAAGAAATATAAATATAAATTGATCAAGCTAATACAGCCCTACAGCTATCCTGGCCTTGGTAAGCAAGCGGGAAAGTGGTGGTAGATTCATTAATCAGTGTGAATCCTTTCCTTAACTCAGATTAAATATGCGCAAACACACAACGCTTCATCCTCTGAAGGCTTACTTCTACCCCTCTGGATTTGGTCCAGGTGGGTAAGACAAGAACATAGCCAGTGCCAAACTATGTCACACCAACGGTCCATCAAGCCCAGCATCCTGTCTCCAACAACGGCCAATCTCAGTTGCTTTGGAGAAGTACTGAGTTCATAACGGAGTGATCCATTCTCTGCCGTTCATTCCCAGCCCCCCCCCGCAGTCGGAGGCTACATCCGCCAACTTACGCACCTAATAGCCATTTATAGTTCTCCTTGTTCAATCCTATTTTTTAAACCCAGCTGGGCGCGACCGGCTTTGACCCCATCCTCCAACAACAAGTTCCACAAGTTAATTCTGCGTTGAGTGAAAAAAATACTTTTTAAAAACAAATGGTTACCGGTTAGTTTCATGGCGTGGCCTCTAGTCCTAGCACTATGTGAGAAGGTAATATTTACACGTTCCACGCCACTCAGGATTTCATACACTTCTATCATAGCCCCTCTCAGATGTCTCTTCTCCAAGCTGAAAATGCGTCTTTACACCCTTAATACCACACTCACAAATAGGGCCAACCTTAGAAGTGGTGGGGCTTGGAAACGGACAGGAAATGCTCCTCCTCCTCCGCCGCTGCTTCTCCTGCCTCTCAGCTCCCCTCAGGAACGGTGGTTGCTGCAGACCCCGGGACTACCTGACATTGCTCCTAAGGGTCCCAAGGAAAGGGCTTCTTGTGCGGAACTGTGACTGACCCCATCACCCCCTCCTGCCAGTCCCTGAACACAAAACTAGGTGACTGGGCAATCAAATGGCAGATAAACTGTTACTTATCATTTCTATAGCACTTTTAATGTTCGAAGTGCTTTACAATCTTTATCTAACTCACCCTTACAACAACTCTTAAGTTAGTCTTTATTATTTCCATTTTACAGATGGGAAACTGAGGCCGAGAGATCACGACTTGCCCAAGGCCACTCATCCTGTTCATGGCTATGCTGGGATTTGAATTCTGATCTCCCAGATCGAAGTCCCAACAGCTTATCCCCCAGGCTACACTGATAGCATTTCAGTGTAAAGGTATCGATGCATTCCAATGTGTAATGCATAATGAAATTGCTCCTCTCCATTCCTGAGGCCAGTTGCTTAAGTGTCAGAGGCGAGAGCAAACAGGAGATCAGCTGAGGTCAATACCTGGATTAAGAAGATCATGTGCAAGAAGCTGGACGCCTCTGTCCAAAAGGTAAGGGGCACCCAATGACGTTTTCAAGTACTATGTTTAAAAAGAAAGTGTTTTCTCTCTACAACGCACAATTAACCTGTGCGTCTTGTTACCATGAGAGGATGAAAGCCAGTAGCATTGCTGGATTCTAAAATATAAAACAGCTGTTAGCCAAGATGCAATAAGGGATGGGTCACTCTGTCCATCCCCTGTCCTTGCACGCTTCCTCCAAGCAGCCAGCAATAGCCACCACTACCAGCAACGGGATACGGGATGAACCAGCACAGCAGTTCTTGTGTTCATCCGTCTCCACTGTTTCCAACTGGATTAACCGTTCTTTTGATCAGTACGTAAGAAAGAAAGTGACTGAGACTGGTGGTTTGGCTCTTCTCCAGAGACTTTGCCTTTTGCTGCGTAATAGTCCAGCGGCAGTTCCCCAAAATGTGATATCGGAGAATATTTTCTGTTACAAGCTGGCAACATTTTTTTATTTTATTTTTTAAAAAGAACATTTCCTTGACTTGAAAAACCATATTGTCACTGTTGCAAAAAAAGTATGGAGCAGAATTATAGCTAATTCTGTAATTTATGTCAATGATGCACTTTTGCCCTAAAAACGTATAGCTGGTGAATGTACTACCACATATCGGGTCACGAACAACATAATTTAAGTGTTTCTAATGTTAAATAACCTTAACTTTCAAGAGCTCTTATTGAAAATCTTTAGTGGCAGTGAGTGCTTGGTACTGATTGATTGATTTTTTTATTGGTTAGAATTAAAATTAGATTACACAGACCAGGCGTGACCTAAGTCATTGCCTCAGTTTAAAATAGTAAACGAACAAAATCCCACGTCTGACATAACCTTAACAATAAGAAATTTAAACAAAAACTAAAAGAGAAGGAAATTAGTCATAATAAAATTAAATAACTAAAATATCATGGAATGGGTTAATATAACCTCATAATACACATCAGTTCCACCAATACCCAGGCACAACATATATAAATAGCAATATTCTCTATATTCAACAAGTAATGATGCCCTGAAAGTCCAGGAAAGCAGTACGGGTCAAAACAGCTTTGCACAGAAATTGCGCTATCTTCTCCAGGAAACCCCGATCCTTAGTTGACATGGTAATCTGGAGCATCTCTGAGATGGGTCAACCTGGATATTTATCTAAATAAGGTTGCAGCAATTGTAGTCTTAGGTTTGTATACAGGTTACATTCAACCATAATATGAGCCACAGACTCAACCTGCTCGTAGTCAAAAGGACAGAGGCATTCTTCCAAAGGTATTTTCTCCTTACGTCCCTCAAATACCTTAGTTGGAAAGACATTTAGACGCCCCTTAAATAGGCGCCGTCCAAGAGCAGAGGGAAAGTCTCACTTCATATAATAGGCCGTATCCCCCTCGGCAGGCAATAACTCCAGATAATTACCCAGAGAATGTAATTTCCTAATCTGGGCAATATCTTCTTGCTGGGCTATGTCCTTCGTTCTTGTAATGGGTTCAGTTTTAGCCGCCCCACGACCTTTAGAGGCAAAGCAGTCTGTTGAGAAACCCAAATAGGTAATTCTTGCCTTCATCTTGACTCTCCAGGAAGATTGAAAGCTGTCCTTTGTGAGCCAGCGGAACAGCTCTATCTGGGGAGCCAATTCAACCCTAGTCCACAGGGAAAGGGCAAATTTAGTCGTTTTTGTTTCCCAGCTTGTTGTTCGAGACTCCCGCCTAATGGCCACCGAGGGAGACCCGGCAAGTAAACGAAAAAGTTTACACAAGAGTGTGACTGTAGCCTATTAAGGTTAACCGATCGAATCGTAGCCCAAATGGCTGCACCATAAAGGAGTTGGGAAGTAACTTTTGCTTCTAAAACTCTCAAAGCCATTATCTCTCTCCCTGCCCCTTTTAGTTGAAAATAATTCAGTACAGCCTGTCCTGTGCCCCTAGCCTTATTTAATGCCAGTTTGGCCTGCAGAGCCCAATTGCTGCAGTGCTTGGGTATTTGTTTCACATTACGCGGTCAAGCTCACAACTCTTGCTGCAATGATAAATATTAATGCCAAAAAAGATAAAACAGATTGAGTGGTTTACGTTATATAAGGTTGGGAAACGGTGAACCGATTGTACAAGACCTGCAGAATGCACAACTGTTAGGACAACAAACTGCAGACACGTTTGTCACGGAGCAACTTGTGGGAAAAGGCGTCAGCCTTCATGCAGCTATTCCAAAGACAAAGTTAAAAACTCTGGTGTGGATATATGCTGTAGAAGTAGCAACAGACAAACAGAAACAACAGACTTCAGTCATCAGAGCTGATCGTGATCTGTTCCGATGCCAATCTGTTCCGATGCCACCTTGTATCCATGGAAGCGGGGCGGGAGACTGGAGTTGATAAACTCCTAAGGCAGTGTACCTCTATCACTGGCTACAACTGATGGAAACTTGAGACCAGCAAACAAAGTTTAACTACCCTCTGTTTTGGAAGAAAATGTTTCACTGCCAAATTTGCCACAAATCCTGACTCCAACATGCAGTCATTGGTGGCATGGCTGTAGTTCAGGCGATAGGAAAACCCAAGCATACCTTTGGAGCCTATGCAGATGCTTTGGTTGTGACTATCAAGTCCAATTTCAAGGGATCTTGCACCAGAGTAAATGTAGTGTTCGACTGCTACGAAGAGCACTCAATCAAGGACACAACCAGAAAACGCCATATTGGGAAAGGTAGGGGGATAAATTAGCAACAGGGATTAGCAGCAGGGATCTCTAGTTGCCTGTGCAGTGGAAGTCTTCATAAACTTGAATAGAAACAAGGCATCGTTTGCTATGTTCCTCAAAAGGGAACTCTTACAGCAAGCACATAGTAGTGACAAAGAAGTGATAGACAGTGGTGGGAATTATAGTTATGCTGCCTCCAACTGGAAAAAACATGGACCACCTCACTTCCATACATGGAGAGGCCGACACCTGCATGGTGTTGTATGTCTCTGAGGCAAAGTCAGAAGGCTATGAGAGAACCATCGTCACAAGTGATACAGATATGCTATCGCTACTGATCACCTTCTGCCCTCGACTCTGCAAAGAACCGTGGATGAAGCTGGCACATCTAAAGCTTGCCGATACATCACTGTGCACAAAGTGGAATGCTGGGATGAAGTGAGAGGTGGCCTGCTGGGCTTTCATGCCATCACGGGGTGTGATAGTACAAACCAAGTTTGCAGGAATTTCAAAGAAGTCAGATCTTCTGCAAAACTCCCCATCTCCTGTCCTAGTTTGGAGTAGCGCACACATCAGATGCCCAGGTGCTGTCCAGACCCAAGGAAATTGTACGTAAACTGTATGAACCAACAGGGGACACAAAGTCAATTTACGCTCTGCGGCGTGCTCAATTGAGAAAGGGCAAGAAGGCCAAGCTGGAAAATCTACCACCAACACAGGATGCACTACTTCTGCACATCCGTTGAGCACTGACATCCACTACCAAGCCTTAATTTGTAGGGATGTGCAAACGCGGTTCGGAGTTCGGCCCAAACTCGGCCTGTTCGGATGACCGAACTGAACTTCCGAACCGAACGCTCAAACTTCTGAACAGTTCGGAAAAGTTCAGATGAGTTTTGGGGTGGGAAAAACATGACTTTGGGTGGGAAAAACGTGACTGGAAGGGGGAGGCAGCTGAGGAGCAGACTTCCTGACACCAAGGGTGGTTTCAGGGCCAAAAATACCGATACCGAAAAATTTTCGGTTTCAGTACCGATAGCACTTTTTTGAATGTTCAGCCGAGTTCGGCCAAACCGAACTACGTTGAACCAAACAGCCGAACCAGAACTCGGGTTTGGAACTGAACGCCCAAACGTCTGAACATCCGAACGGCGTTCTGTTCGCCCATCCCTATTCATTTGGCAGAACTCTATGGTGGCAAATCCAGAGATTCCCACTCCCACAAAAAGTGGTTGCCACATTGATCAAGACACGTTGTTGTTGCCTCTCCTGATGGCCACAAAAGGCCTTACTGTTTAGTGCTTGGCCATCACAACCTGCGGATGTACACCAACTGGATGTCAACGTAGAACAGGACATTATAAATCGGACATTATAAAGCAACATGGCTTTTCCAAACCAGGAAGGATCCTAGATTGACCTCACATATGTTTCCAACTTTTAACAAAAAATATTCCCTATCACCACTTTTAAGCCCTTTTTTGGGATTTGCCTCCAGACTATAGGTCTGTGTTACGCTTCCTGACATTTCAATTGGTGGAAGCATTAAAGCCTAATTTCCCAATAGACCCTGCTGTAGATCACAGCCTAGGCTGGCTCTGGGATTAATGCTCAAGATCATTTTTCACATTTTCCCCCTACCAATTATTGTTTCAGCTTTGTTCTATAAATCCTCATCTGCTAAGATGCCTAAGTCAACAAAAACAGTGTCTAAGTCGAGGTGTAAAGGGTTTTCTATAATAACTTCACCAAACTGTGAAAAGCAAACAAAAACAAGATACTTAATGCAGCACAGATATTTTTTTTAGGTTAATGTCCGCAAGCTTTGTTGTGAGGAAGATATGGCACAAAAGCAAGTTAGCTTTAAAGAAGATGCACCCCCCACCATAACATTCCCTTAATATCGTCAAGCGCACTGAAAAAAATACACCAGAACAGACACAGCTAAAGATCAGGGCTAAACGTGGTTTTTTTGGTGGGAGGTGAGAAGCGGGGGATTTTGTCATTGTCGAAAATGCTGGTTCTCAATACATTCTGCACTCACTTTAGCCACCACCTTTAAAGTCCCCTAATAATGCAATTGGGAGAACATAAGTACGTAAGAGGTGCCATACTGGGTCCTGTCTCCTACAGTGGCCATTCTCAGTTGCTTCAGAGAAGTACTCAACGGTCATAATGGAGTGATCCATGCCCTGATGTTCACTCTCAGCTCCTGACAGTCAGAGGTGATGTCGCCCAGCCTATTTGGCTAACAGCCATTAATGGACCTATCCTCCAAGAACATATCCAATCCTTGTTTAAACCCAGCTGTGCTACTGGCCTTCACAACATCCGCTGGCAACAAATTCCGCAAGTTAATGGTCTGACGATGGGGGGGGGGGGGGGGGGGTGGGGGGGGGGGGGGGGGCGGGGTTGTTTGTTTTAATTATACTGCCAGTTAGTTTCATGGAACATCCCCTAGTTCTAGTAGTATTTGAGATAACCTCTCCCTATTTACTCGTTCCATGCCACTCATGATTTTATAAGCTTCTATCAATCCACTCTCAGTCGTCTCTTTTCTAAGCTGAGGAACCCAAACCTATCAAGCCTCTCCTTGTATGGAACCATTCAATACTCTTGATCATTTTTGTTGCCCTTCTCTAACTTTTCTAGTTCTACTGTATCTTTTTTGAGATGGGGCGAGCAGATTTGCATATAATTTTTAAAGTGTGATCACACCATGGACTTATATAGCAGCATTACGACAGAGAAGCTTTTCTTTATACAAATTCTCTCACAAATGCTGTTCTATCCACCCTAAATACTATGTACTTAGAGCAATCATGGCAAGCAGAATAGCTTTTCTGGCTATTGATCTCCTGAGTGGTTGATCAAGGATGGTTTACCAATATTACAATGCCGTAACACACTCATAGCCACACTTACCTCACTGCAAATGAAAAAGGAAAAGAACAAGTCCATTCCTCTGATAAAGCCAAAAGTCTATATTCTCAGCCTAGAAGCACAGTTGTGATTTGGAGCCTCTCCTCCCATATGCGACATACTTATGGCTGAGTTATTCCTGTCCCTGCATTTCAGAAGCGGATGAAATATTTATTCTTGGCTCATCTGAAGCAGTCTGGGACTCTCTCCCTCTTTGACAAATTTAATCCTACAGCAGCATGTTTTAAAATGGCGCACAAAGAACATCAAAAAACAAAACAAGAACTCCTGCACTAATTAAGTAGGAATCCATGGCACCATATCAAGAACTGAGGCACCTCTGACCCTATCCACATCCAAGTCCTATTAACACAGGGGTGGTTTATATCATCATTACAGACTTGTGATCCAGGACCTAGCTCTGCGATTCACTGGCAAACATGGCAATGCATTAAGCTATTGACTCTCTGCCAGTTTTCAAATGGGAGGCAAGATTTCCTAATGCTTGGCATGTGGGACCTGGATTCTGTTCTCCTCTCTGCCACCAACAAGCCACATGACCTTGGACAAGGGACACTCTCTCCATGCATCAGCTTTCTTATGACCAAACCTGGGAGGAAAGGACCACTAATAAAACCCATTTGGAATATGTTTCAATATCCTAAGATATAGGATGCAGTAAGAGCAAGGTATTAGGCCTTCTGCACCAGGATCTTACGAGACTAGGTGCCTGGGCATCTAAATGGCAGATGAGATTTAATGTGGACAAGTGCAAAGTGATGCACGTAGGGAAAAATAACCCAAGCTACAAGTACACAATGCTGGGTACTAAGCTAGGAGTTACCACCCAGGAAAAGGATCTGGGAGTGATTGTGGACAATACACTGAAATCCTCAGCCCAGGGTGCAGCTGCAGTCAAAAAAGCAAACAATGTTGTTATTCGCAAAGGGAGAGAGAATAAAACTGAGGATGTCATAATGTCGCTATACAAATCGATGGTGCGACCGCACCTGGAATACTGTGCATTTCTGGTCGCCCCATCTCAAAAAAGACCTAGCTGAACTAGAAAAGGTACAGAGAAGGGCAACGAGAATGATAAAGGGTATGGAACGGCTTCCGTACAAAGAGAGGCTTGACAAGCTGGGTCTCTGCAGCTTAGAGAAGAGAAGACTGAGGGGACATGATAGAGGTTTAATAAAATCCTGAGTGGTAGGGAACGATTTACCCTCTCAGTTCTAGAATTAGGGGACACTCCATGAAACTAGCTGCTGGCAGATTTAATACAAATAAAAGGAAGTACTTTTTCACTCAGTGCATATTAACTTATGAATTTGTTGCCAGAGGACGTTGTCAAGGCCAGTACTATAGCTGGGTTTTAAAAAGGACTGGATAAGTTCTTAGAGAATAGGTCCATTAATGGCTATTAACCAAATAGCTTGCGGGATAAACTTCTTACTGTCGGGAGCTGGGAGTGAACAACGGAGAATTGATTGCCCATTGTGACTGTTGGTTCTTGTCTCATGCAAACGAGATTGGCCGCTGTCGGAGGACAGGATGCTGGGCTTGACGGACCATTGGTCTGACTCAGTATGGTACTACTTATGTTCTTCTGAAATCCCTTTACGTTTAGAGGTTGACTTCTTGCTGTGTCTAATAATAATAATAATAATAATAATAATAGTTTATTGTAGCCGAAGCTGTTACAATATAAAATAAATTAACAAAGAAAGGAAAATACAACAAAAGCACACAAAAAGCTCGAAATTAATCGATGGCAAGCTCAAACATACAATCAATACCAACAATATATAAAATAAAATAGACACATGAAGCTAATCGGCCAGCAATCTTAACCCCCTCTGAGAACAATCTACTAAGAGGGGGAAGGGAAGAAAAATTAACCTGGATTTACAAACCCGGCTGAGAAAGGGACCCCAAGAGTGCCCCTCTAATCCGCAGATACCGTAAGCCAAAGCTGGCCACCGCTCTGGCCCTCGCGGAATCCTTATAATCTAGCAAGAGCTTTAGATGTATACTCAAATCCCAAAAGGCCTCACAATACTGACCCAGGAACTCCCTCCTGGGCACCACTAAAGCTGGGCAGTAAAAAAAAATATGGGCGATAGTGTCGGGCTCCTGTAACTGACAAA
>QEPC01015304.1:334699-391620 GCA_003113815.1 Sphenodon punctatus | reverse complement strand
GGGAGGGTGAGGGAGGGGATGGAAGAGGAACGGAGTGCTCAAACACGGGTTCAGAGGGAGATCAGGGCAGAGAGGTAGGGGGGAGCAAGGTTGTGAAGGGCTTTGTAGGTGAAGATGAGGAGCTTGTGCAGAATATGCTCAGGAAGAGGGAGCCAGTGGAGAGAGGAGAGGCTGCACACGGTCAAAGCGATGGGAAGAAAGGTGGGAGCGGGAAAGGCCAGCGAGGAGGAGGTTACAATAGTCAAGGTGTAAGATGATTAGGGTGTGGATGAGAGTTTGGGCAGAGGAGACGGACAGAAAAGGGCAGATCTTGGCAATGTTGTGGAGGGAGAAGCGGCAGGATTTGGCAACGGAGTCAATATAGGGTTTGAAGGTGAGGTGTGAATTGAAGATAAAAGCCCAAGCTATGAGCTTGGGGGACAGGGAGGATGGAGACCCCGTCAATGGCAATTGACAGGGAAGAGGGAGAGGAAGTATTGGAAGGGAAGATAAGGAGTTCAGTTTTCGCCATGTTCGGTTTGAGTTGGCGTTGGAGTTGGCCAAACCGAGTTGGCCATGTTCGGTTTGAGGAGACATCCAGGCGGAGATATCGGAGAGACAGTTGGTGAGACGAGCTTGAACAGAAGGGGAGAGGGAAGGAGTGGAGAGATAGTTGAGTGTCGTCAGCGTATAGGTGGTATTGGAAACCATGGGAAGCAATGAGTTTGCCTAGGGATTGGGTGTAAATGGAGAAGAGGAGAGGGCCAAGGACGTAGCCTTGGGGAACCCTGATCGAGAGGGGTAGGTAGGAGGAGGGAGAGGAGTTAGGAAGAGATACATTGAAGGAGCGGTCAGAAAGGTAGGACGACAACCTGTCGAGGACAGAGTCCTGGAATCCAAGGGAGTGGAGCGATTCAAGCAGGAGCGAGTGGTCAAAAGCGTCAAAGGCAGCAGAGAAATCAAGGAGGACAAGAATAGAGTAAAGGCGGTTGGATTTAGCTACAAGAAGATCGTTGGTGATCTTAGCAAGAGCGGTTTCAGTGGAGTGAAGGGGGCAGAAGTCACATTGGAGGGGGTCAAGGGAGGAGTTGGCGGAGAGGAGGTCAAGGCAACGGGAGTGGACAACCCGTTCAAGGAGTTTGGAAGCAAAAGGGAGGAGGGAGACAGGATGGCAATTAGAGGGGCCAAAGGGATCCAGAGTGGACTTTTTGAGGATGGGGGAGACAGTGGCGTGTTTAAAGACAGAGGGGAAGGAGCTGGTAGAGAGGAAGAGGTTGATGATGTGCAGGAGGGGAGGGGCGAAGGTGGAGGCAATAGAGGTCAGGAGTCAGGAGGGGATGGGGTCTAGGGGGCAAGTTGAGGGGCTGGAGGAGGAGAGCAGGTAGGATATTTCCTCAAGGGAGGCAGGAGGGAAGGAGGACAGGAGGGAGATGGAGGTGAGTAGCAGGGGGAAAGGACCAGGTATATACTGGTCCATCAGTCTTAAATGTCTCATCGAAAATCTTTGGTAGACATTTATTGTCTCATCTGGATAAATGGACAGAGGATCACAATCCCCTCTCTGAGGCTCAAGCAGGCTTCAGAGAAGGGAGATCAACAATTGATCATTTATACACATTTCAATACTTGGTCCACAAGTATTGCAAGGTCAACAGGGGCTCCCTATATGTAGCTTTCATAGATTTGAAGGCGGCATTTGATTCCCTGGACGACTTCCAAAAGATGGGACTGGATCCCCCTCTTTTGAATTTGATCATTGCCCTTCAGCAGAACTGGGCTAAAGTGCGGTACGGCTCTAGAGGAGAGGTTACAGAGAGATTCAATATTTGTAAGGGGGTTCGCCAGGGATGTGTTTTGGCCCCTACTTTAATTTATATGTGAATGACATCTTGATAACCATGCAGAGTCCTGACTTTCACTCGCCACATCTGTTGAGTGCTCCTATTGGTGTTCTAGTATTTGCAGATGATATGATTCTGGCCAGAACTCTTATTGGACTTCAGAGAGCTTTATTGAAATTCTCAGCCTTGTCCACTCAGAATAAGCTTGAGATTAACTATGGAAAGACTAAAATCGTAAACTGGGATAGGCCTGTACACTCCTCCTGGTTTATGGAGGGGGTAGACTTCAAGTACCAAAATAAATTTGCTATTTAGGCCTTATGCTTGGATCCGGCTTAAATTGGAAAAAACACTGTAGAGTAATTAAAACCAAGGCACTCCAGTCCTCCCAAGCGATTATAAACTTTCATAATACTTACGCTAGAAGGTTCTTGCCAGATACGATTTACGTCTATAAAACCGAAACTGTTGCACAGCTACTCTATGGCTCCGAGGTTTAGGGATGGGCAGCAGGGAATTCTATTAATGTTGCTGAAAATAGATTGCTCCATCGCCTCCTTGGCCTCCCCCAGGCTATGTCTGCATTATTATTTTTTTTAAGGTTGGAGACCGGAATGGCAAATTTGGAAACCACTATAGTCATTAAAACCTTGGGGTATTGGTTCAAGGTTTTGGCTATCTCCCTGTTAAAATATCCAAAGCTACGCCTGTTGGAGGATATGGGTAGACCCGTTTAATATGCAATCGCCATGGCTAAGTTTTGTAAACCAGACTTTGAATAGAATAGGCCTGGGCTATTATACTTATGCTGAGGAAAGAATCTTCACTATGGAAGAAAGAAAGTTGGTCTCCCAGAGGCTTAAAGACATATCCTGGCAGGTGGAACTTGGCCAAGGCACGATCACCCAGGATGGTACTGTTGTACCCACTCTGGAAGGTTAACTTGGGCATGGAACCATATTTAAAACTGGATTTGGAGTGGCAATTACTAAAAGCCTTTTGCAAACTTAGACTGGAACAAATGCCACCAGCCATGACTGGGGGAAGATGGGTAGGGGTGCCTAGAGATTAACGGATATGTTCGTGTGATCAGGGGGTGGGGATGGACTCGATCCATTATATTTTGGAGTGTCCACGGATGCAAGACCTTAGGGATAGATCTCTCTCGCCCCCAGCCCCCGAGAAGGACTTCCCTTGCCACTATTGTCATAAAGAGAAAATAATCTGGCTGTTCCTTCAGTCTGATCTTATAACTGTATGGAATGTGGCGATTTTCGCATTGAAACTGGAAGCAAATAGAAACTCCAAGATGTGATTATAGCCTTTGTAATATGATGAACTGTGAACCAATAAGCTGGTATATAATTTAGCAGGTTGATTGTGAATAGTATCCTTGTTTATCGTTATATTTAAAGTACGGGAGCGAGTTCTCTTTTCAAAGGGGGATTTTGTTTTAAATGTTCTGGTCATGACAATGGTCAATCCAGATTAATAAATTGATTGATTTAATAAAATTAAGCATTTTATCATTCAATGCACCATTAAACTTGTGGAATTTGTTGCCCGAGGATCTCGTCAACGCCAGTAGAGTATAGCTGGGTTTTTTTAAGAATTGGAGAAGTTCTTGGAGGATAGATTTATTAACAGCTATTAACTATGTAGGTTCGGGGGACGTAAACTCTGACTGTTGAGAGCTGGGATATCCCCATTATGCCCTGTTGGGCATTTCCCCAAAGCAACTGAGATTGGCCAGTATTGGAGACAGGATGCTGTGCTTTACGGACCATTGGTCTGAACCAGGATGGCACTTGTGTGGAGAACAATATGACACAAGGGATCTCCTGCTTGCTTCTGACTATGAAAATGTAGGACAGTATCACAGGCAACATTACTTGTGCTATAGTCCCATTGTGAGGCTGACAACATCGGTTCAAACCTAATTGCTATCAGGTAGCTGCCCTGTTGGAGCAGCAGCTCAGTTGCTCCTCTATTTGGGGGGGGGGGGGGGGGGGGGGTGGAGGAGAGAGATGCAGGGTCTCAGGTGACCCTGCCATCAACTCTCTTCCTGCAGCGTGTTTCACTGCTCCTTGGTGGGGCTAAAGAAGGGTAAAGCAGGGTTCTAGACCCCTGCTCCACCACGTTTCACCCCGGGCCTCCAATAGAGCAGGGATGAAGAGCCCCACCAGACTAATAGATGCAACAGCGGCGATGGGACACCTGCAGCGCCTGTGGGCACAAACCAGGATTGTGGCAAGCAGGTGGCAGGCACATAGCGGTTCCTGTACAAACAACCTGGTGCATGTCTGCCGCCTGACAGAGTGGCAATCGTTACGTCTATTGATATCCCTTGAAATCTTTTGCATCCCTGCTTCACTCAAGTCTCGTATCGCTGACTCTCTCTCCAACATTTCTGCTTGGATGTCTCGCTGCCAACTCAAGCTTAACACGGCCAAGACTTAAGCATGGTCCTTCTCCTCCCCCTGCCCCCCACCCCCCAAAAAAACCATTTCCCTTCTACTTCCCTCTCCGTTTCCATTGCGGGAGTCACCATTTAGCCTGCCCCTCAGGCCCATAGCCTGGGATTCATCTATCACTCCTCCTCCCTCTCCTTTACACCTCAGAGCCAGGCTGTTGCCAAGTCCTGCTACTTTGCCCTGTACAATATTGCTAAAATCTGGTCCTGCCTCACTGTTGTCACTGCAAAAACCCTGGCCCACATTCTAGTTCTCTCTCACCTTGACTACTGCAACTTTCTCCTTACTGGTCTCCCCTGCCCTGATCTCACCCCCTCATCTCCGTTCAGTTTTCTGCTGCCAGTCATCCACCTTGTCCGTCATTTTAACCGTGCTCAGCTGCTCCTCTCTGTCCTGCACTGGATCCCTCTACGGGAACGCATTCAGCACAAGCGCCTGATCTTCACCTTCAAGGTTCTTCATGGCCTTGTTCTCCCGTCTCTCTCCGCTCTTGTATCCCGCCACACTCCTGCCCGAGAGCTTCTCTCCTCCTCTGTCCCCACCCTCGCCTGCTTGCGACTCCCCTGCTCCTCTCAACATCTTTGCCTCTTCTCTCCTGCTGACCCCTAGGCCCGGAACTCCCTCCCTGGATACATTCATTCTGCTCCCTCCCTCCCCGTTTTCAAATCCCTCCTGAAACCCTCTCTTGTGTCAGGCTTTCCCTGACTCATCATGAGTGAAATTGCATCCTCTTCCCTCCCTCCCTCAGAATCTCTTCCCTGTCACTAAATTAAGCACGTGCACCTGCATCTTCTCACACTCATGAAGGTATCCTCATCTCTCCCGATGTTTACCTCTCCCTTGTCTCTCTTAGATTGTAAGCGAAGGTTGCCAGATATGCAAATATTTACTGGTCACTTATTAAAAATATATGTTGAAGGTCTGCGCTGGCACCAATGCAGCCCTGCAACATGTATTTTTCATAAGTGGCTGGTAAATGTTTGCATATCTGGCAACCTTACTGTAACCGCCTTGGGGCAGGGACCCGTCGAACTACTGATAGTACAGCGCCAGGTACGCTGCTAGAATAAAATAAAGTAATAGGTTCCTAAAGATCTTTCTTTCAGGCCAAGTGTTTAACAGGCAGGGATACGGGTAGGGGATTTTAAAAAAAAAATTTAAAGTGTTTTTATTATGTTACCTACCCTGAACTTTCAGTTGCAGGATATACATTTAAATAAATATCTAACTGTCCCATCAGTTTACATTTTAAATATAAACATTAAGTTTAAAAACAGTTTTGGAATAGTCACTTCTTGGCTATTCTAAACCTTATTCGTAAGAGAAGCAGTGTCAACTCAAGCTATAGTCAGCTCATAATTGAGGGACTTTTAAGAAAAATTGATACTTAAGAAAAAGTCTGGACTAACCATTCCTGCTACAGTGCTCTCATTCAACTTTGCTACACTTTTCACTTTCAATTGTGCTCCCTGGGCACAGACCGCTTTTACTATTAAGTTGCTATTTGCTAACAAGGAAAGATGCCTTTGATCTTTGAACCTATGAGTAGTGCCACACTTGGTCAGACCAATGGTCTATCGAGCCCAGCACCTGTCTCCGACAGTGGTCAAACTTGGTTGCTTGGAAGAACTACTCAGTAGGTCGCAATGGGACAATCCATTCCGTTGTTCACTCCCAGCTCCCGACAGTAAGAGGTTACATTACCCAAACCCCATCCGGCAGCTGTTAATGGACAGAAACTTGTCCAACCCTTTCTTGAACCTAGCTGTACTACTGGCATTAACCACCTGTTCTAGCAACAAATTCCACAACTTAATTGTGTGCTGAGTGAAAAAAATACTTTCTTTTGTTTTAAATTGGTTACAAATTTGTTCCCTCTTAGGGAACTGTTATCTACCCTCTTAAATAGTACTAGAACTAGAGGACACGCCATGAAACTATCAAGTTGTTCTACACCTCTCATAATTTTATAAACTTATATCATAGCCTCTCGGTCATCTCTTCTCCAAGTTGAAGAGCCCCAACCTATCCAACCTCTCTTCATAGGGGAGCCAT
Source organism: Sphenodon punctatus (assembly GCA_003113815.1). Lineage (NCBI taxonomy): Eukaryota > Metazoa > Chordata > Lepidosauria > Sphenodontia > Sphenodontidae > Sphenodon > Sphenodon punctatus. The sequence continues at coordinate 385,271 of QEPC01015304.1, read as the reverse complement.
TCCATACTCCTTATTTTTGTTGCCCTTCTCGGTACCTTTTCTATTTTTACTACATCTTTGAGATAGGACAACCAGAACTGCACACAATATTCAAGGTGCAGTTGCACCATAGATTTATATAGAGGCGTTATGATACTTTCAGTTTTATTCTCTATCCCTTTCCGAATAATTCCTAACATTCCATTTGCTTTTTTGACTTCCGCTGGCCACACACTGAACTAAGGATTTCAATGTATTGTCCACAATGACTCCAAAGTCCTTTTCCTAAGTGGTAACTCCTCATTTAGAACCCAGCATTATGTACATACAAGTTTGGATTGTTTTTCCCCTATATGCATCACTTTGCATTTGTCCACATGAAATTTGGGACAAGATCCCCCTACAATTCTTCACAGTTCGCTCATGTTTTAACTACCTTGAATAACTTTATGTCTGCAAATCTGATCTCTTTACTCCCCTCCCTTTCCAGTTCATTAACGAATACATTAAACACCACTGGTCCCAGTACAGATCCCTGGGGCACACCACTATTTGTGCTTCTCCATTGCAAAAACTGATTATTTAAGTCCTACTCTGTGTTTCCTATCCTTCATCCAGTTACTATTCCACAGTAAGACACTGCCTCCTATCCCATTTCCTCAAGAGTCTTCTCATGACGGACTTTATCAAATGCTTTCTGAAAATCTGGATACACTATATCAAGCAGTTCCCCCTTATCCACATGCTTGTTCACCCCCTCAAAAAATGCCAATAGATTAGCAAGGCATGACTTTCCTTTGCTATATCCATGTTGACTCTTCTGCATTAAGCCATGTTTATCAATATGCCCCATAATTCTGCTTTTAATAATAGTTTCTACCATTTTGCCTGGTGTAGATGTCAGGCTCACCCATCTGCAGTTTCCAGGATCACCTCTGGAGCCTTTTTTAAGCCTTGCATGAGCATAACGAGAACAGCAGCACCGTGTCGGGAAAAGTACCAATTAAGAAGCCTGGAGCCAGCAACAACGCTTTTATTGAAACTAACAAGTTTCCTCCCTTTGCTAGCAGCCTAAAGTGTTTCTAAAAAACCTACGTCCTTCACAGCTCCTAACTTTTCCCTCCCTTCCAATTTTCACAAAAATTACTTCTGCTGACACCACTACAGCCGTGACCCAAACGCTCTCAATTATGCGCTTGTGTCTCCAAACTGACAGGGGACTGTGCATGTGTGAGTTTCACTATTGTTTTCAGGGAAATAGAGCATCTCCTAAGAAGTTACAGTAGGTCAGACATGCTCTAGTTCCTCGCAATTAACAGGGCTCATTACATAACTTCACAGGGTGGTCTGGACAGGGACAAACGGAAGGCTACAGGGCAGAAAAGGAGTCGCCATCTGAAAACTGGGCCCTCGATACGTAACATATTTAAAACTGTAGCGGGTCTAAGTCCTTGGAAAGGAGACCACGGACTTTTGCACAATGCAAAATCTATCTGTGCTCACGGAAGATTACACAGGAAACAGTATAGCAGGAAGGCAATCGATTTTTCAAAGCTTGTGCCAAGACGAAGATTTAGGTCATTGGTTGACCCTATTAAGGTAAAATATAACCCACTCAAGCTTCACAGCTGCTCACAGGTTGGCTTTCACACAATGTCCAATTAACCAGTGGGGCTCATTGCCATGGGAGGCTGTGGAAACCAATAGTAGCTTGGTTCCAAAAGGATACGTTCATGGGGGATAGGTCCGGCAATGGCTATTATCCAAGATGTCGGGAAGAAGGCTGGCTGCCGGAAGCTGCTAAAGTAAACAACGAGGAATGGATCACTATAGCGCCAGCAATGTACCTGGTGCTTTACAAAGTAATTGAATAGAACGGTCCCTGCCGTAGGGCTTACAATCTGAGAGACCGGGGGGAAGGGGAGGACATAGGAAAGGGAGCAGAGGGAGAGACAAGGAGTGTAACATTCACAAAGATGTGAGGTCCCAGGTGCACGCGCTTGGCCTGTTTGTGCTTCCTGACAGGCATCCGATGCCAGTCACTGTCGGAAACAGAATACTGGACCAGTTCATTGCATTGAGGTAGGCTATTTTCATTACACAGGAAGCCGACAGGAATGCAGCCCAGACTTGCAATAGAGATTCCGTTTATGCAACTCCACCATGTTCATGCTGGTTTTCAAACCCATGACATGCTCTCAGTCTTGAGGTGCTTACAATATCCCTCTCTTGCTGCACAAAAATAAAGTAGAATGGATGGTCCCTTCTTCCCCCCTCAACAACATGAGCTGCAGTTTTACAGTGCCTATGATTTTCTTGGATTTTAAAAGTAAAAGGACTTAATGCAAATCAGTCATTTTTCTGAATGCTAAACTATGTCTTGAACAAGAAATTATTGAGGGGAGATTCAAAAAGGAGAGATGCAAATATTAAAGCATAAAAAAGGACAGGCACTGGGACTGTAGGAGGACAAGTATGCAGAACTTATCTTTCTTAGTCAGATGAGCAAAGATAGATATCCTTTGCAAGGGAGCATACCTAGTGCCTTTACATATGTAAACAAGAAGCCCAGCAAGAGGGGATAAGGCCAGTTCTAGGTGACGTTCCACACAGAAGGAAGCAGAAAATCTTTTAGGGCAATGGTGGGGAAAGCTCAGCCCCAGGAGCCAAATGTGGTCCACAACTCGTTTTATCTGGACCTTTCCAATTCCTGCATCCAGTTCCTATCCCTAAGCTCCGAAAGTGTGAGCTCGGGGTAAGGGAGCAAAGATGAGGGCCTGCATGATAGGGAACAAACCCATGGCATAGATCTAGGACCCAAACCCTCCTCTTCCTTTGTCCACCCCTTAAGCTCCCCCCTGCACCCAACTTCTAGTCGGCCTTCAGAGCTTGTACTAAATTTGCAAAGTGTCTCCAGGAGGGAAAGGTTTAGGGAGATCTTGTCACTGTAAGGAAGTTCTCCCTTTCATCTTCAAGGATTCTGATTGCCATCTCTGTCACATGATGGTTTGGATTCAAACTATTCCTGGCTTACCCGAGGAGTTCTCATTCCAGTAAGTGCAAATCCTCAATTATTCATTTCCTTCAGGCCAATTTAGAGCTGATCCCATACGTTACCATGTCCACCCACACAAGAGCACTCAGTCCAACCTACAGGTAAGGACAATGAAGTGCATTTCCCATCCCTCAATTTTTATCACGTCTACCTATTTGCACTTGAGAAGTTCTCATCTCCCTTGTCTGAACGAAAGCCAAAACAACTTGCTGCCTTACGCCCCTCTGCTTGCCCGGGTGGTGTCTTGAACAGCTCAGACAACAGTAACAACACTTCTCGCACAGAGGTTTGTGGCCACCACGAAGTAGTTTTTCATGCTTGACTGATCCTACAGCCATAACTAACAGTCTAAAGCAGGGGTGGGGAACCTCAGGTCCGAGGGCCAAATGCGACCCATGGCAAGTTTTTATGTGGCCCCCTTCCACTTCCTGGATCTGGCCCCTGGATCCAGTTCTTACCTCCAATCACTGAAAACCTGAGCTCCAGGGAAGGGAGCAGAGATGAGGTCATGCAAACAAGGAGAGGGGACGGTTCCATGGGACAGAGCCACGATTTGGGCCCTCCTTCCCTTGAGTGTATCTCTCCGGCACACCCTCCCCAACTTCTGTGCGGTCCTCAGAGCTTGTGCAAGTTTTCAAAGTTACCCACCCCTGGTCTAAAGCCTTTGTGTGCACCAGAGACTTCCTGCAACACCTTCCGACTGGACTCCAAGCATGCAAACGAGCTGTGAGAAGAGTTGGCTACCGGGGATGTTGCAATGAACTTATTCCACCAAGGCCAAAGGAGTCCCTGGAGGGGGAACCCAGCATGGAAGGGTCTAGAACCAGCGCAAAAATCTCAGGCCGCTCAACACCTGTCCGCCCGTGACGTTTCATGGAGTCCTCGTTGGTTCTTTCACTCCTTCCCCTGCACAACCGCCCAGAAATAAGGTGCACAGCACGGAGTGCTTCAGTTTTCTTTCAGCCCCTCCTGCGCTGAAGGTTTCTCTCAATTCAGTTGCTTTCACAGCAGAATCACCCAGGAATTTTTGCCTCTTCTGAGGAAGGGAGGCAGAAGCAGTCCGTACCTGATCAAAGATGTCGAAGAGCTACTCAAGATGGCTAGGTCTACATTATGTATTCCATTTAAATTGCTCTGAAAAAGTTCCTTTCTCCCGAACTTTTTTGTTTTGTTTCATTGGGGCGGGGAGAATCATACCCAAAAATCATGAAAAAAGTAAATGTTTAGTTTGGCCAGGTAAACGGATTTTGTTTGACAAATCCAATTTATCAGTACCTTCATTTATTTCTAAAATGTATTTCTAAACCTTATATGCCGCCCCCTCCTGCCTCAGGCATCTCGGGGTGGCTCACATTTAAAAACATTAAAATACACAATAATCAATAAATTAAAACCCATCCCTTCCCACCCTAACCCAACCCACCCGCCCCACCTCCCTCGGGAAACACCTGGAGGAACAGCCGGGTCTTACAGTGTCTGCAGAAAGAGGGGAGGTCAGTAATTAAGCGGACCTCCACCGGGAGGGAGTTCCAAAGCCGTGGTGAAGTCACGGAGAACACCCTCCTCATGGTGGACACCCGGGAAACCCCGAGGAGGGCACCCCCGGCCGACCGCAGGGGCCGATCCAGGACCCAGAGAGTGAGGCGGTCCCGCAGGTAGGTGGGGCCCAGGCCATTTAGGGCTTTAAAGGTCGACACCAACACCTTGAATTGGGTCCACAATGCTATTGGCAGTCAGTGCAGAGAATGGAGCAGCACTGGTGCAATAGTCTCGCGTCAACCCGTCCCAGCCAAGAGAAGGGCCGCCGCATTCTGCACTAGCTGCAGCTTCCGAGCCAGCACCAAGGGTAGCCCCACGTAGAGCGCGTTGCAGTAATCCAGTCTCAAGGTAATAAAAGCATGGACAATTGTGGCCAGATCCGAGTCCGAGACACACGGTCTAAGCCGACGCACCAGATGTAACTAGCAAAATGCCCCCTTCACCACAGCCTGCACCTGGGCATCCAGGCGAAGCTACAGGTCCAGGAATATTCCAAGACTCCGGACCTGCGAAACCAGGGGAGGATGGACCCCATCGACACTATCCCCCCGGCCCTTCCCACAACCATCACCTCCGTCTTGCCAGAATTTAGCTTCAGGCGACTCACCCTTATCCAATTCCCCACAGCCAAGAGACACCGGGTAAGCACTGAGACTGCCGGGCCTGAGTCACAGGAAAATGAGAGCTATAGCTGGGTGTCATCAGCATATTGATGACACCTCACCCCAAACTCTCTGACAACCTCCCCCAACAGCTGCATGTACATATTGAACAAGAGAGGGGATAAGATGGAACCCTTCGGAACCCCACAAGTGAGGCCCGGGGTGGGGTGGGGGGGGAAATGAGATGAAAACTCCCCCAGCACCACACGCTGGGTTCTCCCAGCCAGGAAAAAGCAGAACCATTCAAGAAGCATCCCGCTAATCCCTGCCTGGTCCCGCAGCCAAGTCAGCAACAACTCATGGTCAACGGTATCAAATGCAGCCGAGAGATCTAACAGGATCAACAGGGTCGACTGACCTCAGTCCAACTCACGGGAGAGGTCGTCGACCAAGGCCACGAGTGCAGTCTCCATGCCATAACCTGGACGGAAGCCCGACTGCGAGGGATCAAGAAAATTGACCCCATCCAAATGCCCCTGAAGCTGCCGAGCCACCACCCGTTCAATAACCTTCCCTAAAAAGGAAAGGTTCGAGACTGGCCAATAGCTGGCCAGGGCGCCAACGTCCAAAGATGGCTTCTTTCGCAGGGGCCGCACTACCACCTCCTTGAGACAGTCCGGCACCCTGGCCTCCCTAAAGGAGGCACTGACTATCCCCGCCAGCAATGCCCCCAATGTCTCCCAGCTAGCCTTAACTAGCCAGGACAGGCATGGATCTAACTCACAATAGGTGGCTCGCGCAGTCCCAAGAGCATCCCCCACATCCTGGGCAACACAGCCTGAAACTCATCCCACAAAGCAGGACCCATCCTCTGCTAAAAAAGTTGCATCAAAACTGTGGTGAATTTGAGCGATTTTATCCGCAAAGAAGTCCACAAACAAATCACAACGAGCATTTGATGATTTTAAGTCTAGGCGGAGGGAGGCTGGACTTACCAGCCCCCTCACCACCCAGAACAGCTCAGCTGGGTGGGACTTAGTGGACACACAATGAGGGCAGCAAAGAAAGCTTTCTTTACTGTCCACACCACAACAGCATAGGTACGTAACCAGACTATGCTGCAATCCGTCAACTTAAGCACACGAGTGACACCACCATTGCTCTAACCGCTGCCCTTCCCGCTTCATCTGCCGCAGCTCCTCCGTGTACCACGGGGAGCTGCGTTGTCGGCGCTTCGGAAGCGGACGCTTGGGGGCCACACGGTCAATGGCCTCCGTCAGCACGGAAGACACGAGGCCATCAAGCGAGCAGCCAATTACAGGGTACACATTATGATCTTAGCTTCATGAGCTTACCAGTACATGAAAGAAGATACTAGCCATGCGATTACAAACTTGCCACATCTGCGGTGAGCCACTGAAACACCAGTAATGGATAAAAATCCGCTACAATATTTGACGCAAAAGTGATATCCGTTGCAATATTCGTGCCGTCAGCAGCTGCTAGGCAAGTTTTACATTCAGTAGCTTCACAAGAGGTTTAACTTCCTGCCTCCAACATGCACCATGTATCGCTGCAGAATCCCTTCCTGACCAGGTTAATTTTTACAAAGTATGAACAGGATAATTTCATTTTATAGAGAGGGCCAGGGCCAACCTTAGATTGTGCGGGGTCCCACAGCACCAAGTGCTAGCAGCTATCTTATGTGGCGAACGTCTGACTTCTTACATGCCTGGAGGACTGTGTAGCCCAAACATTTGCATACGCTCTTCAACAGAAGTCGGTCCAATAAGAGTATCCAATCTGAGGAGAACAAGGACACGTTCCGAGTGGATAAAGCAAAATTAAATAAAGTAGCTAAATCTTGGTACGTCCTCCAACATCGAGCACCTGGAAGAGGACGAGAAGCACCGATATTGCTCGTTTTCATCACAGCCGCCTTTCCCCTCAGGCCATTCTAAATAGAAAAAAATCACAGCAGCCTGACAGTCATGTTCATACAGTGTGTCCCCCCAGGAGCAGCAAAGCAAAACCAATGAAAAAGTAACAATCTACATGACCAACCAACACACCCCAAATCACCAGAGAAAAAGCAAAGCAAAGCTGGCGGCAAGCTGGACTGCAACAAATCCCTGCACACGATTATTGCTCAAGCAGGGGCCCATGCTTGCTGTGTTTTTCTCATTGCCGCCAATTGGGGGGATGGACACAGTAAGCACAGAGCCCTCTGCAAGGCTACCACCACCACAATAAATATGCAAAAGCTACACCAGTTAGGGAGTCAGTGACCACAATCCCACCTCCCCCGTGCCCCACACTCACTTCCTGCAAGGGGCTCCCTCCAGGGATACTGCAGCTGCTGTGGGGATCAGCGGGCAGGCCCAACAGGCAGCTGTTGTTGCAGATGGCTCAAGCATACACACACACCCACACCTCTCCCCACTTCCCCCAAACATCAGCAACTTTGAAAGGTGACGTCTGAAGGGGCCACAATTTTGCCCTCTCAGAAACCGCCTCTTCCTCCCTCTCCATGGAAACTCACGGTTGGGCCCGGGACACCCACTGGAGTGCTCCTCCCTCTTTCATAGGCCAGGCTATGGCATCTTGTCTCGTTTGGTGCGGCTCCTGGCCCCTGCAGAGCATTAACTGCAACATCACAGCAGGACAGATCTGGCCCTGGCATAAGCACAGGTGGGAGAATATTCGCCAGAGAAGTCTGCAACCAACACCATTCCATTCCAGTTTTATTTATACCCCGCACCCTCTCAATAATGCACCATCAATCACAGGACCTGTCGAAGCAGAGCAGGATGCCCTTGCACTCGGTGCGTGGCAAGGGATGGCACCACCAGCCTGCTCATTCCATGGGACCAGCTACCGGGACGACGGCAACTTCTTGAAGACGCAGTGGCATCCATGCTCCTTTTCAGAGAGTCTTCCATTTGATCCCACACCTGCAACTCACCCTTTCTTCGGGGAAATACCCTGCCCCTCCAAGGGGATCTCAGCCCCACCCCCAGAAGAGATGGGTATTTCCTTGCAGAAGGAAACGTGGCTACTCTGCCATCACATGATGGCAAAGGGACAAAATAGTACACCAATCTCTTTTATTGGACCAGCTTCAGTCAGTGGAGGTGCAAGCCTCCTTGTGAGGTCCACAAGCTTGCCCCTCTCCGCAACCGACGCTCATCCAATAAAAGTTCTCACCATGCTATTGTGTCTCTATTTGCCTATATTAGGGATCAACATGGCAACCACTCTCTCCCTACATCACACGACGGGAGACGCCTGCCTCACCCGCGCTCTAAAGACTCGCCCTGCTGCAAATGAAGAAACAGTGGCACCCAGGTCATGTGACTCGCCCAAGGATACTCCATCAGTGACAGCACAGTCCAGTTCTCCGGTCCTCACAAGAGGTCTTTGGCAAGGTCACAAACTGCACCAGGATTAAGCGCCTTCCGTCTAAGTATTTCTAATCTGAACCCATTGTGAGCCAGTTCGTTCTCTGGCTGGCCAACGCGACAAGTGAACATTTCAATTACAGCCTTAAAGTGCAGCTATTAACGCTCAAGGAACTAATGGGAGTTTGTCTCCATTATGTCTGTCAGTTTCTCCTGCTGCTATTTTCTAAATATTATGAAGTTTTGTACTTAAAAACAAACACCCTCCTCCTACTCTAGCCTCCCTCTTCAGTCCTGCAGAGTCAGCATTAGGTCTTCTCAGTCATTTCCTTGGTAACTATACAAAAAAAAAATCAAGTGTCGGCTTCCATCATCCCTCCAGGAGCAAATGGAAACTAAGAATTGAGAGAGAACACTCGTATTCAAAATCTGAAGATAGGAAATGGAAATTCATGACGTTTACACCAAACTGGTTTTAGAGGAATGCTCCATTTCGCCTTATACCCTGCCACCCATGGAAAGGGCTTCATTAGCATGCATACATTTTATCCGTGTATACATTTCTTTGGGCTTTCAACAAGCTGTATTTAAAGGGTAGGGAAAAGGTTGTGTGTTGTACATGTGACTAATGGACCACATATCCAGAAAACCTTCACTGGAGGTCATTACAACCTGTACAGGGCTTCTAAATTTTAAGATTTTGTAGAAGCAGAGCAAGACTGGAGACTTCAAGTGTGGCTGCCCAGTCACGACAGAGTTTATGATGCAGCTTTAGTTCACATGAATACTCGCAAACCAAACGCTTGCTTGGGGCATATACCATGCACCAGTTTTAAGAACAAATGTATGCAAAAAAGTTTTAAAACCCACTCTCGTCCCAGAGCCTACTCGCTCCTTGTATCTTGGGCCTCTAATGCATCTCATTAGCCAACATAATTAAGGATTTTAATTTAACACAACCAATGTTGCTTTCAAACTTATTGGCAGTTTTAAAAATCTAGCAATTTTCCCAGTAGGGCTTGTGCGCCTTCTGCATGTTGAAAAAACAGTGGCTTTTTAGTACATTAAAAAAGAAAAAAGAATTGTACCATAGATTAACTCTAAAAAAACCTGTTCTATAGGGACACAGAGCCTTGTTGATAGCGATCTAGAAGACAAGCTATACCAATATTTCTGAGTATTTTCCTCTTAAAGTGGCTTGTCCTCCAGCATTGAAACTAGCAAAAAAGTTGCTTTATTTAAGCAATCCAAGCAACGTTAGCTATCAGCGCTGCCTAAGAGCTCTCTCTTCCATCTATTCCCAAGAAAAATCCCACCAAGATACATTCACTGAGCAGTTAGTGCAAGATGTTTATTAGTGTGGTTTATTCAGCAGAGTGATACAGCATTGATATACAGACTATTAACATGAAGAATCATCAGATACAAACTTAGAGGCATAAGTTATAAAATAGCCTTTGGAAGCTTCTACAGTTATCTCCAAGCAACTGTGCAAAAGCTTAACTGCATATGAAGTTTAAATAATAGAGGCCAATAAGTAGCATCCTGGCTAATTGAAGAGCACCTTTGGGGGTGTGTTCTGTTGTCAGTCTTCAGGAAGATGCACAGTACAGTTTCTCATGATTCAAAAACGTGCAGCTAGAAGCTACAGAGCCATGATTAAGCTCTCCCGTTCCCCCAACTCCCAAGAAACACGTTAGGTTACATTTCACCCCAAAAGGTAGCCACTTCACCTCAAACATACATGATGATCTTCATCTGCACAGAGGAAAATTTACTCAAGAACATTTCAACAGTGCAATAAGATCCATTTTTAAAAAATTAAATTAAATTAAAAAATCAAGATTCAAACCAAAAAAATATAATTAAAAGTAAATGATAAAAAATGGAGAGATGGAAAAAGAAAATTAAAGAACACTAGGTTTACAACTAAATGAAGTTTTTGGTCCTCCTGAGCTAAAAGCAAGGGAATGAATTATTCAGCTCGGTAGCTGACGCAGTGACTGGATCCCGCAGAGGTGCCCCAGATTTTGTTATTAACCTTTGCTTTGTTCCAACTCACTACTGCAATGGTTAGCAGTGACTGATGGCAAGCCTGATTTCACTAAAACCGGGACTGCCTGCTTTCTCAAGTTCTTTGGCAGAGTATTTTGCTAAGGCAACTCAACTTGAGCGGTACCAAGCAAATTTTCCACTGTGACAGAGGCTGCTTTGAAGAAATGCACTGGCCGTTAGAATGTTTATATGGGAGCCTAGGCTTCAGAGGCTGAGCCCCAGAGTCGAGGATGCAACTGCACCTGTGTGAGGGGATAGCGTTGCCAGATCAACATTTCCGACAACAAGGGATACTACTGAGCTGAGGGATCCCCAAAGGAGGATTCCCTACGTTCCATGCAGCGGTGGCGTTCAGAATAAAAGGATGACCATTCTGTTTTATTGTAGGGCTCTGAAATAAGGGATGCTCCCTTCAAACCAACCCCTGGCAGTGCTACGAAGGGAGGAGAAGAATCTTGCATCACTGAGCACAACCCTCCACTGAAAAGCTACAGTCCTTACAAATTAAAGCTACCCAAGGCCTCCTTACTCTCTCTGCTCTCTTCTCAGCCACTGAGCCTACATTGTCTAGGACCCAAATTTGTAATGAAGCATCCCATATTAACCCTTTCAGAGAACAATCCATCCAAGATGGAGATATGGCAACCAAATTGTTTTTCTGTTGGGTAGAGACAGGAGCCACCCAGCTGCTGCAAGACCTTTGCCTAGTACAGGGGTCTGGAATGTCATATTACCCAGGTTCCTCAAATCCTCAATCCCCCACCCACATGCCCCATTACTCTGTAGGCCAGAAAGCCAAGCTAGTGCTGCTAATTTTCATCAGTCCTTACCTGCAGCTCCTCCTAGTACTCCTGCTGGGGCCTCCAAACAGAGACTGCCAGCTGTCTTGTCATGCCTGCAAACTGCCAGAGAGCAGAACAAGACAGCCACAGACATTTACTTGCCAGTTGAAAAGCATTCTTAATGGGTTTCAGTGCCTTATCAGGAACCGAAAAGATTTAGATCTCCTCGGAAAAAGCTAACAATAACTGGTACTGTTCAGTACTCTCTAAGCTGGCATTGTGTTGCTGTCAGCTTCAAGTTAACAAGGCTTTGAATGGCGAGTAAAGGCAGCAAGTTCCCATTAAACTAGGAGAAAGAAAGGATCCTTGGTTCCGATACCCGTCACTTTGCAGCAGGAGTGAGGAAACTCTGGCCTGCAGGTGCCCAGCCTCTGGCTCCGAAAGGCTTCCCCCAACACCCCAGTTACTGCAACCCACACTCCATGGGGTCACTGTACCACCACAGAGCGCTTCCAGATAGTGGGCCAGCTCCTTCACAGGACACTTTGGCTCACACAGCGATGGCGAGGAGGGAGGTTCCAGCCTGTAGTGGGGCAAAAGAGTCCCCACTCCTACCTCACAGGCTGAATATTCTTCAAAGGCAAGAGAGTTTCAGATGCATGCTGCTTTTGGGGGTGGTGGTATTGCAATAGGTCTCAAGTTAAACAAGGGCCAGGATGGGTGTTTTCTCAAAGGCCTTTGGGGAGCTACATTAAAAGGAGGCTGGAAACGCCTCCTGTATGTTGCTTCTGAACCAAGCCTCCAGTGCAACGTAAGGTAAAATGCTGTTAGACGTACCCAAGTGACAGTCCACCTAGTCATGAATGGCCAGCCCTGGACTAGGATGCTTTAGTCACAAGTCCGTGTTAACCTCATTGCATTGCCTACTGCCAACACAGCTTATCTAAGGTAGTATCGGACACTGATCACAGGCAGATGAAATCTCTTACCTATCCAGTCTGCCAAGAGCGACAGAGCTGTTCAGTTATGGCACTTGCTATGAGAAAGCTGAGGGGGATACTTATTCCAGTCTGGGAAAGACCTCTTCTAATGGAATGTAAGCCACCTGTACTCCGCATTAGCATGCAGTAGGTTCCTTTGAATTTCAAGGTTCGGGTCAGGAAGGGCTTCCTTTTATAGCAGAACCAGTCAAAAACATTCCCTGGTTCAGACCAGGCTGAGGCCGCTTGCACACGAGGGGTTTGGGGGGGCAGGGGGAGGAGGCGAGAATTCCCATGAGTCACAATCAGGGCAGGGGGAAATCACATAAGACTCCACTCGCCGGCGCGGGGTTTTAAACATCATTGGCCCGTTTTTGCCATAAGCCCGGCTTTACATGTGCTTCCCACCGTTCCTTCAGTCTGCATATTCATCAGCAACAGAGAGCAAATCATTATGACAGAGATGGGGAAACTTAAATTTAAGTCTAATGACTGAGTACAAAAGCCCAAATCCTGGTGCCAGATCTCCTTTCTCTGTTTCTCCATCCCACCCTTGTCACACCTTCCTTTTCTACCCTAGATCGTAAGCCCCTTAGGGCAGGGACCTGTGTCTAATGATTCCAACATGTTGCCAGCTCTACAGAAATACTTAATGCTGCAGCATTAAACCCAGCAGCAGGAGCCAGCGAATCAACTTGACATAAGCAAGAGCAGCACTGGTGTAAAATAGGAGCCGAGAGCCTCAAGGCACATTCACATGTACACGGAAGTGTCCTTACAAGGTCGAAGACGACCATCCAATTGTAAATCAAGCACATTTTTTGTGTACGTGTGAATGTACTATTCCGCATGATTTCTGCTTTTATGTGGATTTACAAGGCCGACTGACGGGGCTGCAAAATCCAGCTCTGTTCTTATAAGTCTGCATAAAAGCAGAAATTATGCAGAATAATGCATTCACACACACAAAAATGCGGGAGATTTGCAACTGGATGTTTGTACGGGAACTTTCATGTATATGTGAATCTTCCCTCAGGCATACAGCCCAAGCCTGCGGAGAACCTATGGGCAAGGCAACCGGCCCCACACGGAGCCCACGAAGCAGCTAGAAAACAAAGCATGGATACTAGACAGGCCTGTAGGCAGTTTAGAGAGCCCGGCCCCTGGAGCAGATGTGAGCAAAAATGATGGTAGCATTTTCCTTTTTCTTAGCAGGCAAGACAGTGAGTGTCTGGGAGGACCATGTACCCAGTGGGATAAGCTGAGGGCCAGGAGAATAAATCAACACCGTACAATGCCAGGGCCTTGTGGCAGACTGGCAGGGAAGGAGCAGTGATCAGCAACAAGAAAGAGTATTATGGCACCTTTACTTTTAACAATGACGACCTGCATTAGGAGGGGGCCCGCATCAGCATTTTGCACAAGCCCCACCCGCCCAACTGGCAGCATCAAAGGTTTCCATGGACAGCAGGCAAATCCTAGCGATGGGAGGTCGCTTGCAATCCCCATTGCTGTCACGCTGAACTTACAACAGATTGGGAGGAGTTCAAAACAGGCACTTCCTTTCCCATACGGTTGGAGCCTTGTCAAATAATTATTTCATTAAGATTTGATACATTAGATGCCATTCTTGACATTTGTTCCACTTTGAGCCAGATTTTCTTTATACTTTTTGATGGCAGGTAAGGATAATTTGCATCTGAACATCATGCCGTTCCTACCAAAGCAGAGTCAACACACATGAAAGTTTAATGAAAGAAGAACTCTTGGCTCCAAGTTTGATGTAGACAGCGCAGCAGCATCAAGGCTATTGGGAGTCTTGTTAAAGCACAATGCAGCAGAAAGAAGGTTGTTGTTTTTTTTAAATGCTGATTAGTTTGATGCCAGTGATTTATTTATTTTTTTAAACCAAGACAGAAATCTCCTTAGGTCTCGGGTAGATGCAAATTTGGGAATAATTATTATTCAAACGCATTTAAAGCAGATCCTCTAAAAAGGAGACACCTGTTCTGAAGAAAACGGTAATGTTAAATTAAAATCCTTAATGAGGAAGGTTTCAAAGCAGCAAAGACAAAGGCAGGTGCAGCTCAGGACTACCCTAAGGCGGCGGACACTGGTGGTGTGGGAGGGCAGGGAGCTGCAGTCATGGTGGACCCATTCCCTAGAAAAACACCACTTAGATTAGCTGTTTTTTCATTATGATAAATTAAACCCCAATGAAAATGGATTTTTTTAAAAAACTAAAATATAAGATGAAATAGAAACTGAAAATATAACTAAAAAAAACATAACAGTGCAGTTCAAAAATTGGTCATGCACAGTTGTGGATACACAAAGAAAGGAGGGTTTCAACAAGCACTGCAGAGCAGAGAGAGGAAGGAAGAGGAGGAGGAGGAGGGCAGCTGACCAGGCGACAGTGCAAGTGGGTCGGCAGAGCTAACCCTTGATTTCTTCAACACGGAAAGTCCAGGAGCGGAAAGCAAGAGCTCTGTAAAACGCGGAGGGTTTTAGAACTGTAATGGCAGGTAGAAAAGCACACTGGTCTTGTGTCGTGAGCAGCCCCAGTGTTGGGAAGACAGTCTAGGCTTCTAGGAGGAAAAAATAGAAAAGAGGGGGAAGAAACAGGAGAAGGGGAAGGGGAAGAGGGAAGGGGCAAAAAAGCATAAGTCATTAGTAAACATGAACATTAATGCAAAGTGCACATCAAACAACGATTCTATTGAGTGTAGCCAGCAGAGACATTCCAGGGAGTGTATTAACAGAGACACAGGAAAGCTCCGGTTTACAGGTTGTGGGCTGCAGCATGAGAAGGGAGGTTTCCAAACCACTGGACTACATGCAAAAGTTAGCTGCTGCGAATTTAGATTAGTAGCAAGACGCTGTTAAAGGCAGGCAGTTTGCGAAGTGGCTTTAAAGGGGACGGAAGCCAAGAGAGGCATTCCAAAAAGCAAGGTGCTGAACACTTTCTTCTGAGGGTCTGAGAGGTCTCAGAACCTATTCTAGTCAATAAGAATAGGAAGTGTTCAGCACATCGCAGGATGAGGTCTTTAGGAACAGGGAACCATCCCGAGTCTTTGTTTTACCCCCACTGACCCAACTTGACGTTCTCATGTTCTATAAGAATTAACCCAAGCAGGGATCCAGCTGCAAAACCCTGCACTATGTGGGTATCACTTTCACACCCATTAACTATACTTGCCCGTATAAGCTTGGAGATGACGGAGGGCATAAAAGTTCACAAGATCATGAATGGCGTGGAAATAGTAGAACTGGGGATCACTCTAGGAAATTGACAGACCGTAGATTTAAAACAAATAAAAGTACTTTTTCACCCAATATATGATGGACCTGGGGAACTCATTGTCAGAGGATGTTGTGCAAGCCAGCAGCATTAGTTGGCTTCAAAAAGGGATTGGATAAAGTTTTGGTGGCCCGATCAGAGGAACAAGACGATTGATTTTGGAAGCAAGGGGAATAAGACAGGGAATGGATTACCCCACTGTAAACCTGCTGCATACTCCCCTGAGGCAACTGAGCCTGGTCGCTGTTGGAGACAGAATGCTGGGCTATACGGATCATTGGGATGACCCAGAAATGGCACTTAAGTCCTTCAATAAACCAGCACTAAAGGGTTATATAAGAATATATGGTGGAAACCCATCGTGATTTGGGTCAAAAATCTCAACTTGCTCTCCTCTTCTCCCACAGGGTTTACTGACCCTATTCTTCCCACGTACCTGCCGATAATGCCACATGTAACAAATGCAAATTAATTCATTCCCCGTTTAAACATGGGGAGCATGTTTAACCACCACAGTAGCCACCTGTATGTTTAAACCACACATTTAACCACACCACAGTAGCCCACAAGCCACGTGTAGCTCAGAGGGGGAGCTGGATGGGCCTCACAAGCGAGTCAACTGAAGACGACTAGATTTGTATTTTTGCAACAACAGTTATCTACCAATGCTAAAACCTGCACATCATCCATTCAGTATGCATTTGGCAAGACGCTAGTGCTTGGGGGTACCAGTTGGACAGCGTCGCTCAATGATTGCTACATGGAGATCAACGTCTGCTTATACAGGAAGAGGCAATAGAGAGCTCTCTGATTCATCCTCCTCCTCGTGTTCTCAGTGACAGCATGAACACAGACCATGTCCCCATGAACAGCTCAACTGAATGAAGTCTTTCCCTCCTTTGTACTTGGTTATCATTCACACGTAACAAACAATGGTATTTAGGAAGGGGAGTGAAGTATGCACTCTAGACATGCAAGTCCATACTCTGGACCCCTTTCTGCGTTTAGTTGGAAACCACAGAATACAAACTGTTCCCGGAGTGCAGCATACAGTACCTTTCCTGATATGAACTCCATGGTCCCGCTTTCATCCCAACATCCTGGAAAGTTCTGCATCCAAGGTGCAAAGGGATTCTTAGATCAATAAAGCTTTGGTTTAAGAGAGGAGTTGCAGCTCTTACAAATTCAGCCATGCTCCAAAAAGCATGGACATTGTGAGTTAAGGCTCCTGCCTTCACTTGCGCATCATGTAAGCAGGACAGACATTGTACCGTCTCACATACTGTGCCCCAAGGCCCTCACCCACCAACATCACCTCCGTCTTGTCAGGATTCAGCTGCAGATGGCTCGACCTCATCCAAGCCCCCACAGCTGACAGGCACTGGGAAAATAAAGAGACTGCATGGCCTGGGTCGATGGAAAAAGAGAGTAGAACTGAGTGTCATCAGCATACTGATGACACTGCACGCCCTGAACCCCTATCACGATCTCCCCTAACGACTGCATATAGATGTTAAACAAGAGGGGGGACAGAATGGCACCCTGTGGGACTCCACACGTGAGGTCTGGGGGGGGGGGGAAGATGTACACTCCCCCAAGATCACCTGGTGAGTTCTACCGGCCAGGAATGAATGAAACCAGTCCAAGACCATCCCGCCAATGCTAGCACGGTCCCACAGGTGAGTCATCAACACCTCATGATTGACTGCATCGAACGCAGCTGAAAGGTCTAGCAGGACCAGTAAGGTCTAACGACCCTGGTCCAATGCCAGACGGAGATTGTCAACCAAGGCCACCAATGCAGTCTCCGTACCATACCCAGGCCGAAACCCGGACTGAGAGGGGTCAAAGAAACCGGTGCAGTCCAGGTGTTCTTGGAGCTGCCGTGCCACAGCCCGTTCAATAACCTTCCCTAAAAGGGAAGGTTAGAGACCGGCGATAACTGGCAGGAGCATCAGCATCAAGAGATGGTTTCTTGAGCAAGGGCCTACCCACAGCCTCCTTCAGGCATTCAGGCACCCTGCCCTCCCGAAGAGAGGCACTAACCACCCCAGCCAGCAACGGCCGTAGCGTCTGGCTGGCTTTCACCAGTCACGACGGGCAAGGATCTTGTTCACAAGTAGTGGCACGAACAGATCCCAACAAGGACTCCACATCGGCAGGCGCCACCATCTGAAACCGATCCCACAAAACCGATCCTGCAATGAAGTTACTCTACTGTGGTGTGGGAGAACTGACGGTAAGACTGCTGCTTACTGTCAGATTCCCCTGCTTCTGCACAAAATCTCTTTATTCCATACTTCCCCTTGCTCGGTACTCACAAAAGTCATCCCTTGGGACTTTGTTTATTTTGGAATGGCCTTCCTTGCCACGCATTTTTAGTGTCCCATTTAGCAAAATTTCACCTCAGAAGATGCACTTGCCTACATGGTACACAAATGAAGGCAGGAGACTAAATTCACAAATGCCATGCTTTTTGGAACATGGCTGAATTTGTACAAGCCTTAACTCTTCCCTTAAAACCGAAGGTTTATTGATTTAAGACTTTCCCAGTGTTTTGAAAGGTGACTGCCCTAAATCCCCCGCTGCCGCCATAGTACTAACCTGAGTTTGATTGGCAGCCAAGCAACCAGCCAGCGAGTTTCCTTTTCAGCCCAAACTTTGCTCCCAGATGTAAAATAATCCTGCTTGTGAAACTGACCACCTTATCAATTTCATCCGCAGGGGGAGAAGGAACTGGAGGGGGATATTGCTCCTCACCAGAGTGTTTCTCTGAGCTCTCTCAGTTTCACACCTGAAGGAATTTTATGCAACTCGCCTACAGTTTCTCAATGCACATAACCACATACAGTCTCTCCTGACTCCATCCCTTCTCCCAGTGAGTTTACCTTTCAGCCTCAGCTTTGACAGTTTCACTAGGGGGAAGGGGTGGAGAGGGAGATTTATTTGAAGATTCCTCCTTTTGGAGTTTCTCTTGCTCACTTTCAACAAAGGGTTTTGTTTGAAACTGGGAGCAGCAGCCTTGTCAGTTTCACTTGCTGGGGAATTTATTTGGCAACTGAAGTGAGTTCCCCTTTCAGCTCCAACTGTGTTGCTAAGCAGAGTTTTTTTTCCACCTGGAAGCAGCTCCTCATTATCATGGGGAGGTGGGGGAAGGAAGATCCCTCCTCCTCGGAGCGTTTCCCTTGCAGCCCTGATCTTTGTCAGTTACATGCCTAAAGGAATTTCAATCCAACTCATGGAAAATGCCTCAATGCACTAACTCCAGTCTCTCTTGACTCCATTCCTTCGCTGGGAAGAGGAAAAAAGTGGGGAAGACACAGAGAGGAAATGGAAAGATGGGGGGGGGGGCTCGCACCCCTCATTCCACCCAGCTTCCCCATCATTCCAGCCACTTCTGGTGGCTTCATGCCCGTTTTTCCACCCAAACCCCAATCGTTCCAGCTGCTCCCTCTAGCCTCAAACATGTCATTCCATCCAGCTGCCGGTCATATCAATCACTCCTGGAGACCCTCTGCCCATTATTCCACGCAGCCCCTTGTCACGCCAGCCGCTCCAGGTGTCATCCTGCCCATCATTCCACCCACTCCCACAGGTCTCATATCCATCCTTCAACCCAGCCTCACTCCCGTAATTCTAGATGCTCTGAACAGCTTCCTGTCATTCCACCCAGCCCCCTCCCAGTCGTTCCATTTCCTGTACACGGCTTCCTCACTCCCACCCACCCCCATTTTCCTGGCCTTTTTAAGTCCCTCTTGGGCATTTCAAACCCTCCCCCACTCCTTTTGGTTCAATTAAGCATCTGCCATTGTATTGGTTTACTGCACATTAAAGGCTACTGGTATTCCCAAAGCCTCATTACTTCAGGGCCAGACTTAGGAATTTTGCACCCCTAGGCCCTTCTCAGGCTGCTGCCCTCAAGCCATGCCCCGCCCCCATGCTGCATGTTCATGGCTGGGGGAGCCCCGTGTGAACGGCACATGTGGGCACCGTGAGGGGGGTGCGTGCGCACACCTGCCTAACACGCATCCCCACTCATCGCCCACTCATCCGAGGAAACCGGCGGTTGGTCTGTGGGTGCGGATGAGCGGGGGTGAGCGGGGATGCATGTGTAGTCGTGTGCAAGCCCCGCCCACCCACCGGCATACCCACAGACCTGACCCCACCCACCCGGCAGAGCTGTGTAAAAAGGGTCTGTGAGGAGCCCTTCGAAGAAGAAAAGAAGGTTGCTGCCTTGTAAACAAGGTTCTTCAAGATGGTTCCAAACGTCCTCACAACACCTGCCCTTCCAGCCCTGCATGGAATTTTTTTCTTATATTCCTAGAAAGGGTTGAAAGGAACTGTCATTCTAAGGGGGGAGAGTGGTTTTTATACTAAAGGAGCTCGAGACCCTCACGTGGTCTAGTGAGCATGCCATGCACAACCCAGTTGTGAGAATGTTAGAGCCATCTCCAAGAACCTTCTTGACAAGGCAACAACCTTCTGATCACTCACATCAGGAGGAGTTGTTTGTAAGTAAACAGCTTTATCTCTGTATCTCGCTGCTGCTACTGCAGCACTACTAGCAGGCAGACTGCACAGGCAGGTGAGGACCCAGGCAGCAAGCTTTGGCCGCAGGCAGCAGCCTCCAGCCGTGCAGGAAGAAAAAGGGGGAAAAATGGAGCAGAGCAGCACTGGCGCCGGGATTTCCGCCCCCCAGATAACATCGCCCAAGGCCCAGGCCTAGGGGAACTGCCCCTAAGTCCGGGGCTGCATTACTTCCACTTTATATTCCTGTTTCCTCTATTGTTTCCAATTGGCATTCCTTGTGTTACAACCAGTGCTCCCTGAGGTTTTGTTTTGATATATGATTTTTGCCTTATTTCTTATGATTTTTCTGTACTTGGTGACCTTCCCTCAAAGCCTGCCCTGTTTTAGATTGTGCTTTGACCTCAGTGCGAACCCGGCAGGCTTTGGCGACATGAGTCCAGGCTAACTGAGGGGAGATCGCTATAGAATGCAGGCCCACTTCATCAGAATGATAATTAGCATCAACCTGGCTTCAGAAACCAACCCTGTATTGTTGAGTGGGGCAGCGTCAGGAAGGACGTGTCCCAATGCACCTGGAAAAGGGTGGTCTAATCAGGCAGTGATCGGCATCCAAGACAAAGGATGACTGCACAGTCTGAGCCTAAAATCAATCAGGGATGGGAGTAAGCAGGAATGATCCTCGGGAACTCTATCTTGGCAGGTCTGGCCTGGGTGAGGCCTATAGGAGGCACCTCTTAGTAGTGCATTTTTCTTACTGGTTACTGATTACTGGTTTTTGTGAAACAAAAGCAACTGCAATGTCCTTTTGTGCGATACTGGAGCTCCTTTTCAGAAAACTTCCTAAATTTAATCAAGCTTTGTTCTTGGTCCTCACACACCTACCATGCCCAGGGAGCAAAATCTTGGCTTAAATACAGTCCTTTCCGAGTCCCAGTTAGTTCAGTCGGTCTGATTATTATTATTATTAATAATAATAAGCATTTATATAGCACCAGCAATGTACTTCAGCGGCTACTGAAGCTAATATCACTGCTGCTGCAATCGCTGCCATGCTGTCTTGCTTGCCCAGAGAGAATTCAGGAGGACACTTGGCTGCGAGGCCTTCTGTCCATTTTGCTGCCATTCTGTTGC
The DNA here is from genome assembly GCA_003113815.1 of Sphenodon punctatus. NCBI lineage: Eukaryota > Metazoa > Chordata > Lepidosauria > Sphenodontia > Sphenodontidae > Sphenodon > Sphenodon punctatus. Next base: position 363,916 of record QEPC01015304.1, on the reverse strand, counting down.
CTGACCCCTAAGTAGGCGTAAGGGAACTCACGGAGACAAGGCTAGGCTCCCTTGCAACCCTAACCAAGGCATCCCTGAGTGTGTGTGTTGGGCTTGACTGATGGAGCGACTCGGTTATTATTATTATTATTATTATTATTATTAAACATTTATAAAGCACCAGTAGTAACCTGGCGCTGTACAGAACATACAATCAGATGCGGTCCCTGCCTGTGGCTTACAATCTGAAACCTGTGGCTTACAATCTAAAATTGTAAGCCCACAGACTTCTTCCCTCCTCGGATCACTACTTCTCCAGTCCCCGCCCCCCCCAGAAGGCTCATCGCCAGGGAGGCTGCCCTGGTGCTACTGAACTGTCTGACTTGGAAAAGGGGCTATAAAAGATCCATTCCTTTGCCCTCCCTCAGAACAGTACATTTTGGTAAGATGAAGTGCTGGGTCTTTCTTCTCTCCCCCTTCCTTTGCATCTCCCGCAGTTTGTGCCTTGGCACAGGCACACCCCCACCCACCCCTCTCTCTCGTCTAAATTAGGAACTTCCCATGCTCATCCTTGTGTAACTAATTGATTTGAGTGTCTCATTGTTTGATTATTGCCAACTAATGCCTTTTGCTTTTACGTACCCCCGTTTCATTCTCACAATAAATTGAAAACTATGTTGCATCTTAAGGTATCTCTTCCTTTTCTTTAATTCTCGGGGTGATGCCACCAATCTACACTCAAACGATTCCGAACACTCGTGTGCCCTATTCAAAACGGCCAGCTTAATTCCCCAAACAGAGCATTTTGGGAGCCCATTCCTGGCCGCTGGGACCCATTCTCTAGGGAAACTCAGTGGGCACACGTGGAACAGGGACACGTATTAACACTTGCCAGTAGCTGTTGGGAGTTTGCTTGGTGTCCAAACAATAATACTGTTCAATAAACTCCCCTGACATCCATACAAAAATAGGGTGCAATAAATACCATACAACTGCCGGCAATAAATGTCACTCGATCCGTATAACAGCAGCACTCACCAAAGCTTCTCTCCTCCCATTCAATAGAATATTCGTGACAAAACAGTAAATCCCCTTTTCTCCCTCTTCCCCCCCCCACCCCCGACCCCCCGTTTGCCAAAACGGGCCCTTCAAAACATCCGAACTTCAAAACTATGCAACAGATTTTCAAAAACTAAAAACACGAGAGCCACTCAGGCCACACTTGGATTTTTGAGCACTGCTAGATTTATTAATACCGCTCCCACAGCTAAGTCGCCATCTCCTTCCGCCCCCCCCCCCCCAAAAAAAAGACAGGGGAGAAAATGTTATTCTGCCTCCAAAATTCAAATGTCTGGCTTACTAGTTTTTCCATCCAATTTGCTTGAAATTTTGGACAGATTCTAACCCTAAGTCAAGCGATCCTCCCTACCAAATTTCACAGTAGGAGAAATCATCCCGATTTGACAGTCCCTAGAACGTGTGGTTTTAGCCAGTGACATAGCCACCTCCCACAACTAGAATGGGTCTCATCATGTGCACTGTCACGACACCACCACCGATGGCCTATCACAGCGGTACCAAACTGGTTTTCACATTTAGTGTTAACGATACCAACGTGAGGAAGCACAAATTGGGGGGGGGAGATGACTTTGTTAAATCATTTTTGTTTTGTTGGCATGCGCGTGCCTTATTTCAAACCCCCTCGAGAAGCCAATGCTGCCCCGTGGGCTCTTGGAGGATTCTGCTGGGTTTTACAAATCAAAGTGAATCCTAGCATTCGGTTAACTACTGTCTTTGCTTCCTCGTTGTTATGATTACAGTACAGTCGCTGCCAACAAGGGGAAGGCAGCAAACACAGGTCCCTGCATATGGTGGGCATAAGCCTCCCAGTGAAATCTACTCTTGAAGCTCATGTCCTCCCCCAGAGCCAGGCAAATGGCAGCTCTGGAGCTGCATGTGGCTCTCGGGCACCTGTAATGCAGCAAAGCAAAGCTTCCATGCCGGCCACCAGAGCCACGTGGGGGGAGCATGCCGTATGCCACTACTGCTGATGCGAGGGATGGAAGGATTTGTGGGGGGAGCCGTGCTGCCCCGTCACCCAAAACAGGGAAGCCAAGCTTGATGTGACGCATCTCGCAGCTCTCGACAACTGACGTTTCGGTATATGGCTCTTGAGTTTGGGAACTTTGCCCACACACCCCTGTTCTAGACGGACTTCTCAACCCACCCCGAGTGGATTGCTCATTTCAGGAACTGGATCAAGATACCGTTATTTTATTTTACTTTTTAAAAACAAAACAAAAAAATGCAGGTCTCCATCGTCTCATTCTTAATCTCGCCGACCCTTATGACTTCTTTAGCGTGAACCTCCCATAAACTCAGAACTACTGTTGCAGGAGTCGATTTCAGTATCCGCCTACCTAAATATCTCATCTGAATAACCTCTGTTTTGCCTGTGCCGATAACATCATTCTCCCTTTGATATTACCCACCCAACTCTAGCTGTAGGATTGCTGTTTCAAGACACATTTGGAAAGAAAAGACTCTGAAGTAAAGCGGCATGGTACACATTTGCCATTAGCCTGAAACCCCTAATTAGGCTGACGCCTGCGCGACTGTCACAGCGACATCGTCACTTTGAAGTTGTCTCTAGACAGCTTCGATAAGATCTCACCTCACATGCTCTTGGAGACTCAAAATGAAAGCGCTTCTTCCCAGGCAAATGCAAACATCTTTCCCTGGGTTGCCAGCATCTCGCAACCAAAGGGCTAACGTTATTTTGCTATTGCTTACCGACGGCCAGCTCTGATTGAAGGCCATCGGCCGAGGCCCTGCTGAACCCAAGTCCAGACGGTCGCCCTGTAGCTGCACGTTCAGTTATTCGGTCATACCCCCACTATTAAGGGATCTGCATGTTTTATATAGATTCACGTACCGCTGGAAAGGACTTTGCAACCAACTTCCTGGGCTGGGGCTTCCAAGACAGCCCATTGTCGTCCCGCTGATCAATGAGCGGTTGACTGGGAAGCAGGTTCAGCCTGCCTCTCACACAAATAAGGGGTGACAAACAAGCTGGGGGGCAGCCAAGTTAGATGGGGCAGAAACTTAAGAAATTAGAAACTGCTGGGCTAAGATTTTGGATGGAGACTTGCGAGTCACTTTAATTCTACACTTCCCTGTAAAATCGACCAGTGGCAGCAGAGCTTACGGGAAGGGGGGGCATCCTCTCCCGCCCCCCCTTAGAATCTAGGAGGGGGAACTGCCCCCCCCCAAAAAAAAAACTCCCAGGGGCAGGGTCGCCCATCTGGACCAGCACGCACTCCGCTGCCACCACCGCGAAGCCCAGGCGCACACCACGGCTGTCCCGCTATGGAGCGGAGGGGGTCGCCAGCCAGGCAAGCAGGATGCTGGGGCACTGCTGCTCCTGCAGCCTGCGTTGCTCGCTCTGCCTCTGCCTGCCCTTGCCTTCAATGCTGTTAGATGCTGCAGCTGGGCTGCTATTTGTTCAGGCGGTGACTGGCTGGGTCAGAGAGAGCGAGAGAGCTGATCACAGACTCATCTGATCCTCTTAACTCTTCCCACCCACCGGTCACTGCCTGGCGCCCGCCGGTCCCACAGCCTGAGCCCGAGGCTGCTGCTGTGCTGTCCACCCGCACCATCGTGAAGGGGCTCCGTTGCAGCAGATAACATTTAAGGCAAGGGCAGGCAGCCGGCAGAGGCAGAGCAAGCAACGCAGGCACCCACTGTCACACAGCCCAGCACCCCCCCAGTGCCCCCAGCCACAGGGAGCGCCGGCAGCGATGATGCAGCACACGCCTGCCAGGGCTGCTGCCGGCTCAGCTCTTCCTGTCTGGGGCAGGAGCAATTCCCTCCCCAGACAGCAAGAGCAAAGGGGGCTCGTGCGCAAGGTTTAAGCCGGACGTGTTGTTGCCGGGGCAGCTGTGGCAATCAAATGAACCTTGCCGGCTGGCACCAACCACCCCCCCAGTCTCAGTCTGCACCTGGCTGGGTCCTGAGGAGCGTGGGACTGGGGGGTCCTCCAGGCTGGTACCTGCGCACCGAGCCGTTGCTACTGGCTTGGCCCGCCCCTGCCTGCCCACTGATCTGCCTCCCCTCCGAATCCAGTCCCGTGTGCCTGCCGCAGTGACGGTGCTCCTCCTCGGCCAATAGTGGGACAAACGCGAGAAGGGATTGGGAACGGAGGAAGGGCAAGGAACATTACTTGCATCCGGCACCTGCCCCCTCCGGGAGAGCAGCCAGCCATGCTACCCCCCTGGGGGATGGGGGTCCGCAGCTGTGCACACCCTCCCTCCCCCCAAAAACCATTGCTCTGCTGCCTCGGAAATAGACTAAATGGCTTGGGGCCTACATACCTAAAAGCCTGCCTTCTCCCCACCCTCCCCCATGTTCCATACTGACCCCCAAGGCCCGCCGCAGGGCACCCTCCTGCCCATTCTGTGCAGGCGTGGTGCAGCGACAGAACGGGCAAGAGTGCACCCTGTGGCGGACCTTGGAGGATCATTATGGAACATGGGAGAGGGTGGGGAGAAGGAGGGCTTTTAGGTACGTAGCAGCAAGGAAGCACCGTCAGGCCTTCTCAGTGCCTGCTCCACAGCTCTGGGAACTCCCTTCCCCATGAGGTTTGCCAAAGCCCAAGTATTTTCAAGGGGCAACGTAAGACCCATTTATTTTGCAAAGCTTTTAGTAGATGGGATGAGATCCATGGCGTTTTTAAGAAGTACAATAGATCTACAGCTTTGTTCTGACAGACATCTGCAATACCAGGTTAACACCATGGACAAACCTCATTTGTAAGTTCTCATTCTCTACAGGGGTGGCCAGACGTACGATACACGTGATCCACTTTGATCCAGGCATCGGCCTCAGGCCCCCTCCCACTGGCTCCCAACTCTAGGACCCCTCAGCAATTGGTTTCAGGAGCAGAGAGGAGCACAACTCCTTTGCCACTCTGGAGAAGCTCTCATAGCCCATCTCCTCCCTGGAATGCTGGTCCTGCTCTCCTCCTCCTCCTCCTCACACCATGATCGACTGGCAGCTAGCTCATGATCTCTCTCTGGGCCACTGTTTTAATCCAATTTAGAGACACACGTGTGGCATAGGTGACTGGGGGGGGGCACGGTGTGCATGTGCCCCGCCCAGATTTCCAGAATCCCTACCGAGCCCCCTACTCGTCCCAACTCCTGTCTCCCCCACCCCCACACTATTGTGTCACATGGGAATCACTTACTGATCAATGCACTAAAAATGCAAAATCTCTACACTAGCAGCAACAATTTCTAAGTCCCTCACAGCTTAGAAGCTTGGTCTCTCTTTGGCTGTGTTCGAAGATCACTAACAGCACAATAGGTTACCACGGCAGGAGGCAAATCCCGATTTATAGCTCTTCCTCTCCAAACGACAGGCCAGGATGAAAGCAGAGGCAGCACCACACCCCTGATGCCAATGACTGTGACCAGACGGCTCTGTCGACTCTTGCTGACGAAGTCCGGCAGCAGAGTGGGGAAATGCTACAGGCAAGTGTTTTGGTGGGTCACACATTCCACCCCTAAAGAAAGATCAACCTAGCTGCTTCATACGCTCCCACCACCACACAGCAGCAGGTTACCTCTTACCGGGGGGTCTGCCATTTTCCTGTTGCTTTCTCCCAAAAGAACTGCCTCTGCAGTCAGCGAGTGTAATGACTCCGTCACACCAACAAGCTAAATGCAGCCATAGGGGGGTGGGGATGTCAAGTACCGCATGCCCCAGGCTGGTGTAAAGATTAGCTGCTCCTTCAGGCTCTTTGTACAGATACTTGGACACTTAGTCACGACACGTCTTGCGATACAAGTTACTGCACGCTACTGATCGGCAGAACAGGGTTCAGGAGTATTCCCGGAACCCAGGTACTGGAGGCAAAGTGCCAAAATGGGACAGCTTAGGGAAAAGGAAGAAAATCCAAGGAAAGAGGAAGGGGCAGGCAAGAGGAAACCGGTAACAGGACCATATTGAACTTTCGTTGGCCATTGACCAACAAAGCCATTGACAACATCAAGTGGCCATGCACCTGAGGAAAGTGACTACAATGACAATCACACCTACAGGTAGAAAAGGGGCAAGAGTAATGCACAAATGGTAAGACTGGATTGGGAGGACTTAGAAAGGCTTAACGTATCTGTTCTGAAATGGTTTCTCTGAGAAGGTGCCAGGTTTGCTGCCCGTTTAGAGTCCATTCAGAACGGCTCTTATGATCCAGAAGGTAGAACATTCTTCAAGACTTGATGGGCAGCAGTGTGCCCCTCTTCACATAATCACACCAATAGGCAGGGCCACCCAAAAAAAAAAAAAAAACACAGCCAGAATGAGGCTCATCTAGTAGGAGAAAAACCATTGTGAAATCTGGTATCGCATTTTAGAGGGACGCTGCACTCTTACCTTTCCTGACATTTTTTATTCCATGATCCCCGTTCTCTAGCACGGCTGATCCAGCGGCTGACGAACCTGCAATGTTAAATAAAATTGCTAATTAATGTGGGCCTTCGAAGATCGGCCCCTAAAACAAGAGCCATGCTTTACAGCTCTCCTCACTGTAATTACTGACTGCTAGGCTGCCTGTGGATACCATTATACTGAAAAACGCGCACATCAGCTAAAGAAAACCAAGGCACACTCTGTACCAGAAGGCAGAGCTTGCATCAGGCTTTTGAAGCTAGCTCAAGAGTGTGGCCACCATACAAAGCTCTTGCACAAATACATCATGCTCTGGAGTTTTAAACCTCTCATCTTGAACACACTTTCAAGAACATGTATTATCCTGGCACAGAAAACAGTAGCCCAGGATAATGATGACTTCTCATGTTCTGCAATAAGAAGTGCTGCATTTCTCTTCAGCCCCTTTAAACACAGAATGACTAATCTTTATATCTGCCTGGGACACACAGTACTTAGCATCCTTCCCCCATGACGGCCTTTGTTTGGCTGGTTCCCTTCTTTAAAGTGTCCAATAAGGTTTCGTGAATCGAAATGGCTGGGGAGCTTCGGCTGGGTTCTGAATGATTACTGGGATGTCCGGAGCCAGCTACAGCGGAGAGTAAGCTCCAGATTGCTTGTTGATAGGAACCTAGCACAAGGTAGTCCCAAATTCATGCAGGAAAATGATACTCATTTCAGTTACGACTAGGCTGAACTCAAGTAACGTGGCTAAGGAGACTGAAAGGCATAAGATGGATCCAACCGGGATCGCTTGCTAAGGACCCATGTTCAAAGGTGTGCATGAAAGGTTATTTTCATCTGTGTTTTAGAGGACTATGCCAAAATACAAACTAGATTTTAGCTGAACTCCTGCAGAAGTCAGCAGGCCAGATTCCACTAAAACCTGCACTTAGTTCCCAAAATATATTCTCTATTTTCAAACGAACTGCTTTGATGATTCAAGTGAACACAATGTTTTCATTAAAAAATAAAAAGGTCTAAGTAAAGGACACTTAAAAGGCAGCACAACTACTAACCTGTTCTGCATTCAACTTGTTGTATGCACAACTCTAAGACTAGCAAAGAGATGGATTGATGTCATACCTAAATTCCAGACAGAGCGATACTTAGTTGCTAGCACTGTATTGTTACTAGCTTGAGGAAGGGCCCTGCATAATCTGAAAGCTTGCCCCCACTCATTCAACTTGCCTGTTACTTTGATCACGTTCAGCCCCTCCTCTCTTCTCTCCACTGGCTTCCTCTACCTGAATGCATTCGAACACAAGCTCACGGTCCTTACTTTCAAAACCCTTCACGGCCTTGCCCCCTCCTCTCTCTCCGCGTTGGTTTCCTGACACACCCCTATGTGGGAACTTCACTCCTCGTCTGCTACCACACTCACCTGCTCACAACTCCCTTCCTCCTCAAAACCTATCTGCCTCTTCTCCCTTGCTGCCCTCCAGGCCTGGGACACTCACCCTGAACACATTCATTCTGCTCCCTCCTTAACTTCAAATGCCCCCTGAAAAGTCTACCTCTTCCATCAGGCTTCTCCTAGCTCCTCATCCCTTAAGTCTCCGCCCTGATTTTCTTAGGCTCTCCTTCTCCCCTGTAACTAAACTAAGCATGCGCACCTGCAACTTCTTGGATGTATTCCTGTCCCTCCCTCTGTTCCCCTCCCCTTTGTCATCTCTCCCGTGTCTCTTAGATTGTAAACCCACTGGGAACAGGGACCTAATTGCCGATTGTAAAGCATCAGGTACATTGTTTGCGCTATGTAAATACCTAATCATCATTATTATTATAAACATTTATATAGCGCCAGTCATGTGACCTGGTCCTGTACAGAACACAGAACTAGATGCGGTCCCTGTCGGTGGCTTACAATCTAAAAGACAAAGGGGGGGGAGACAGGGAGAGGGGACAGTGGGAGAGACAGGGGAGAAGACAGACAAACATTCAAGCGGATGCGGAGTCTCAGGTGCGTATGCTTGGCTTGGTTACAAAGAGGTTGGTGGCAGCACTCTGCAGAGGAGGGCAGACAGTAAGTGTACGGGGAAAGACATTGGGAAAGGCAGCGAGGAGAAGGTGGGTCTTGAGGAGGGATTTGAAGGAGCGGAAGGAGGAGGCAAGGTGGATGTGGGCAGGGAGGGAGTTCCAGGCATGGGGGGCAGCGAGGGAGAAGGGTTGAAGGTGGTTAGGTGAGCAGGAGAAACGAGGGAGAGTGAGGGAGGGGACAACGGAAGAGCGGAGAGCGCGGGCAGGAGTGCATAGGGAGATTAGGTCCGAGAGGTAAGGAGGAGCTTGGTTGTGGAGCGATTTGAACTTGAAAACCAGGAGTTTAAACAGGATACGTTCAGGAAGGGGGAGCCAGTGAAGGGAGAGGAGAGGCTGCACATGGTCGAAGCGACGGGCAGAGTGAATGACCTTGGCAGCGGAATTTTGGATTGCGATAAGGGGGGAGAGGTGAGAGCGAGGGAGGCCAGCAAGGAGGAGGTTGCAGTAGTCGAGGCGGGAGATGACCATGGCATGAACAAGGGTTTTGGCCGAGGAGGTAGAGAGAAAGTGGCGGATGCAGGCAATGTTGTGGAGAGCAAATCGGCAGGATTTGGCCACCGAGTCAATGTAAGGTTTAAAAGAGAGGTACATGTCAAAGATGAAGCCCAGGCTGCGGGCTTGGAGAACAGGAAGGATGGTGACTCCATCGATGCAGATGGTCAGATTAGAGGGAGAGGAAGGGGAGGGAGGAAAAATGAGGAGTTCGGTCTTGGCCATGTTGAGCTTGAGTTGACGTCGGGACATCCAGGCGGAGATATCAGAGAGGCAGTCGACGAGGCGTGAGTGGACAGAAGAGGAGAGAGAGGGGGTAGAGAGATAGAGTTGGGTGTCATCAGCGTAGAGATGGTATTGGAATCCGTGGGAGGCAATAATTTTGCCGAGGGACAGGGTGTAAATAGAGAAGAGGAGAGGGCCAAGGACAGAACCTTGGGGGACCCCAACCGAAAGGGGGAGGGAGGGGGAGGTCGACCCAGGGAGGGAGACATTAAAGGAACGGTCAGAGAGGTAGGAGGAGAACCAGTCAAGGACAGAGCCGCAGAAGCCCAAAGAGTAAAGCGAGTCCAAGAGGAGCTAGTGGTCGACAGTGTCAAAGGCAGCAGAGAGAGCAAGGAGGACAAGAATGGAGTAGAGGCGCTTAGATTTAGCGACATGTAGATCAATGGTGATCTTGGCCAGGGCAGTTTCAGTAGAGTGGAGGGGACGGAAGCCGGATTGGAGAGGGTCCAGGGAGGAGTTAGCAGAGAGGTGGTCCAGGCAGCGGGAGTGGACACGTTCCAGAAGCTTTGAGGCAAAGGGAAGGAGGGAGACTGGCCGGTAACTAGAGGGGTCAGATGGGTCATCTGAACTATTCTGTCTCCATCCATTATTTTTGGGACCAGCACGGCAACCACCCTCTCTTCGGACTCAGTTGCTGGGGCAGAGGACCGGGAGGCAGGAAGACAGGATTCTAATCCTAGCTTTGCCACCAAGCAACCAGAAAAGCAACACAGGGTAAAAATAAAGGGCATGATTATCACACTCATGAAGGGGTGTGTCCATGGTTGTTGATTTGGTTCCCCACCTACCTGGATGTGCATGCCTGGTCCAGTACCCCTACTCAGCATCTGCCTGACAAGTGCAGGGAACACCATGTGAGCTAGTGCATGCCCACACGGGCTTACAAGCCATGCGGCGGCTTGCTGTTTGCTGGGGGTAGCGCTGACCGGGAAGGTGGTGAGCGGGGCTCAGGCAGCGAGCAAGACTCCTGGCCAGGGCAAAGCGCTGGCCGGGAAAGAGACGCAAGCTGGTGCCTGCATTGTGGCGAGTGTGGATGTTACACTCACCTACATCCCTGTGCATGAGGGGTCGATACACACGGGATGTGGGTGATGCAACCCCACATTCGTAAACAGCATGAGACCATCGTCTCGTTTGTTACAACCGTCAGACTCTCTGCACCTCCTTTCCCCTCCTCCATAAAACAGGGATAATCAGGCTGCACCGTCTTCGTAAAGCAAGTTGTGATCTGTGGCCAAAAAAGCTTCCAGGAAATAGGAGCTGACACTAGCAGCCACCTTGATGCAAAATCCATGGATTGCTCTTACACCCAGGTTACCTTCCTTAACCATCTGAATCTACGTTAACAACTTAGTACAGTATTGATCCCTCTCATCCCATCAGCATCAGGCTTGTTAACGTCAGCGATTACTGCCTCTTTAGAGCACTCCAGAAAGCTTTCCGAAGGGCTACAGTGTTTGATATACTGAAGGACAGATGTTCTCCAGAACCTCACTCACTCCAGCAGATTCATGCTCCGGTCTAGGTTGCCAACTTTACTGCAATCCTTCCGACCAGGACATCAAGCAGACACTACAAGGCCATTTAACAAAACGATGGTATCCTTCTGGGAACAAACCCTTTCCAATAAAGGAAGCCTTTTTTTGCTAGACAGTAAAAGCATGTTTGTTAGAAGGAAGTGATCCCAGTTTTTCAGCTGAAAGGGATGTGAACATACCCAGGCTCATTTATTTTATTTTTTTTAAAACTGCTGCAAATTTGTATTTTAGCTTGGCGAATGTGGGTGGGAAATCTGATCCAAAGTTTGAGCCAATTTTCCAAAGAACCTGGTAGAGAAGATATGAGCAAAACGACCAAAAAAATAAATGCTTCAGGTGCCTCAAGGCTTGCTCTTGGGAGATGCAGACCGCTCCCTTTTCTCCTGGCCATCGAAAAGGCGTTGGGATTAGACCGCACTTTTTGAGAACAGAGGAGCAAAGTAGCATTTCCTTTTATTTGCTTCAACTCTGCTGCCAATTAAATTTCATAGGGTGTCAACTAGTTCTAGTATTCTGAGAAAGGAAGCGGCTATTTATCCTATTTAATTGCTCCACACCTCTCGTGATTTTGTAAGCCTCTATCACCTCCCCTCAGTCAACTCCTGTCTACGCTGAAGAGCCCCAACGTATTGAGCCTCTCCTTGTATGGAAGCTGTTTCTGAACTTTGATAATCTTTTCTGCCTCGTCTCACACCATTACCCGTTCTATGCCCTTCATGAGATGGGACAACCACAACAGGCGTGAGGTTCATGTAGTAGCATTAGGATTTTTTCCGTTTTATTTTTTTCATCCCTTTCCTAATAATTCCTACAATCCAGTTTGCCCTTTTATTTCAGCTGGTCCCTTCTGGAGTATGTTTGGTGCAATAAGTAGTTTCTCGGTTTTTCTGAGGCTCTTCTGCACAGTTGGTCAGCATATTTCAAGCTGTATGTAATAAATAATATTTTTATAGCCCCCCGCCGCCCAATGGCACCAAGTGCTTCACAAGCATAAGATACAATAGAACCACAAAAAATCCAGTTTAAAACCATTTTAAAAGGGGATGGTAAAGAGCGGACAATACACATTCAGCAGTAGATCCTAAAAAAAACCTGGAGAATAAGTAGGTCTTTGGGTGCTTTTTAAAGGCGAGGAGAGAGGAACAGAGAGGGAACATCTGGAGGAAACAAGTTCCATACTGAGAAGCTCACCACAAGGAAGGCCCAATTGCCTGCTAGTCAGCAGGCAATCCCGCCCTATGGCGGGATCCCCAAACAGGTGGTTTCTGAGCACGTAACTATCAAGGCAAGGCTGCAGGAGCAAGTCTCTAATATTGCCAGTGGCCAATGGGTTGTAAATAGTCCGCCCCACTAATATTCTGAAATTGGCTAGTTCCCCACTTAGCTTTTTCCCTTTAAAAAAGCTGTACACACGGGATTTTATCCTGCCATTTAGTCTCAGCAGTGGAAGAAACCCCTCCATGTGTGTTTACTCATGCTCCCAGATGCCAAGTGTGGAGACCTCTCTCTCTAAATCAGAATCACTGTCGGTACACAGAGCTGGGAGAGCACCATCAAAAGAATGCAAAATAAAAAGCGCTCTCTGCAGCAAAAGCAACATTTCCTGGGCAAATGAGGATTAAACACACACAGATTCAAACAGTCCTTCTCATTTCAGCCTCCCGCAGAGAGTCAGAGGTATCTCCCCACCCCTTCCCCTTGCTGTGTTCTCGTGAGGGTAATGTAAAGCTCTGGCTCTTTTGCAATGGATGCTGTAGGCAAGCAATGTGAACTAAAAGCATGTCTAGCCCATCAGGAGGCCAACACATGGGTTTTTTAACCAGGCCATGTCCCCAACACAAACACGCTGATCTAGTTAAGCCTTAAAATTACTTTTACTCCTGAATCCACGTGTCAAGAGCTCAAAATCAGCGTTACTCTGGAGCAGAAAGGAAGAGATGCACTTCTGAAAAAAAAGAATGAGTACATAGTCCTCTTCAGTTTTTACTTTGAAGTACCTGTAGTGTGAACACTTTAAAGTAAAAAGAGAAGGGTCACATTGTTTCTCAGGACCATTAGGGGAAGATGGAGAACGGTTTGCAGCTGTAGCATGAACCTTCCCGGAGGAGTTAGTGTTTGTGGGACCGTGCCCAGTATTCTCTTCTCTCCCTCCCCAAATCTTCAGATTTTGTACTTCTGTTTCTGCTGTTCACAGTGGGGTTGTACAAGTCCCCTCTTATAGCTTTATTAGGCTTAGCCTCCTTCCTCCCCGTTCTTAATTCGCATCATCTAAACTGTTTAAGAACTAAAACAGGCCAAGATGTCCAAACCCTCCATAATCCTGGTAAAAAAAAAAAAAAAATTTTTAAAAATCAGGAGACACTATTTGCATCTGGCCAGTGGATCAAAGGATTGGTTTTATATAAACAAATTTAAGACAGCAATGGCTAAAAACAGATAATCCTGATGGATGGGGCCAATATATTAACATTAATCTCTGCTCTGATGGCCTGGTGGAGATTTAAGTACAGTCACATTATGGGCACATTTTGCTTTTCATCACCATACAGGTCATTGGGGGGCGGGGGAGAATATCCTATAGTTCCTTTGAAGAGAAACTCAACATTCACATATTTTAATATCCCACAGCAGAGTTACATACGCAAGGTGGGGGGAGAAGGGGTTAAGTATGGCAGATGAAACCACCATCAGAATAGGGAACTACTGGAATAAGCTCAGTTGTGGGAACAAAGGACTTGAATGTTTTCAAAACAGAGTTGGATAAATTTACAACCCACAAATTGTGAGGAGGCTTCTATCCGATGCTACAGGAAGTCATTTCCCCCCCCCTCATCACCCACAAGAATACGTTTTCAGGTATTAACTTGAAGCATCAAAGTTCCTCCGCAACTGGAGGAAGGGCTGATGGAGCATTCCAATGCCTGGGTACTATACGTCCGGTACCTGGCTGGCATGTCTGCAAGCATACTCCGGATCTAATCAATCGCCATATTTGGGGTCGGGAAGAAATTTCCCCTTTGTACAGATGGGCAGTCGACTGAGGGTGTGGAGGGGCGTTGCCTTCCCTTGCAGCATGGGGTTGGCTCATCTGGATCTTTTTTATATATATATATAAAATTGTTACATTATTTCAGGCACTGTTGTGATATTGTTGATTCTGGTCGCGGCTTGTGGCAGATTTTTTTTTAATAGCCTCTGTTTCTTATTAGTTTGTTCTATGTGGGTAAATTTCGTCTGGTGAATCCTGCACTGGTGTAGGGAGCTGGCCTAGATGATGCTAGCTAGAACCACTTCTAGCTCTGCGATGCTAAAAACAGAATTGGCCCCCCAAGGAGCTTACAGAAGACAGCAGAAGCAAAAGTTGCGTCCTCAGGAATTACAGGACCTTGTGTGGGTTTAGTGCAATCTCAAACCCTGGTGGGTGGGGCTCAGTCTAATGTGGCTTCATGTTAGTCACAGGGTTTAGTCTAATGTGGACTCTAAGGACACTCCTACTCTGTGTACTTCAGCAGGCAGAGATGTTCACGGCTGCTCTGGCTGATCCGCAAGAACAGGAGGCACTGAAAACAAGTCAAGGTCACCAGCTTGCACACCTAAAATGAGGTACACGCAAATAAACTGGATCTGCACTTCTGCTCAACGGCACCTCCAGCAACGGCCCTGGAGAGATCCCAATTGTTCGACTGTTTTTAAAGCATAGTGAAAGCCTTGTCCCTGCACTTGGGATTTTCACCCTCCTAGTGTCACAAGCAATAGCGCTTTTTGTCAAGATGCTAGGAACAGCTCCGGGCTCTGGGATGTCAAATGGAGCTTGAGGAAAAAAAATTAAAAAACGGTTTTTCACCTCTGCAGGAGGTGCAAAAAGAAAAGCTTATAATAGTTCAGTTTCACAGTCTTGCACATCTAGAACTTCCCAAAGCAGAAAAGAACTTGTAATTCATAGTCTGAATGTTTTAACACTTCATTCTACTCCCCTTTCCACCCTACATCACCGTCCATTTTATTCGAGGCCTTTCCTGGCTTATTTGCTTTCTCCAAGTGTTAATCTACAACTGCCCCCCTAAACAGAGAACAGACAAGGGCTCACGTCCAACTCCACATGTTGCCAGGTGTTTGGGGTCAGGCGAAATACCACGCAGGATGTAAGTAGCCAAAACCAAATGACACGTCTATCCAGTCTAATTTTAAGAGCCATCAATGACAGCAACTTCACAACTCAGTCCGAGCAGATCAGGTCAGCCACAACCCTGAAGGCCGTGGGTTCAAATCCTGCTTGTCTCGCACTGGCTGGCCACCTCCATACTGTGGATGGGGACCTGGATCCATTGGGCTGGAGAAGTCAAAGGCAGTTGGGACGCAGTGCTGGTCACGTCACTCCCTTGTGCACTGTAGGCCATAGGAACTTAAAATGCAACAGGCCAACCCAGTGGCTCGTGGCCAACAGAACCCAGTAGCTATTCAGCTCAGATTAGCAGGCAGTCTCTCACACAAAAGCAACAGCAGGTGTGGGGCTAGGGAAAGGAAAGGAGAAGGCAGCATGGCGGCCACACTGGGAGTCAACCGTCTCCACACGCACAGTTACTACAGCATGTGCTCAGCTAATGGCAGGAGAGCCTTGTAGGCCGCTCCCCTTGCTAGTAGGGTTGTGTCAGCCTCCGCCGCCAGCCCCTCGGAGCCCGACACCCCCAGGGCCCCCAGGACTCCGGAACAAGACAGGAGCCGGCGGGGCTTCCCCCCTCGAGCGCCGCGCCGGCCGGCAGTACGGGACCCTTGGCCACGCCCCCCACAGCGCCCGGCCAGACGACACTCTCCCCAAGCCTAGGCTCGCCTCTGGCCACGCCCCCTGCACTGCCGCGACGCTCAGAGCGTCTGCGGGCACGCACAGGGGCGGGGCCTTCCACATAAACACCAGCGCCGCAGCTAGAGCGACGCTGGTGATTGCTAGAAACCGGGCCCCTTGCGTTTGTTCTTGCCGTTTGTGAACTGCCTGACAGCATTTTCCCCGACGACTGAGATTGAGTGAAACTTCCCCTTCGGCCTGTTTCTTCCTGGGTGTGACTGAACGAGTGACGGAGCGAGTGGTGAGTGCCTGGTGTGTGTGAGTGTTCCCCCGCCCCTCCTTCCCGTGTCTGGGTTAGACCCTCCCCCTGGGGAGCACTGTGAGTGCGTGGCCCTATCTCCTCCCTCGCAAGCCTGGGTAAAGGCCCTCTCCCTGCACGGTTCCCTCCTGCACCTTTGTCCCAAGTCCTCCTCCTTCCCCCCGAGAGTGTGGGATAGGGAATGTGGGGGTACTGCGCGGCCTCTCGCAATCCAGGCGCCCAATGATGATAGTGGCCTGTTCTCTTTCATTAGAGGTAACGGCCAACACACTATCCTGACGGGCACAAGACCCCCCCGCTGTTGCCTAACCGAGAGAGCCGCTGCTAACTGTACCCGGTGTCTGAACGGTGCGAGTGGTAGACCCCTTGTATTCTCCACCCTCCCCGGTGACAGGTTGTCATATGCGCAAACGTTTAGAGGATACTTATGAAAAATACAGGATGCAGGGCTGCACTGGAGCCAGTGCAGCCCTACAACCTGTATTTCTTATAAGTATCCTCTAAAAGACTGTATATGTGGCCACCCTATTTGGTAGGAGCTCTACGGCCACTTCCCCGCCAGCTCGGTCGTTGGTGGCGGCGGCCATCTTGTTCCTCACAGCCACGGCACAGGAAGCGTGGGGGGGGTTCTGAAAACTGCCCAGGGAACCAGAACCCAGCTCTCAGAGCTGACGGCAGCGGGAACCTGGAGGCTACTGACCCAGTAGTTACTGGGAGGCAGTTAGGAGGGTCGGAGTGATAACACTATCTGCAGACTCCCAAGTCTGTGCAGAATGTCAGTGGGAGAGATGCAAGCCAGGCATCTAGCCACTTCCTGGCTGATCATCCTGACTCAGCCCACTCAGGCAAGAGAATTTCTGGTCAGCTGGATACATATAGCTTTTATGGAACGTTTGCTACCCAAACCCTTCCCCTCTGAGGAGAAGGGCATTTCATTCTCTGCAGAATCAGAGAAGAGGCTGGCAAGCCGTCTGCTGTTAGGAAGGCTCCCAGGAGCACTGTGGAGGAAGGGGAGATTGTGGTTTGGTCTCCGTTCAGTCTCTAGAGATGTGCTTTGTTACAGGGGAATGGACACGTCTGCTTCGATATGCAGCAATTTGTATTTGCTGCATTAAACGGATAAATATCGTCAGTGCCCTCTGGTGGCCACTTGAGGAAATCAAATCCAGAATGGTTGACATTACGAGACTGTGGGGTTTGGTTTTGGGGGGGTTGTGGATACCTGCACACCCAAAAAGTAAGACAGTAAAGAATGCTACCACCCCGCTGGCTTTCGGCCCAATGATCAGCAACAGTATCTGTTTCTCAAGGAGGACACCCGAATACCACCCGGTCTAATTCTTTGCCACTTTCATTGTTCCAGCCTCCACGATAAATGCTGCCGCCAAAAACTGGTAGAGAATCTCAGGCTGCAATCAACACGTACAAAACCAAGCCAATTTATCCAAGTCGAAGCAACGATTCAAGTTTTAGTAACTCATTTTGGTAACCCTCACCACAAACTCCTTGCTGTAGCAGTCTGCCCCAAGTGGCCATGTCATGAAACTGCACCTGATAACACCTAGCCCTTCACGTCTTGCACGCAAAACATCCTGGGGAAGGACTCCATCGAGTTCTCAGCAGGAAAGAGAGTTTGGTTGGCAAAACACAGTATGCAATTTGCTCCCAGGCTGTAGTGCCAACACAGGAAGGATTCACGTTATAAATTACTTCGGTTTAGAAAGCAAAAGGGATTACTATTGTTAACTACTTCTATAGCGCCAGCAATGTACTTGGTACCGTACAATCAGTAAGGCAGCTCCCTACCCCATTATCTGCTGTGATTATTTGTGAGTACATAATTCAGTTTCCATTCCTGAATGCCGTCGCTTGACTTGTGAATGATACCACTGGGCAAGTGTGTTAAGGACTTCATGAGAATGCGGCCTCTAAACTGAAACCCGAATCCCAAGCTTTGGCTGCAAATGCTGGAAGGAAGTTGAAGGCATCCTGTACACCCAGAACAATCCTCCAGGGTTACATCAAGACTGATGTAGCAGGATTACTCCAACCCTGTCAAATTAGGATCCTTGAGAAATAGCCTAACACTTCCTAATCGTTAATATCCCAGTGGGGAAAGTGCCACTTAAGGGGTTTTCTTTTTAATAATGTCCAAAACCAGTTGATTTTAGGACAAATTCCCAGTTGATTACAGCTTTATTCGCTCTGCCCTTCCTCTCATTCCCCACCCTTGAGGATTCACATGGTTCACATAGGTCCATGCTGAAGTGCATCTGACTTCGTTAAGCTGGTTCAATCTGGCTCACAGATTTTTTTATTATTATCATTTAGTTAGTTTTAAAGCCACCACCCTTGAGCAGAGACGGAATGGCTGAATCCCGACAAGACATAGGATTAAACCCAATTCTGACGGAGGAAAGAAAGGCTAAATCTCCACAGCAGCAAAGGTCCTGCTGTCAGAATACTTGCTTGTTCATTTAATCATGTTAAAAAAAACAGGACAGGGCTGAGGGAAAAGGTCTTGTACATTAAAGTTCTTTCCTCAAGACAAAAAGCAGAGGGAGTGCTCTATCCTGAAGCCACAGTGAGGAAGCAACAGCCATGACACCTCCTCCCAAAACCTTGCACCAACATCGAGCGTTAGAGCACATCCCAATACTTTACTCCCTTATTTCATAGAGCCACCCAATGATTAAGTCCAATGTATTCGACAGGCCTTTACTCAATTATAGGTGCTCTCTACTCAACTTATTAGGGGTTTGTTTTTTGAGAGGCCCTTTTTAATCACACAGGAGTAGAGGCAATACCCAGCCTGTAGCTTTGTTAAGAAGAAAGCGGATCTCCGATCACCTCAACCAACAACAAAGTGCCATTCAATGGGACAAAATCCAACAACAGTTTACAGTAAACCAACACCTTTTCAGATAGCAGGAATGGACAAGCCTTGGCAGTCATGCTATTATGAGGCGACAAGGCTTTCAGTGCCTTAGCGTCTGTATTCAAGGTAATGAGATTCTCCAGTTCCTCTACGGAGTTCAAAACCAGACTTTAGATAAGGGCTCGACCGTATTTACAAATTCCCCTGCCAGCTCCTACAAAAGGATCTTACTGATACAGCCTTTAGTTTCAGAACCGGACAGGAGGAGTTCTCCTGCGTTCTATTTAGGGTCAGACAGGGCAAGACTCCGGTTTGTTCCCCAGAAGAGACTGGTTGCACATCCAGAGAAAATAGCTTAGTTTTAAAAAGTCCGTTGCATAAAAATAGTCTATCAAGAGAGTGGCCAAAGAATAATCTAAAATGGCAGCACACAAAGATTTGGGCTCAACCGGCTTCTTCCTGTTCCCACACTTCCTCCCATTGCTCTTCCTGGCTGGCTTTTCACCAGTGACTCATCAGTAAAATCAGCAGCATTCGACTCGGGGGGCTCCGGTCACACTCCCACAGGGGGCTACAGCTTCTTATGCCAAACCGTGGAAGGACGGACGAATATCCACGAGGCTGCTTGCTAAAGGAGGACTGTTTTAAGGCAGCACTCAGTTTAGGCAGAAATAAACCATCACAACACACGGCAGCACAAGGGAAGCAGGGAGCCCTTTTGTGGGCAGGGGATGCTTGGTGCTGTGCTCCAAGATGGACCAACTTCAAAAGGAGGAGGTTGGGGCAGGGAAGTTGCCTTAAAATTAAATCCCTGATGGGAGGAAAATTAACACGTCTCTGTTCCCTCCAATCCATTCACCCTTTTACTGTGATGTCACTACAGCATCAGCTGCTACGAAAGACTTATTCATTAAGTAAGGGGTGCACATGATTAAGAGCAATTGCATGATCTTGGGTTGTAGCCATCTCCCTCCCTTATCTCACCCCTCCTCCTTACCAGGTTATCTCCACTTATCACATCATATCTAACAACAGACCAGACACTACAGGGCAGAGAAGTTGGCATTTTGTGTGATGCGGGCCGCCTAGCACATTTTGGACACCATAAAATAAAGAGGTATGGAAGTGGCTGAGATTCCTACCCAGTGCCATTGCCAGACTAGACAGCAGCTTGAGCACTGCACCCTTTCACTCACCCTCACAAGTGCAAGATATCGGGAAATTGTTCTTCAGACGGAAACGTCCACCTTTGAAGAGACCTCACTGGCTTGCAACACTTAGTGCTAATAAAGTACATCTCACTAGCGTGTTGCGAAGCGCTTTAGACGGATGGGTATTAGACCCATTTTACCAATGCAGGTAAGAAGCTACAGGAAATTTAAGGACATGCCCCATGTTTGTATTAGCCATGCGAAATTTGTAGAGTTGGCAACCCAAACTCCTTTCGAGTCAGAATGCTAAGACTTATTTTATTTCAAGCCTTGCAATTTTAAGGCTTCTTATGCCCTAACATTCAAAGACCCAAAATGACAAAAATTTCCTCAGCTGTAAAAACAGTCCTCACGGCCGCAGAAAGAGACCTAAAGACATTCAGTTACAAGGAATAAGATCCTGCATTGGACTTTTAATCTCATGATTTAAGGCAGACACTTTGGAGGCCAGACTCAAAGATTTCTGACTCTTTAGGATTAGCAACTCTGACAATTTTAGGTTTCTAATCCCTCCAAATCCCACCTTGCAAAACTCTACTCCTCCACCCCTCTGAGGCAAGTGAAGGCTGCATTTCCATCACCTGTCCTGCACACACGGAAGGGGTGAGTCGGGAAGAGACACCAGGCCCAGCTGAATGCAAAGCCAGGGAAAAGCACCTACACAGTCAACGCACCCTTTGTCCCACCCCTCCCCCCATACCAAAGAGGTACCCAAGATGCCTTCGGCGAGCCTACAAGAGCAACACTCTCAAGATATTAGAGCACAGGCCAGGAAGTCTGTCAATCTGGATTATAGTCTTCATTTAGCCCCAACATTCAAGGCTCTCTCTTACCCTCAGCACACCAGTTTGAACAGACTGAAAAACATTGGGCACACATTCTTTTTTGTGTGGTGCCAAGGTCTTTGAATGAACAGTACTCCCTGGGGGTGATTTTTTTTAAAAATGTGGACAGCAACAGTTCACACCTGTCATGACATTATAAACACAAAATCCTACATCTGACCCCAAGAAAGGAAGCATTAAGAGCTCGTTTTACAGGTCAGGAAACGAAGGGACAGAGAGGGATCGGTTCAAGGCTGACCACCATAGAAGCTGGAAAAGGATTCCAAGTCGTCTCACTACCAGCTGGAAATCTAGATACCAGCCCTACAAAAGGTGCATGAGAAGGGTGTGTCTACAAAGGCCTAACTCTGTGCAGCTACACCTTGTCTGCTTGCTGGAGAGTGCCATGCCCTTCACACAACCCTTTAGCTTCTGTGATTAAGACACTTACGGTCCACCTGAATCCCTTCTGCGTGGGGTTTGCTTTTGGGGTCCTGGTTCCCAGCCTTCGCATCATCGTCATCCAGGAGGGGGATGTAGTCTGTTTTACCAACAGTTTCTCCAACCACGTCATCAAACTTCTCTGCCTCCAAGGTGGCAATGAAGTCTCTTTTCACTTCTTCCTCGATCTGCGGTGGCGGATCTGACAGGGCATCTGCGAGACTGAGATTGTGGTCCAAGTCAGCCATGTTTGAGCACCTCTAACCTGGGGGTGAAAAAACAACATCCATTTAGCATCTATTAATGCTACTAGGAAGAGATGCTATCCTGGCAGCCATTTTAGCTGACTTCTGCACCACAGAAGGAACTGTTTCAGGAATACCGATTCCCAGACATTCAGAAGCAAGAGAAAGGGGAATGCAAGTTCTTCCGGGCGCAAGAGTGTTTATACGAAGTTTATACAAAGTTTAACACAGTATCATGCAGTAGTGGCTTCAACCAGACAATTAAGCAAAAGCCATGAGCTAGCTAGCAATTAAGGAAACCCTAATCTTTATTGCTTTGTCTATCCCCCCAGAACACAGGGTTAATTCAGTACCCTGAGCGAGAGAGGAGCCTCATGACGCGAGGGAATCTAGTGTGTTAGCTGAGCTCCTTGCAGCCACCATGATGGAGATGAAGCGTTACATAATGTTTAGTGTATACCGTAAAACTCATTGCATTATCCCTTCTACACAGAGGTGTACAACATGCTTGTCCTCAGAAGATCTCTCTAGTGTCAGTGACCTGTAGGCTGCAAGGTGGAGCCCTAATGAAGAAAATAAGCTCAATGCTTAACACTTAAAGAGAACAGATCTTTGAGACTTCTTCCTCTCATATGCCCCCTGAAGCACAGTAAGAGTCAATTTAAATTAGCCCACCTGGAATATTCTTGCGTGCTCTCTCTCTCTGCAAGTGAAAAAGCACAAGGGATTTGCTGGAGAGGTGGATTTTTAATTTACTTTATGAAATTAAATGCACCAACGGCCAATGTCCAGAGGACAGTGCCATTAGGTGGATTTACAGCTAGTTAAAGAGCCGTACTCAAGGAGTGCTCATCAATGGCTCCTCATCAATCATAGAATCTCAGAGTTGAAGGGAGCTCAGAGGCCACCTAGTCAAACCCCCTGCTTAGTGCAGGGAATCCACAGCTACGGCATCCCCGACAGATGGGCCGTCCAGCCTCAGTTTGAAAACCGCCAGCGACAAAGAACCCAGCCCCGCCCGAGGCAGTGTCTGTTCCACTGTCAAACAGCTCTTACCATTACGACATTATTCCTAATGTTTAGCTGAAATCTGCTTTCTTGTCATTTGAGCCCATTGTTTCCAATGTTGCCTTCAGCGGCAAGGGAACAAGTCTTTGCGATCCTCTCTGCGACAGCCCTCCAGGCTATCACGCCTCCCCTTAGTCTTCTCTAGGCTAAATATATTCAGCTACTTCAACCTTTCAGGACTTGGATTCCAGACCCCTGACCATCTTTGTCACCCTCCTCTGAGGAAAGGTTGAATGAGCTGGGTATGTTTAGCCTGGAGAAGAGGAGACATGATAACCATTTTCAAATATCTGAGGGGCCGTCACTTAGAAGATGGAGCCGGCTTGTTCTCTGTTGCTCCTGGGGGCAAGACTAGAACCAATGGGCTCAAATGACAAGAAAGCAGATTTCGGCGAAACAGCAGAAGAACTTCCTAACGGTAAGAGCTGTTTGACAGAGGAACAGACACCGCCTAGGACAGTGGAACAAAATTGGGGAACAAATTCCCTGGGGGGTGGGCTCTCCTTCGCTGGCGGTTTTCAAACAGAGGCTGGACGGCCCGTCTGTCAGGGATGCTGAAGCTGCGGATTTCCTGCACTGAGCAGGGGGCTGGACTAGATGCCCTCTGACATCCCTTCCAACTCTATGATAATGTCTGTTCAAGTGGATTTAAAGGGAGACTAGAGACCTGTGCACCAAGTGGAAGGAACAGGCAGAAAGATAAGCTTACATTCGATTTTTAAAATCCCATCCACCCCCAAAAATGCTGGATTACTGAGGCTAGTTTTGACAATATTCTACTGCTTTGGGGTACTCAATGTCCCATTCCTATAACTGGCTATTTGCACAGCACCCACAGGTGCGCTGAACAAGAACTGTTACAGCTCACGCCAGGAGTATCGGAACAGGGATATTAAATTTATTGATTTATTTAAATATTTATAGCCCCCCTCTTCTGCTCACAGCAGCTCAAGGCGGCTAACCCAATAAAACACAAATACAACAATAGATTTAAAACAATACACCGTAAATTAAGATAAACTAAAACTGGGGGGGGGGGGGGGGGAAAAAAAAAACCCCCCCCCCCCCCCCCCCCCCCCCCCCCCCCCCCCCCCCCCCCCCCCCCCCCACCCCCACCCATCTCCCTCACCAAATGCCTGACGCAACAGCCAAGTCTTGCATTTCCGCTGGAAGGAAGGAAGGTCCGGAGCCAACCAGGCCTCTGCCGGAAGGGAGCTCCACCGCCTAGGGGCAGCCACAGAGACCGCCCTCCCAAGAGTCGCCCCCCAGGATACCTGGGGGACCTCCAGGATGGCGTCCCCGGCAGACTGCAGGGGTCGCTCCAGGGCCTGGGGAGTGAGGCGGTCCTGCAGGTCGGTGGGGCTCAGGCAGTTTAGGGCTTTATAAGTCAAAACCAACACTTTGATTCGGGTCCAGAAAGCTATAGGCAGCCAGTGCAGAGAACGGAGCACCAGTGAAATGTGCTCGCGGTGACCCGTCCCCGTAAGGAGGCGGGCCGCCGCATTCTGCACCGCATTCTGCAGTTTCCGGACCGTCACCACGGGTAGCCCCACACAGAGTGCGTTACAATAGCCCAATCTTGAGGTAATGAAAACGTGGATAATCGTAGTCGGGTCTGAGCCAGAGATACATGGCCGAAGCTGCCACACCAGATGTAGTTGGCGGAACATGCTCCTTGCCATAGCATCCACCTGGACATCCAGATTGTAAGCTCTTCTCTTTTTTTGTAAAGCACTGGGCACATCGCTGGCGCTATATAAACGCTTCTAACAACAAACAAACATATCCAGTTCCTTCAACCTTTCCTCATAAGACTTGCTTTCGAGACCCTTCAATTATCTTTGTCACCCTCCTCTGAAACTGCTCCAATTTGTCAATGTCTTTCTTAAAATGAACTGCCCCCAAACTAGGCACAATACGGAAGGGGAGGTCTAACCAGTTCACAGTAGAGTGGAATTACTTCTGCCAGCTTGGAAACAAGACTTAATTCAGTCTAAAATTGCGTTCCTCTTTTTTGTAGACATCCCATTGCTGACACCAGTTCCATTTGCGATCAATCACTAGTCCTAGATCTCTCTCACATGTGCCACCATCAGTCTATATGCTGCCCTGGATCAAACGCAGGCACAACTCCCAGATCCTAACCCGGCACAACTTCCATTCCTAAAGAGCAGTCCATTTGAACTAGTTTATGTGGATAAGTCACCACCACACCCAAAAAAAGAATTGCTCTCTTTATACACACACACACACACACACACACACACACACCTGTCCACAACGATGAATACTGTTGCCATCTAAACTTGCATGAGATCAGATGAGATCTGCATCTTTTTTTAAAAAAAAACAACCCAAAAAACCCACTATTTGTTCTACGGACTCATAGAAACTTGCTCCAGCGGCTAAGCTTAAAGCTCTGCCAATGGGGGTTAAACGATATGGTAGCCCACACCTCCACCTGCCCATTTGTTAGGTGTTGGCCCCAGCCACCAGACATCCCCTACTCACAGCAGAATCTGAGCATGCGGAGCCCGTTGTGCAGCAAACGAGGGCAAATATGCACCCACTCATCCGTGCCCTCTCAGTTAGGTTGCATGCCGCATCACGCCGTCACGGATATGGGGAAAAGGGGGGATTTACTGGGAAGGGAGAGTAAGGGAAGGGGAACACAAGGGTCCACTGACACGGGGATGGGGCAGCTTTCTCGTCAGACTAATTCTCTATCTGGTGGAAAAAGGTCCCTCAGGTTGTTGAGTGGGCTTTCCCTCTTATTCACAAAGCAACCCGAATCATCATAGGGACTCCGAGAGCAAGCCACTTGCCCCAGGGGGAAGGGAATGACAATAGACAAGATGTACAAACACTCCGGGAGATGCACAGGGAACCGTGGAACTCAGTGAGGGGAGGAAAGAGGAAGGGAAGAACCCCAAGGGGGAGGGGAGGAAACAGGGGAGCGGAACAACAGGGAAATGGGGAGTGAGGGATGGGGGCTTCCAATCTTGCGAGGAGAAGGGGTGAAGGACAATAATCCTACTGGAACCAAATGACAGGGAGATAGGACAAGGACTTCCCAAGGTATCTCAACTCTTCACTCTCCACAAGACAAGACTTACAACAATAGGGGGACATGCTCACACACACTCACCACAGATTCGCTCTATGAATGGGGGAAAACACTGGGATTTCAGGCACAACAATCCAGATTCTCTCTTTCTCCAACTCCAAGGAACAGGTTTAAAGCTCCAAACACTCCAGGGGCCAGCCTCTCATGAATGATTACCGGCGGAGGGTCCAGGCCCCGCCGGTATCCTTTATAGGCCACCGCCCTGAGTCACACTGCTGCGTGCAAAGCAGAGCACCCCCCCTCCTCTAACCCTGGTGTGCCCTGTGCCAAGGCGGGGCTTCTCAATCTACGGACGGGGCTCAGCTCCGCCCCCTTGGCCGTAATGACCATCCCTCCGCCGGCTCTTGCGTCTGCCCGCTTTTTGCAGGGCCACGCAGGCCGAGCTGTCTGTGGCCGCAAGGGCGGGATGCCGCCTGACACACGCGTGTACAGGGCACCAGAGAGTTATGGGCAAAAAGCCAAAAGTATTCCGAGAAGCAACCGTTTCCTGCCCTTCTCGCCGCGCTGGCTGGCACGCACGTAACATCCCGCGCAGGCCAGATTCAGACACGCGCCGTCCCAGCTCTTCAGAACCCACTGCTTTCTCCGGAGCAACTTTCAGAGTCTTTTCATCGGCGCGGGCACGGCTCAATGACAGCTAGACAAACTATGGTAGGCTGATGTACCCAAAGGGAGCTGCATTTTTACACAGCTGCGTGATAAAGGCTTCCGTTTATTGCTATCCAATGATGTGGATTTTTTCTTTACTATGTTCACAGATGGCTAAAAGCGCTGAGGAGCAGCAAGATCCTCCCCAGGACACAGCATCCCCTGATGCTAATGGGACGCATGGGAAGTGGATGGGAAGGCACCGTGGTAGGACAGCGGGTTTGCAGGGAGGGACGGGTGGAAGACAAAACGGCGGCGAGGAGATAACTGAAATGGCAGTGCTCGATATCTGTACATTCTTCACTCCTCTCCAGCGATCGTAGGAAGAGAATCGTGTGGCGCTGAGTTCTCGCCACAGCAGCGGCGCACACCCGGTACTTATTCCTGCTTCCCTTTGGGCAGGCAGAGACCAATTGCTATATTTGGGCAGGAAGTAGAATAATCTTTTATTTTTATAAAGCATCCCCCTGCCATGGCACTCTGAGCGCTTTACATAGAACACACATTTTAACGCTCACAACAACCCTGTGAGGTAGGTTACGCTGAGAGACTATTGTGACTGGCCCATGGTCACCCAGGGAGTTTCTGGTACGGCAAGACTTGGACCCGGATCCCACACTATGTCCCGGTCCACACCGGGTACAGCACTTTTATTTATTTATATTTATATCCCCCCCCCCATGCCTACAGCATCTCAGGGCGGCTTCCAACATAATATAAAAACGATTTTTAAACATTTAAAAAAAAAAAAAAATCTACAATATAATATTTAGAATAAATTTTTAAAAAACCCACAAAAATTAACCCACCCACCCCCACCCTCCCCTCTGAAGGCCTGGGCGAACAGCCACGTCTTACAGATGCGTCGAAAGGCCAACAGGCCCGGGGCCAGGCGAGCCTCCTCCGGGAGG
Organism: Sphenodon punctatus; assembly: GCA_003113815.1. NCBI lineage: Eukaryota > Metazoa > Chordata > Lepidosauria > Sphenodontia > Sphenodontidae > Sphenodon > Sphenodon punctatus. Next base: position 336,641 of record QEPC01015304.1, on the reverse strand, counting down.
GAGTTCCACAACCGCGGCCCGGCCACCGAGAACGCCCTCTCCATTGTGGCCCCCCGTCTTACACCGGGGACCTCCAGAAAGGCGCCCCCGGTGGACCGAAGGGATTACACCACACCGGCAGGTGGTGGGGGAAATGCCAGGGTAGAAATGGGGCCGTCTGAACTAATGGCTTTCCTTGCTGCCTTGCTACAGGACTGCCCCAGCAACAGGCAGCACAGGGAGGATTTTGCAAGGGAGCTGCTGGAGAAGACCATGACAAGCTGGCAGATGAGATCCAGGACACCATTTATTCATTATTATTAAATGATTATTATTAGCAGCAAGCATTTATACAGCACCAGCAATGTACCTGGCGCTTTACAAAGTAATGGAAAAGACACAGTACCTGCCCTAGGGCTTACAATCGGAGAGTAGAGGAAGTACTTCCTTCTGGAGTACAGGAAGCTTGTGTGGCAGAATGCTGCTCAGTGCAAGGTCTGCCAGCAGGAAGACAGGCACTGGGCCCGCCCCTGACGGTAGTTTGAGTGAATATTGCTAGAGGCTTTTTTCAGTAGAAAGACAGACTTTTTAGCTTCCAGCAAGAGGGAGGTAACTTGGAAACATCTGGTTTAGAGGTGTTCGTTTTAAAACACTCCAGCTGTTTTTAAATCTGAAATAAGCATGCCTTACAGGTTCCTTCATCTTTCCTTTTGCCTGTACAAGTTGTTAAGGACTCATCCTTAAACTCTATAGTATGTATTCCTTCCCCACTTATGCTAGGAGCGGCATACTTCTTAGCTGTCATGAAATTCTGACCCTTCAAGGTCACAGCTTTCCCAGAAGCTTACACATATTATTTCAGATGCATTGGGTAGCAAACCCTTTCCCCTTTTCTCTCCAACTTTAGTTGCAATTTTCTGAGATTTGTGAACTCTTCTGAGCTTTTCTGCAAGTGAAACACCGCTCCGTGTATTTTTTTGGCCAGACGCTTACTGTTGTATAATGATGCTTCACTATAGAGCGCATTTCAAACATTTTAATGGGTTTTTCAGATTCTGCAAATGTTAAGTGTGTACTTGTAAGCACAAATGTAAAATACAGAAGATGCTTCACTAAACGTACAACACAAGTAAAGTCCTCTGAACAGTGCCGTGCATAAATACATGACTTCTATATTCTCTCACTACAACCAACATCCCTGCGAGTATGGCAATTAAATCTATTTTTATTAATATTTGACGTTGTCCTGCCATGAAGAAAGGAAGATAGAAGAAAGCTAGGCCCAGAGACTGTGTAAGGAGCAGACTGGAGGAGTGAAAGAGGGAGAAAAAGAGGCCTGTATCAATATTGTCAGAGACTGTGAGGAGACAGAGACGGTCCTAACTCCGGTATTTCCCAATCCAGCAGTTAACATCCTGCCAACCATGGACAATTGAGTATCCTAGCCCCAGTCAGGACAGAAGCCATTAGCAAGACTGTTGAGGCACAACTCCTCCACCCAGGAAATGCCGAGAGCCATTCATTCCTGATGAGGGCAGCCGTCTCAAAGTCAGGAGAGAACAATGTGCCAGGAAGATGCTAATGTGCTCAGAGGACTGTTAGCCTCAACAATTCATAAACCATGGAAAAGGACTCTCTCTCTGCAAAAGTAGAGTGACGTCACCTCTTTCCCACAGACTCTTCTGCAGATCTTTTTATGAAGCAAGCGCCTCAGCCCCTTCACCTCCACATTTTTAACAGCAGCACCTAAAAACGTTAGTACCAGGAGTTTAAACAGGATACGTTCAGGAAGGGGGAGCCAGTGAAGGGAGAGGAGGAGAGGCTGCACATGGTCGAAGCGACGGGCGGAGTGAATGACCTTGGCAGCAGAGTTTTGGATTGCGATAAGGGGGGAGAGGTGAGAGCGAGGGAGGCCAGCGAGGAAGAGGTTGCAGTACATTGCACACATGATCACACTCTCATC
>QEPC01015304.1:312028-326765 GCA_003113815.1 Sphenodon punctatus | reverse complement strand
GTCTGGATTGGCAGGTGGAGGCGGTGGCTAAAGCCGCCTTTTGCCAGCTGTATCTGGTACAGGGGCTTCGACCTTACCTCTCCAGCCCCGATCTGGCCACTCTCGTCCATGCCTTCATCACCTCAAGACTAGACTACTGCAACGCGCTTTACGTGGGGCTTCCCTTGTTTCTGGTTCGGAGGCTGCAGCTAGTGCAGAACGCAGTGGCCCATCTCCTGATGGGGATGAGGCGACGGGAGCACATAACACCGGTGCTCCGCGCTCTGCACTGGCTGCCTATAGTGTACCGAGCCAGATTCAAGGTGTTAGTATTGATTTACAAAGCCCTGCACAGCCTGGGCCCCTCATATCTCGGGGACCGCCTCGCCCTCCGTGCCTCAGCGATCCCTTCGGTCCACCGGGGGCGCCTTTCTGGAGGTCCCCCGTGTAAGACAGGGGGTCACAATGGAGAGGGTGTTCTCGGTGGCCGGGCCGCGGTTGTGGAACCTCTCGGAGGAGGCTCCTCCCTCCCGGAGGAGGCTCGCCTGGCCCCAGGCCTGTTGGCCTTGCGATGCATCTGTAAGACTTGGCTGTTCGCCCAGGCCTTCGGAGGGGAGGGTGGGGGGTGGGTTCATTTTTGAGGGGGGGGGGTAAATTTGTTTTATTATATTGTAGATTTTTTTATATATTTTTTTTAATGTTTAAAAATTGTTTTTATATTATGTTGGAAGCTGCCCAGAGATGCCGTAGGCATGGGCGGCGGCATATAAATATAAATAAATCCATGTTGACTCTTCCCCATTAAGCCATGTTTGTCCACACGCCCTGTAATTCTGTCCTTAATGATGGTTTCCACCATTTTGCCCGGCACGGACGTCAAGCTTACTGGTGTGTAGTTTCCAGGATCACCTCTGGATCCCTTTTTAAGTATCGGGGTTACATTTGCTACCCTCTAGTCCTCGGGTACAGTGGCAGATTTTAGTGACAGGTTACAAATTGCTAACAGTAGGTCTGCGATTTCATATTTGAGTTCCTTCAGAACTCTGGGGTGAATGTCATCTGGCCCTGGTGACTTGTTAGTATTCAGTTTGTCAATTTGCCCTAGAATCTCCTCCAACATCACATTGATTTGTAACAGCTCTTCCAATTCCACGCCCACAAAGCTAGGATCGTGTGGGTCCCCCGCCCCCTCAAATCCTTTGCAGTGAAAACTGACGCAAAAGAACTCTGCAATGTCATTATCCTCCCTGAGCTCCTCTTTTACTCCCTTGTCATCTAATGGCCCAACTGACTTCCTAGCAGGCTTCTTGCTTCTGATGTAGTTGAAAAAGTTTTTGTTGGCTTGTTTTGCCTCTTTAGCAAGCCTCCCTTCAAAATCTCTCTTGGCCTGCCTTATTAGCACTTTACATCTACGTTGCCAGTGTTTAAGAAATGAAAGGCTAGTCCCAATGAAAATAATACGAAAGAGCATAAAGGATGCCTTTTTGGCTCCAATAGCCTCCTTCATCTCCCCATTTATAATGTAAATCTATTATAATATACTTCCACAGCAGGTGATTAATTGAGACAGATCACAGCTATTCAAAGAGTTGTGAAGACCCTAATAAGAAGCTGGACCCTCCGAGCTTGTTCTCCAATCAACCAAAATAGTAGAGCAGAAGTCAAAACATGCTCTTAAGGGAATTCTCTTTTATCCCACTGCAGTTCTTAGCATATGTTTGCTATTCATCAACATTAATCCCCCCTCCCCCCTTTTATATGAAAAACAATTTGGCCAAATTACTACTGCACTAAATCTCACTATGAATAAAGTATAGTGAAGTGAAGTATTTAATTGCAGCACAAAAACTATGGGAAAACTATATGCGGAAGAGAAAATGATGTATACCCTCCATTTCCCTACACTTGGCCTTTGCCCACATTCAGGTGAGGTCTGATGTACAGAGCGATCTGTCAAACCCATTCTCTGAGGCTGCCGATGTGTTCACAGAGTGGCACGTGCACGCAATGGGGTTCTATGCATGCATGATAGCGTGCATATATTCCAACAGTTGGATGGGATGGGATCGGACAGAGACTGACTTTTCTGGAGGTTTGTGTACAGCCAGAAGTCAAGCTGGACGTTCCCGGCTGTTTTTCCCTCATCGCTGCCCTGATGACAGCAAAATAATACCCACTGGACTACCAGGAGTGCCTGAATCAAATGGTAGGAGTGGAACCTTTGGGGGGAAACAGGTGGTTTGTACAGGTAATGTGAACCCACTGATATAGAGCTTCTTGCCTTATACGAAGTCTGGACACTCCCAGAAATGCAGGGTGCCCTGTGAGAAACTGGGGGGAAAAAGAACATGCAAACCCAGCGCTTTCGATTTCAGTTTTTACTTTTGCTTTCAATGTGCACGATAGGTGCTCGATGAAGTGTGCAATTTGCTCAATAAACTCGGCATTCTGGGCACAGCAAACGGTTATTTCCAGCCGCCACATGCTGGCGGGTATAAACGTGGGTAGGAACCTCCATGGCGGGCAGGAGTGGCAGGTCATAATAGCCCAGAAGAAAGTAACAGTTGGTGCCGCTTCTTCTTCCTATGGTTTGCCACGGCTGAGTCATGACGGATACGGAGAAGGGGCGGCAGGGCGGAGCATGGCTGGGAAGAGAACCTGCCGTGTATTAGGTTTGTCGCATTAAACCTGCGAATGGGGAGTGCCCGTAGTCACATGAAATACACATAGGGGGCTGCCTGTTTATTAGGCTCGACACGCTTAACATGTGAGTGGGGGCTGCACGGATTGAACCCAGAATGCAGTGGGCTATTGCCTTGTTTGTTACCACTCAAAGCATCAAGACATGCTAAAAACAGAAACCCTTACTGAATTACTTGAAATGGAGCCTCTATCGCTCTGCTGCCCTCGAGATAAATACCTCGCACAAGAATTGAGCTGCCTGAAAAAACCCATAACCCTCGGACAGCGAAGGAAGACTGATTTAAAGGACCTAGCCACCACTCCATGACTGTATTCCCTTAGGATTCATCCCCAAATGCACGCCTACCAGGACAAAAGCTGTCTAAGCCACAAGACTGCAGCAGAGGAGTTAAAGGCACTAACTTGCTGTACGCTTCTAAAGAAGGTAAACAGACCAGAGGTTTAATTTCCTACAGTATGTCAAGGTTGTGCAACCATCAGCACAACCAACGAAGAGTATTAACTCACGTTCTTATAAATTGTATATTAAATTGCACCTCTAACACAGGTCTCTGAAGGCCCATTCGTCTGCAGGCTTGATGTGCCGGAGCAACAAAGCTGTGTCCCGTTAGATACCTATTATCTCTCACCCAGGAAGAGGCCATTAGAGACTTGGCGATTTACACTCATTTAGCAGCCAAGAAACGGCTCTATATCTATAAGGCTCTCTCTGGGAGTAAGATTCATGGGACAAGGCCGGACAACTAAGTGGGGTAGACTTTTGACGGACAGCATGGGGATCACTGGGTTAATTTGGACCAGTATCCATTTTTGTTTTACCCCTATCAGGGGACCCAAGGAAGGGACAACTGTGGGATCCCCCCTATCAAGGATTTTGCCCTGTATTAGGGAAGATCCAGTGATTGTATTGGTTAAATGACATTTGGCCTTGTTACTATGGGACATATTGACCACGAAACTTATTTTATTTGATTTAAATAGTGATACACCTGAGGGCTTATTTGCATGTATTTTTGCATGTATTGCATTGCATATTTAGGCCACAGGTAGATGTTTATGTCTGTTGTGAATTGTTTGTATGTCATTGGGCCATGGCGAGAGCCAGTGCCGTCAAACTTGAACTTGAACAAAGCTGTGTTCCAGCAAAGGACAAAACTCATATGGTTTAAATGGAATAGTTCTTGATACCTTCTGGGCTTGCAAAACTGGAGTGGAAATAAGGAGTTCCTGTAGTTACTGTACTCAACCAGCTTTCCAAGCGTTTTGAACCGAGAACTCCCAGTTTATCCAGAAGTGGAAAGATTTGCAGAAATACTCAAGTGTTGACAAGACTCAGAATATAGCGTGGTTCAAATCAGAGCCAGCCCTACACAATTTTAGCATTAATCCAGTCGTCAGTAGAAGCTAGATGTTCTACCAATAGAAACCGTCTAATAATATTAGGCAACAGAGACAAAGCAGTACAGTGGTATCATATTGGGCCAACTCCAGTTGGTGGTGGTGTGCAAGCTTCTGGACCTCACAGGGTCCTTGATCAGGCAGGTCTGCGGCTAGACTGGTTTCACATACCAGTAGAAGAAGTGTCCGGTTCTCTACCAAGAGTTATCCTGGTATAAAAAGTGCAGACCAACGTGATGGACAAATTGGGCTAAACAGAAGAGTCTAAGAATTCTATTGTTGGATAAAAGCAGGAAGTTCCCACTAGTTTTTTAATGCCCACCTGTATACAAAGTCCGGTTCTGACAATGGTCAGAAGGAAGCATTAAAATCATCTGCTTCAACCCAGACTGTAGAATTTCCTCCAGTTGTTACTACACAGAAGCCGACTACAGGCTTTTTTAAAAGGACAGCTTAGTCAAGTAGAGAAATCACCCACTTCCTTAGGCTGAAGCAATGCAAATCTCCCCAGTGGTGGATTTGTGCGCCGTCGTCGACTTGACTGGGGTAGGAAATAGAGTAGGATCCCTGTTTCGCACCAGAGCGCACACAGGCAGGCAGGGAGGGAAAAGCGAGTGAAGCTCTGCTAGGTACACCAGGGGTGGGGAACCTCAGGCCCGCAGGCCAAACATCCCCTGTGGCTCATTCTTATTTGGCCAAAGAGACCAGATCCTGGATCCAGTCCCTATCCCCAAGCACCTGAACTCGGAGGAAAGGAACCAAGACGAGGGGATGCACGTAAGATCCATGATCTAGACCCTCCTCTTTCTGCCCAGCCCTGATGCGCAGAACGTTTGAAAACCATGGACTATGAAGATTAGCACCGTGCTCCCCAAGTCTGTTGAAACCCGAGATGTTAGAAGGCGGATGAAGTAACAAGAGATTTTGGCATTAACCTCCAAGAAGGGCAGCATGTTCAGAGCACCAAATAGATTCACAAGACAGCCCTTTAAATAATATATTGGGCAGATCTCGAGCTGTGAGCCAGCTCCCAAGGCCCTAGAATCTGCGAGAGGGAGAAGAGGGTTGGGGGCAGAGATGATACTGTAACAGCTCACTGCATAATTCAAGATGTTTATCGCTGAAAGAGCTATAGCTGACAGGGCAGAATGCGACTACCAGTTCCAAGTCTCACAGCTCCTCTGTGGGGGGGGGGGAAGAAATGGCGCAGAATGGAGCCAAGGAATACAGCTTCAGCCGTTTCTCGCTGGACGCGCTTCTGTACAGCGCCAGGCACATGGCTGGCGCGATATAAATGTTTATAATAATAGTAATGTCAAGCAAACCAACTAAGAAACAGATCATTCGTTTCTTTCAGAAAAAGAGGTATCTTGGCCATTGACAAAAATGTTTCCTTCCTACATTCCACGATGGGTTTTTGCCGTGCCACAAGATGTTTTAGGACTACGATAAACCTATTCTAAGACTCTCTAAAAAATTTGGTGTGCTGCGTCAGCATCGAAGAGGTTAATCAGAGATGCCACACCGATTTTCCCCTTCTTTCCTACAACCTGGGTTTGCTTTCACAACCATCGAGGGAACCCATCAGAACAATTTCAAGAGGAACTGAAGCTTGCCATGAAAACCAAGTGCCAGAACGCAGATCAATAGAAAAATGGTTGGGTACAGAAAGGGAAAAGAGTTTTCCACTTTCCTTGAACTTGGTATTTATCATTTCTTTAGTACTTTTAGTGTGCCAAGTGCTTTACAATCCTTACCTAGTTCAGCCTCACAAGAACCCTATGAGCTAGGAAATGATTATTTCCATTTTACAGAAGGGGAGCAGAGGCCAAATGGCCACTGTTTCTCAGTAGGAGACACAGAGAGGTAGGGAAGAGTAAAGCTCCAACGAGTTCATGACTAGGAGGGGATTTGAACGCTCGTTTCCCAGGTTGAAGTCCAACATCTTATCCACTAGGCTAGACTCACTCTTGACCAACCAGAACGTAACTAGCTTCTCCTCTTGCTTTCAGAGAAACAATCGTAGCTCTTTTCAGTTTCATCTGTGGTTTTCTCTCAAAGGTTTCGACAAATTCAATGAGCAAATCTCATTTTAGTCCACAGCTCTCCACTTCGTCCTGTATGAGAACTGCACACTCAGCAGTACCATATCCGAGGCATCTACTATCCAATCAACTTACTTACCAAGACCTGCCTTCTCTCCTCTCTTTCCAGACAAGGAAGACAATGTAACTCCGTACCGAGATTCCCCTTTCGGGACTAGTTGGAAGGACTGCTCCCAAGAAAGGGGAGACATGACTCTTCCTTCCCTCAGTAGACATGCTGCTAGCCATCAGCTCTCACTCATTCTTCCCCATCCACAAACCCTTCCCATCCTACTAAGGCAAAGTAAAATTTGCTCATTTTTTGCCCTGGTTCTCTGGCTTCATTTTGCAACCCACCAAACTAACAGAGCTGAGCAGCTGGAAATACACCCCCACCAACTGTACTCTCCAAACCGCGGGAACTCAGCCTTTGCACAGAAGGTATAATCCTACTCTGATCCATCCATTCAGCTTCCGGTTTCGTGATAGGGCAGAGGGGCAAGAGACAGGTGGAGACTGCTTAAGGTTTTTGAGGAAGGGGGCAACATTCTGAGCGTAGAAGAAATTCTGTGCACATAAAAAGGCCTTCCAGATTGTTAAAGAACTGCATTGGCAGGAAGAATAACCTGTATTAGACATCTCTCAGCCAAGCATGCAACGCAAATAGCTTGCTGACGTCTGATCCCTGCAGGAATCCATGCTGACTCCAGCTACACCAGGATGATGCAGCATTTCCAATGAGCGTGCCCATCTTTAACGCATAGCAACCTGGCAAGAAAATGGAACAGTCGATTTTCAGATGTGCAAAAAGCAGGAGTCCTGCGTTTGCTCTTCTGTCACATATTACAACTGCAACCCCTGCCTCTCCTGACCTCTCCCTGCACCCCAGCTGTGACTGCCAAAATCAGCACTGCAGCTTGCAGTCCTGATGTTCTGTCTGGCTAGGATGCACGGACTACAAAACCCTGGAAAATTCCAAACTTCCCAAACAACAGGAGATCTGCTGCATCGTGTCCCCCAATGTTTCCAGCAGCCAGAAATTCAAGTCCCACCCCCTCTGCCAATAAACTCCACCCCACAGCAAAGAAGCTCCACCCCAAGCATTTACATACACACACACCCCTCTCAGCATACCCAGTGCATAAAGAGGAAAACAATCTCTCCTACTTATTCCTCCCCTTAGTTTTGTAGCCTCCCATTGGTCTCTCAAGGGAGGCAATCAGGAAGAAGGTAGCCTCTCTCTCTGCAAAAGAAGGGCTTTGACCCCCTAAAGGAGACAGTGGGATTCAGCACCCAAAGAGGGACGCTGTTTCCCCAGACCACACAGTCACCTTCATGCCCTGCCGGAGGTTCAGCTTCCTCATTTCCAAAAGCAGATGTGTATCCTCAGCGTGAGCTAGCTTTATGGACGCCAAGTTCCACTGCCCAGGCCCCTTTGCCGCATGCCGAGCTCCTCAGCCCGTTTTTCACGAGACTGGACAATTTCACTACCAAGGCAGCCTGACAGCAGCAACAAAACCGAACAGCATCAGGCAACAACAACAAAAGCTGGGGGGTATTTTGTGGTTTTCTGGGACACACTATGGATTGAAACATTTTTGTAAATGTCAATGTCTCAGGATAAGTTTTGAAATAATATATAAATAATAATAGTTTATTAATTAATTTGACCGAAGGGCTTCTCAAAAGTTCATGAACCATTAAAAAGTTTTGAAAGCAATTAGCCTAAACTAAGATGCAAAAGGGAACATAAAATCAAAACTCTCCTTGTCGAAGTTTTTGGACAGCTGTGTGTGTTCACACAAAGTGTTTACCACCTTCTTAGAGAAATGTTGTGCAATTTATCCCTGGATCGATTACCACAAACGGATGTTGTGTGTGGCTACTCTTATTCCATGACAGAGCTGAAGTAATACACACACACCCCTTGGGTAGAAGGAGCCAGATAAAATAACTTGACCCCTATGTAAACCAGAGATAGTTTAACTAGGGTAAATATTCCACTTGAAAATTGAATGCATTCTATTTAAAATAGTAAATACATTAAGATTTTTTACCAACTTTCAGAGAAAAACGTCACAGTCTTGCACACTTTTCAATCCATGTTTTGGTTTCTCTCTTCTATTGACCCTAACAAAGCATTCTTTTCCCACTTTAAAGGGATACTTTGACACAATTCTTCTCACACGACTGCACATCTATACCAAGCTCTCCATGAGGACAATGGAAGCCATCTAGCTTAAATAAATTCATTAATACCACCTCTCCAACTGTGCACTAGTTTGTATTAACTTAAATCACTGCATGCATACAACTCGGAAACAGAGACTGACGGTATTCAAACCGGTGCTAAAATTCCAGCTAGTGACAGTATTTAAAGTGGAAACAAGTTCTCTCTATATTCCCATCATATAAATTTGTAACATGTGCAAACTCCCCCTGCAAAGAATTGAGTTTCTTTTCTACTAGTAGGAGACACCACCCATGAAAAGAGGTTTTACAAAGAAAAAGCTGGAGAGCCATTAGTACACTAAGGTGGTGGTATTATTATTATTATTAAATTGCTTATATAGCACCAGCAATGTGCTTGGTGCTGAACAGCTATAATTAGAGATCTACACCAAGGGCATTACAGTTTAGGGTAGAGACAGGGAAAAGGGGAATGTAGGGAGAGGTAGACATTCCCATTATAGAGATGAGGAACTGAGGCTGAGACACAGTGACTTGCTCAAGGGATTTGGGAAGTTCATAGTTAGATTAGGATTTGAACCATGGTTTCCCGGATCCAAGTCCACTCGACTATACTGGCTCCTGGCTGGCCCTGGCTAGCTTTAAACCATTCAAGGAAACTGGGTTTCTTCCAAAGAGACCTCAGCAAATCTGTGTCCTCTTTCAAGGGAAAGGGTGAACTCCATTTTGGATGGGCATTATCTGGAAAGCCTGAGGTACTCTCTACCGGCAGCAGAAACTATGCTGCTGTGATGTGCCCTATGCTGTGAGCACGCACACCCCGCGGACCACTGTAAATTAGATTCCTTTCTGTTTTGACACTGGTTTTAAAATCCTAATGAGTCATTATGCAAACAGTCTAAACAATTGCATTTGTTAGTGAAAGCAGAACGCTCTAGTAACTCGACTACGGGACTGGGAGCCAAAATCTAAATTTAATCCCAGTGTTAGGACTTGCTACAAAGACTTGGAGCCAGCTGGTTATTCTGTTCCTCCTTATTTTCTTCCTCTCCAAACCAGACATATCACCACCTGTATTACAGAGACCTTGCAAGATGTCGCTAGACTCAATAGGAGCCATGCATGAACCCCTCCCTCTCTAAAAAAAGCCATGAAAAAGACTAGCCTAAAATCCCTTACACTATCCGTATGGGAATCCAATGCCAGGAAAATGGCTGCTGCATGCAATATCTACCGTATGGTAAGCTGTAAGGAAACAGCATTTCCAGATACAGCTTGCAACACTTCATCATATGCAACTTGAAAGATGTACGACTGAACAAGTCTGACGCCATTTTCTTTCCAAGATTTATGAAGTTTAAAAAGCTTCAAGTACTTGACTGTAAACCGTAAACTGTTGCGTGCTAATCCTTCAAAAAGTTAATACCCAGCTCCCCGTGCCAGCCCAAGTGTGGCTTTGAACAAGTCCAATTACCCAGCTATTTCCAAGAATATTGGCACCCATCGGCTGTGACAGACAGTTAACCAGAAGGCTGAGAGGAAGCGATGAGGTCTTGTACCAAAACCCCGCTAAAGTGAAGCAGAATGTCTGGCCTGCACAGACACAGGGGAAGCGAACTAGCTAAATAAAAATTAGCTCAACATCCTAGAAAATATGCTGTTTTTCTTGATTCTCTGGATTGCACCAATGCAAATGGACGGTCAAAACAGGCAGTCGATTTAAACCTGCTTGGGATACAACGCTGCTGCATCTTAACATACAACATCCATATTTCCCCTTTTAACTTTTGTTTTAACCAAATTCCAGATAGGAAGATTTCATCCCAAAAAAAGGAAATTAGCTTTGGTAAACTGGGGGCTTACCATTATATTATCATCATCATCATCATCATCATTATAAGCATTTATATAGCACCAGCGATGCACCTGGCGCTTTACAAAAAATAAGAGCGACAAGGTCCCTGCCCGACAGCTTACAATCTGAAGACAGGGGGAGGGGAGACAGGGAAGGGGGAACAGAGGGAATGACAAGGGATGCAACATTGACCATAAGCTTATGCACTTCTCTGGACAGGAGTGAGAATTTACCCTGTAAAAAGCTTAAAGGATGCTTGCTGGTGCTGATAAGGTGCCAAGCAGGCGGATTCAAAGGGTGCAGCCACACAATCTGCTGGTCCTGATCCCCGTGACAGGCAAGCACAATTGTCAAACTGCGGGGCCAGCATGGGGAGCTGGGCACACGAGCAGCCCCCTTGTGGGGCAGCCAGGCCACTGCCCGAGATCCCAATACAGCGGGTCGAGGTGCCGGCTACGGGAGCAAGCACCTGGCCCAGCCCCGTCTCCCTCCCCCGGCCTGAGCAAGATCCCACCCCCAGCCGTGATGCAGCAGAGAGTGATGGGCAACAATGCCCATTAACTCACATCAACATTGTTCTTCTCCTACACACGAAGCGGTTTCTCTGGTGTAAAAACAAGGCTTGAATGGGGAACGTTTCCCACCCCAGGGGCCACTGTGAAATGTATTACAAGCTCCAAGGGTCACCAAGAAGTTGGAGGCAAAGGTGCTTAACAGTTGAGCTCAAGGAACAACGGGTCTAGGTCACTGACGTACGTCCTACCTCCGTGTGCGTGCCTCTCTTGGATCCCTTCCCCTGAGCTCGGTTTCTAAGTTTTAGGAAGCGGATTCGGGGTCCAGATTCAGGAACTGGAAAAGGGCCACATAAAAATCAAGCCATGGGCTGCATTTGGCCCCCAGGCCTGAGGTTCCCCACCCCTCCCCTATTAAAGGGGAATTGCTGACATTTGTTTTTTTTCCCCCAGCACACTGAAAATTATTTGAACGACAGATGGCTTATTTAGTATCACTGAAGACAAAAGTATTTACCCGGTGCTCTCAGGAAGCCAACTTGGAAAATTCCAGAGAAAAAGTCTGCATAGAGCAGAGCCTTTCTAGCACCCTTGAAAGCACCACTGGGTGAAATTCTGTGAACCAAGGAATGATAATTAACATAATATTTAAAGACGTTTAATAACAATTTTATTTATTTTAATTTTTATCCCACCCTTCGATAAAGCTCAGGGCAGCTTACAATATTAAAAGCACAGTACACATTGAAATACATTGAAATCCGTTTTTTTTAAAAATCACACCCACCTAAACCTGTTATTATTATTATTAAACATTTATAAAGCGCCAGTTGCAACCTGGCGCTGTACAGAACATACAATCAGATGCGGTCCCTGCCTGTGGCTTACAATCTAAAAGACAAGGAGGGGGAGACAAGGAGAGGGGACAGCGGGAGAGACATGGGAGAAGACAAACAAACATTCAGGCGGATGCGAAGTCTCAGGTGCGTGTACTTGGCTTGGTTACAAGGTGGTCGGTAGCAGCAGTCAGCAGAGGAGGGCTGACAGTAAGAGCAAGGGGAAAGACTAGAGGGCATTGGGAAAGGCAGCATGGAAAAGGTGGGTCTTGAGGAGGGATTTGAAGGAGCGGAGGGAGGAGGCAAGGCGGATGTCGGCAGGGAGGGAGTTCCAGGCATGCGGGGCAGCGAGGGAGAAGGGACGAAGGCGGTTGGGCGAGCAGGAGAAACGAGGGAGAGCGAGGGAGGGGACAGAGGAAGAGCGGAGAGCGCGCGCAGGAGTGCGTAGGGCGATTAGGTCCGAGAGGTAAGGGGGAGCTTGGTCATGGAGCCAACACCATATCTAGCTCCAAACCAACTATATAAATTCTTAGAGGACAGAGCCATAAACACGTACTTCTCTCCAGCTACTGTAGCTGGCCACTGTCAGAGACAGGATGCTGGGCTCAATGGACCATGTGTCTGCCCCAGGACGGCACTTCTTATGCACTTAAGCCCAACCACCCCAACCCCCATCCCTACCTGCCAAACGTTTTGCCAAAAATAAAGGTTTTATACAGCTTCTGGAATATTGCTCAGGCTCTGATGGACCTCCAGGGGAACGGAGTTCCACAAAACCGGGGCAGCAACTGAAAACTCCTTTCTGCAGGTCCCTGTCGTATGAACAAGACTGGCAGGTGGTACCCGCAAGAGCGCGCTCTGGTCCGACCAGAAGGGTCACAATGGAGCACGGTAGGAAAGGCAGTCTTTCAGTTGTGTGAAGCCCAGGTCTTTAAAAGTCAAAGCCAGCACCTTGAATTGTGCCCAGAAAGCTTTAGGTGGCTACGGCAAACTATAAAAGCATGGGTGTGATATGCTCACGGCGACCCATTCGCAAAAGCAGCAACTGTCTGTCACCATGGGCAGCCCCACATAGAGTGCACTGTAGTAATCTAGTCTTGAGGTAACAAAGGCATCGACGATGGTGGCCAGATCCGAATCGGAAAGGAAGGGCCACAGCCGTCCCTCCAAATGGAGTTTGTGAAAAGCGCTCGTGGACACGGCCACAACCCAATGTTCCAGGAGCAGCAAGGGATCCAAGAGCACTCCCATGGCCGTGAACCCGAGTTACCAGAGGGGGCAGGACCACCCAATTCCCTCCAAGTCACAAGGTCAGCCAACCATCATCACTTCACTTTTGTTGTGATTCAGCTTCGATCCGTTCACTCTCAATCAGTCCCCAACAGCAGCCAGGCATTGGGTAATGACCAAGGATGCAGGACCTGGGTCAGATGGAAAAGAAAGGCAGAGCTTGGTGTCATCAACATACTGATGGCAACTCACTCCAACCCTTCAAATGATCTCACCCAGTGGGCTTGGATACACTTTGAATAAGAGGGGAGACAAGATGGAACCCTGCAGGACCCCACAGGGAACGTTCCGAGGGAACATGCGATCTCCCATCACCACCCGCTGGGTGATTCCCGACAGGAAACACTCAAAGCCAGTCCCACACACCCCTGCCAGGTCCCACAGCCATACCACCACCAAGCCGGCTGAAAGGTCTAGCAAGAGCAACAGAGCCACAAAGATTCCCTTTGTCACTCTCCAAGCATAGATCAACCACCAAGGCCACAAGCGCCATCTCTGTCTTATACCCCAGACAAAAGCCTGACGGAAAAGGCTCCAGGAATTTGACAGCATCTAGAGGCGCCTGAAGCTGCTTAGCAACCACCCGTTCAATAACCTTTTCAGGGACGGTCAGAGACAGGACGATAACTGGGCAAGGAGTCTGTGTCCAAAAATGTTTTCTTGAACAGGGGCCTGGTCAGTGTTCAACAACTTACTATCCGGAAGAGAGGCATTGACAACCCCAGCATCTCCCAGTTGTCTTTCACCAGCCAGGTTGGACAAGGATCTAATTCACCATTGGTCGCCTTTATTGCTCCAAACACATCCTCTGCATGAGTGGGCAACACTAATCGAAATGGTCTTCACTGCAGAGAACGTTGGGGAGATACCCAGGCTGAAACCTTACTTTGTAGGTGATGAATTGGAAGAGCGGTCACAAATCAACATGACTCTGGAGGAGGTTCCAGAGCAAATTGACAAACTAAATACTAAGAAATATCACCAGGACCAGATGGTGTTCTCCCCAGAGTTTTGAAGGAACTCAAATATGAAGTTGCAGACCTACTGTTAGTAATCTGTAACCTATCGCTAAAATCTGCCACTGCACTGGAGGACTGGAGGGTGGCAAATGTAACCCTGATATTTAAAAAGGAATCCAGAGATGATCCTGGAAACTACACACCAGTAAGCTTGATGTCTGTACCAAGAAAAATGGTGGAAACCATATTTACAAACCGAATTGCTGGGTATGTTGATAAAAATGGCTTAAAGGGGAAGAGTCAACATGGATTTAGCAAAGGTATGTCATGCCTCACTAATCTGTTGGAATTCTTTGAGGGTATAAATAAGCATGTGGACAAGGGAGACCCGGCAGATATAGTGTATCTGGATTTCCAAAAAGCATTTGATAAGGTCCCACATAAAAGACTCTTGAAAAAATTAAAAAGTCATGGGATAGGAGCTAGTGTCTTACTATGGATCGGTAAGTGGTTAAAGGATAGGAAGCAAAGAGAGCAGGACTAGATGGTCAGTTTTCACAATGGAGAGATGTAAAAAGTGGTGCCTCAGGGATCTGTATTGGGACCGGTGCTGTTTAATGTATTCATTAATGATCTGGAAAAGGGCATTAAGAGTGACGTGATCAGATCTGCAGATGACACCAAGTTATTCAAGATAGTTAAAACACGAGCAGACTGTGAAGAACTACAACAGGATCTTACGAGACTGGGTGCCTGGGCATCTAATGGCAGATGAGATTTAATGTGGACAAGTGCAAAGTGATGCACATAGGGGAAAATAACCCAAACTATGAGTATGCAATGCAGTGGGTACTAAGCTAGGAGTTACCACTCAGGAAAAGGATGAGAGGGTGATTGTGGACAATATACTGAAATCCTCAGCCCAGGGTGC
>QEPC01015304.1:266333-282820 GCA_003113815.1 Sphenodon punctatus | reverse complement strand
CTGTCTGCTGTTCAATGTTTAGAAGCAAGGCAATTCCAGTGAAATATCCAGACCACCTGAAATGAATTATCTGAGTAGATTCAGCCTTCAACAAATCCTCTCGCTTTGATCTGGGACCAACAGAAGAGAGATCAGTTCCTTCTGCACCCAATATCCGAATTGGCAGCTCCTGCTATCCCTTCCTTTTTGCACATTAAAACAAGCCGCTTTTACGCATATGCAAAAGGGTATTTTGTTTAGTGCTCCAGTGCGAAATGTACCCATGTCGTATCATACCCCACAGCAAAGTGGTGCAGTGCATGGAGTGGAGCAATCAGAATGGACTAGGAGATCCAAAACAGCTAAACGTCTGCTCTGTAGCCCGTTCCAAAAATGCAGATTAACTCTGCAAAGATGGGAAGTGTTTTGATTCAGCTTTAATCCTCTCAGTGCAGAACTACAAGCAAACTCTGATTTAACTGGAAATCAAGACAGGACAGAAGCACCTTTCCTATACCTCCACAGCAGTGGCCAGTTAATGAGAATCCTACCGGAAGAACATGATTCACTCCAACATGATTGGAGACAATGAGTTGATTAAGAAGCCAGAACAGCTAACAGAACTAGCAGCCAGCATTTACCACTAGGCCGTGTCAAAGTGTTTCTCCTAATGTAATTTAAGGCAAATTGAGGTCTCTCTATTACCACTGGACAGCAACTGCCAATAGCTATTGACTTTGATGGCAGCCACTACAGGAATTCTACAAGCTTCTTGGGTTTCAGCTTACCCTATCACCACGTGGGAGAAATTAATAAGTGCACTGCATTAGTCAAATATATTTGAGCACAAGGAATAGCAGAAGCTTGACTGAAGGCCAGAATAATGTGTCTATTCTATGCCTCTTAATGTATAAGAAAGATTGTGTTGTGCTGGCCCAGCACCTTGCTGCTTTACTCCTATTAAGGTCATCGTAAGATGCAACAACAACAGGGCGCACACCACATATGTGCTCACTGACAAACCCTTCTCTCTGCAGATAGTCCAGATATACACCTGTGCAGCACAGTGAGGCACTTTGTCTACACAACACGTTACTTATGTAGGAAGAGAAAGCACGGTCATTTAGAGTCAGAAAAATTAGATGCGTTTCTCAAATCAGACTCTCCGCTTCTGCTGCTTAAGGACTGTGTAAAGGGAGGATC
The DNA here is from genome assembly GCA_003113815.1 of Sphenodon punctatus. Lineage (NCBI taxonomy): Eukaryota > Metazoa > Chordata > Lepidosauria > Sphenodontia > Sphenodontidae > Sphenodon > Sphenodon punctatus. The sequence continues at coordinate 281,638 of QEPC01015304.1, read as the reverse complement.
ACCCACATCTGGAACTCCCTCCCTGCCCACATCCGCCTCGCCCCCTCCCTTTGTACCTTCAGATCCCTCCTCAAGACCCACCTCTTCTGCTCTGTCCTCCCCGACTCCTCGCTCCCCTCACCTAACTCCTGCTGATCCCCTCCATCCAGTACAATCTGTTACCTGAGCTCTGTGTACTCATATCCTCACCACACGGACCAGCCAGCCATCATTCTCCATGTAACTAAGCCAAGCACGTGCACCTGGGACCTCGCATCTTTGTGAATGTTACACTCCTTGTCTCTTAACTCTGTTCCCCTTCCTTCATCTCCCCCTCCCCTGCCCCCCCTCTCAGATTCTAAGTCCTAAGTGCAGGGACCGTGTCTATTCAATTATTTTGTAAAGCTCCAGGTACATTGCTGGCGCTATATAAATGCTTGCTAATAATAATAACAACAACCTGCCTACACGAAAAGGCAGGGAATCTCCAGCCTGTGGGCCAAATACAGCAAGAAGCTGTTTGCCCCCTTTCCAAAAATGCATGGCTCTGGCCCATGGGTCACAAGGGAGCAGAGATGAGGGCATACACAGACCCCCCACTGGGTCTCCCAATACAGTTTAGGCTTCTGTTAAGGTCAAGGTGTGCAAACTGTGCTGGAAGCCTAGGCTAAGGCTGTTTTCTCCTAGCTGAAAGGAATAGCTTGCATGTACTGTAGGAACCGAAGCAGATGCCAAACATGCAGCAATACACCTTTAACGAAGAGTGATTAATACCTTAAAAGCAGATGTTCCGTTAGTGTGTCCTTAATCTCCTCCACAAACTGCTTATCTGTAAAATAAAAAGCATATGTAAATTAAAAAGGACCCACACCACATGAGTTGTAAACAGACCACTCAGACAGCATGGAGACTATACGGTTTTTTATCTGGGCTGCCTGGAATATTCCACATCCCACAAAGCCATGGGGGGCAAAGTTCCCATAAGTTTTACTTTGTTGTCCTGGATCTTGTCACCTGAATTGTCCCTCAGCGATAACCAGTCGTTATCAAAGGCTAGCTAACCCTGTTTCTGTAAGCCATTGCTGCACTGAAATGAATGCATGTACACAGGATTTATCTGCCGTTCGAACAGAACAAATAAAGTCACAAGGAAATCTACTAACCGTAGATAGGCAGTGGAAAATTGCAAGATTTTAGGTGCACTCCTCATACTTTAAGAACATAAGGAGTGTCCTACTGCGTCAGATTAATGGTCCATTGAGTTCAGTAGCCCGTCTCCAACAGGGGGCACTCTTAGTCGCTTAGGGGAAATACCCAACAGGTCATGACAGAGCAATGCATTCCCTGTTCACTCCCAACACTTAAGACATTACATTCCCCATCCTACTTGGCCAATAGTCATGAACACACCTATCCTCCAAGAACTTATCCAAACCTTTTTTAAACCCAACTGTGCTGCTGGCCTCGACCACATCCTCCGGCAACAAATTCCACAAGTTAACCATGTGCTGAGTGGAAAAATCTTGTTTTAAATCTGTTGCCAGTTAGTTTCACAGAGTGCCCCCCCCCCAGTTCNCTATACCTCCACAGCAGTGGCCAGTTAATGAGAATCCTACCGGGAGAACATGATTCACTCCAACATGATTGGAGACAATGAGTTGATTAAGAAGCCAGAACAGCTAACAGAACTAGCAGCCAGCATTTACCACTAGGCCGTGTCAAAGTGTTTCTCCTAATGTAATTTAAGGCAAATTGAGGTCTCTCTATTACCACTGGACAGCAACTGCCAATAGCTATTGACTTTGATGGCAGCCACTACAGGAATTCTACAAGCTTCTTGGGTTTCAGCTTACCCTATCACCACGTGGGAGAAATTAATAAGTGCACTGCATTAGTCAAATATATTTGAGCACAAGGAATAGCAGAAGCTTGACTGAAGGCCAGAATAATGTGTCTATTCTATGCCTCTTAATGTATAAGAAAGATTGTGTTGTGCTGGCCCAGCACCTTGCTGTTTTACTCCTATTAAGGTCATCGTAAGATGCAAGAAGAACAGGGCGCACACCACATGTGCTCACTGACAAACCCTTCTCTCTGCAGATAGTCCAGATATACACCTGTGCAGCACAGTGAGGCACTTTGTCTACACAACACGTTACTTATGTAGGAAGAGAAAGCACGGTCATTTAGAGTCAGAAAAATTAGATGCGTTTCTCAAATCAGACTCTCCGCTTCTGCTGCTTAAGGACTGTGTAAAGGGAGGATCACCCACATCTGGAACTCCCTCCCTGCCCACATCCGCCTCGCCCCCTCCCTTTGTACCTTCAGATCCCTCCTCAAGACCCACCTCTTCTGCTCTGCCCTCCCCGACTCCTCGCTCCCCTCACCGAACTCCTGCTGATCCCCTCCATCCAGTACAATCTGTTACCTGAGCTCTGTGTACTCATATCCTCACCACACGGACCAGCCAGCCATCATTCTCGATGTAACTAAGCCAAGCACGTGCACCTGGGACCTCGCATCTTTGTGAATGTTGCACTCCTTGTCTCTTAACTCTGTTCCCATTCCTTCATCTCCCCCTCCCCTGCCCCCTCTCAGATTCTAAGTCCTAAGTGCAGGGACCATGTCTATTCAATTATTTTGAAAGCTCCAGGTACATTGCTGGCGCTATATAAATGCTTGCTAATAATAATAACCTGCCTACACGAAAAGGCAGGGAATCTCCAGCCTGTGGGCCAAATCCAGCAAGAAGCTGTTTGCCCCCTTTCCAAAAATGAATGGCTCTGGCCCATGGGTCACAAGAAGGGAGCAGAGATGAGGGCTGTCATCTCACTGGGTCTCCCAATACAGTTTAGGCTTCTGTTAAGGTCAAGGTGTCCAAACTGTGCTGGAAGCCTAGGCTAAGGCTGTTTTCTCCTAGCTGAAAGGAATAGCTTGCATGTACTGTAGGAAACTAAGCAGATGCCAAACATGCAGCAATACACCTTTAACGAAGAGTGATTAATACCTTAAAAGCAGATGTTCCGTTAGTGTGTCCTTAATCTCCTCCACAAACTGCTTATCTGTAAAATAAAAAGCATATGTAAATTAAAAAGGACCCACACCACATGAGTTGTAAACAGACCACTCAGACAGCATGGAGACTATACGGTTTTTTATCTGGGCTGCCTGGAATATTCCACATCCCACAAAGCCATGGGGGGCAAAGTTCCCATAAGTTTTACTTTGTTGTCCTGGATCTTGTCACCTGAATTGTCCCTCAGCGATAACCAGTCGTTATCAAAGGCTAGCTAACCCTGTTTCTGTAAGCCATTGCTGCACTGAAATGAATGCATGTACACAGGATTTATCTGCCGTTCGAACAGAACAAATAAAGTCACAAGGAAATCTACTAACCGTAGATAGGCAGTGGAAAATTGCAAGATTTTAGGTGCACTCCTCATACTTTAAGAACATAAGGAGTGTCCTACTGCGTCAGATTAATGGTCCATTGAGTTCAGTAGCCCGTCTCCAACAGGGGGCACTCTTAGTCGCTTAGGGGAAATACCCAACAGGTCATGACAGAGCAATGCATTCCCTGTTGTTCACTCCCAGCTCCCAACACTTAAGACATTACATCCCCCATCCTACTTGGCCAATAGTCATGAACACACCTATCCTCCAAGAACTTATCCAAACCTTTTTTAAACCCAACTGTGCTGCTGGCCTCGACCACATCCTCCGGCAACAAATTCCACAAGTTAACCATGTGCTGAGTGGAAAAATCTTGTTTTAAATCTGTTGCCAGTTAGTTTCACAGAGTGCCCCCCCCCCAGTTCTAGTACTATTTAACCACTAAATAACCACTCCCTATTTACTCGTTCCATGCCATTCGTGATTTTATACATTTCTATCATATCCTCCCTCAGTTCATCTCTTCTTCACACTTAAGAGCCCCAACCTACCAAGTCTCTCCTCATACGGGAGACCTTCCATGCCCTTGATCATTTTTGTTGCCCTTCTCTGCACCTTTTCTAGTTCAGCTGTGTCTTTGAGATGGGGCAACCAGAACTGCACACAATATTCAAGGTGTGGTCACACCATTGATTTGTATAGAGGCATTATGACATCCTCAATTTTATTCTCTCTCCCTTTGGTAATAACTCCTAAGATGGATTGTTTTTTTGACTGCTGCTGTGCACTGTGCTGTGGATTTCATTGTATTGTCCACAACCACCTCCAGATCCTTATCTTGTTTATTGTTTAAGGAAGTAAAGGTCTGGCATTGGCCATCTGGCAGTAAACTAATAGCTCCAGAGTTCCCATATGTAGATTAGTGCTACACATTAAGGCTTCAGTCTAGACGTCAAGAGCATTCTGGCAGAAGCAAGCCAACTCAACTAAACTGGTTTTACTACCTCACTTTCATGCTCTAGTTCTAAACGGATTTAATTAATACCATTGCAATCTCCCCTTCTGTCCACGTCATGAAGTGCACACGAGACATATCCCTTCATGCTTTGCACTCCTAGGTAGAAACGATAAAGCTGCCAGCAGAGAGGCATTGGGCACCACAACGTCAGACCAATTTCCATACCAGGCTCGCCACTCAAATACAGAAAAGGTTCACAAGACGGATACTTTGAATTAAAAAGTGAAGGGGTGTATGTGCTTTGAGTCCTACTCCAGGATACTATCAGTGTTAGTGATCCAATGCGTAAATGATTCCAAAGTGAGAGTTAAGGAATTAAGCCAGTTTAAACTGTTCTTCAGGACATGCTCTTAGTAACTAACTGAAGTGTTACGTCATGCAGATTGATTAGAGAGCCAACAGAGATAGTTATCCCAGGACAACGGCAAAGCATTTGCGTGGCTCTGTTTACTCCAGAGTAATGTTGGTTACCTTTGGGTAAACTACGCCATTTGGAAGTAAATCCCTCCCTGCTGTCTGTGGCCGAGTTACTTTGGAAAGGCGGCTCCTCAACTCTGGGCCAGGTGTACCACTGGTCAGCATCAGCTTTGCAGAAGCAAGTTCACTCCTCTTTTTCAGAGGAGGAAGCCATTCCCGCAAAGTAATGCTAATAGCAAGTCACCCACAAAAGCCGCTCAGAAGACCAGAGCAATAGCTTTCACCTCCTCAACGCTGAATAGCCACTTCTTCCCACCTGGGCTTCTTGCCAGTGTTTGAACTCACCACACTGTGAAATCAAGTGTTTATGTTAGGAGCAGGGTGGGCTTGTGTTCTGCACAGGTACGGCTGCCAAATGCTTGACGCATTCCTTCTCAGATTGAAGTTACCATTTCCACTCCTGTAGGAGGGAACTAAGGGAGCCTGTTGAGCCAGGCTCAAATATATTTGAGGATCCTAAATTTTAAAAAGGAGAGTACAGTCTGCATTTGCCACCTGACCCAGCCTTCTAGAAATAACAGAAAAAGGCAGAAAGCAAGGCAGCACCAGTTCATGCAGGCTACTGACACCAGTGAATATCCACAGGGTCGGTCTTAGGATTTTAGCACACCTAGGTAACTCAGGCTGCCATCCCCCACCCCCCCAAACACCAAACTCTGGTGCATGCAACAGTGGCAATGACCAGCCAAGAAGCAGAGTCGCTTCCTCCACGGCCGGCACCACCACAGAGCACATTTGCAGGGGGCTCATGGGTGGAATAGGGCTTCTCCAGATGGGGATGGACAGGGGTCCCCCCTGCAAACTTCAGGTGGCACAGATGAGGCAGTGTGGTTGCAGTGGGGAGGGGCTGGCGCACGACTGGACAGGTGCAGGCTGAGAACAGAAGCCCAAAATCTGTGGGGCCTCTGTTACCTCGCCTGCCCCTAAGTCCGTCTCTGAATAGCCAAGGCAGCTGCAGTAACATGTAAATTATTATCACTGCATCCAAGAGCTCACCTCGGAACCCAGGAACCTATTTTACTAGACACAGCACACAGAACAAACTAATGTGCGTCTCATGGGGCTCACGATCCAAGGCAGCAGGACGAAAGCGCTGGAGAAGGAAGCACAAGGATATAGGGAAAGGTGGCCGGTGTAAAAGGCAATGACCAGTTGCCCAGCCATCTAAGCCTTGTAGCCATCATGACAGTTATTGGGGGGGCAGCGGTTGTGTAATAGGGTTATTCTTGCCACTGCTTCACTCTACACCTCCGTTCCACCCCCCTCTTATCCCCCCAAAGCTTCCCCTTCCTTGCAGTGCTTTATTTACAGTCAACTACCAGTTTTACCAGAGACCCTGGAGTTTCTCAACCTCTTGTCTTGGGGCCATCTCAACAGGCACCCCAAGCCCAAATCTGATTTGTTCTACCCTCAGGCAGAGACTCATCTCACCTCTCTCCAAGTAGCACCTGGACAGAGTTAGCCACAAGCAGAGTGGCTGAGCTACTAGTTCTTAAAGGGCAGCACCCTGCTACAACGACCAGGAGTTAATTTTGTTAATTGTGGCTGTTAAGGGGCAACCTTTGCCATGGGGAAAATTCACAAAGGTGCTTGCCAGCAAATGTAACAAGCGGGCATCACTGGCAGATTAGACAACAGATTAATGTGAGAGATTAATCGAGCAGGGATAGGGTGCGAAGTGTCATAAGAGCGAAGACGAGCAGTGTGCATTTGATGCAAAGCGGAAGGGAAGCTGGTGAAAGGGGGGGGGGGGGAAGAGAGTCGAGAGTCATCCTATCTGAAGGAGTTTTGAACAGATGTAAGTGGGGCAAGATGGGATATGCCAAGGCCAGCCAATAGGATTATTCCCCAGTTATACTTATCTCATACAAAAGGAAATAGAGGAGTGGGCTCCGCCCCAGCTATGATACTGAGAAGGCGTTGGTGGCCGATCTCCGCCGGGAGATGGAGGCAGGATGTTCAACATTTCTGATCCTGCTAGATCTCTCAGCTGCTTTTGACACCGTGGACCATGGGCTGCTGCTGAGACAGCTGTGAGACTTGGGGAGTCTGGATGGGACTGTCCTCGGGTGGTTCCGCTCATTCCTCTCGGGAAGAAGCCAGCAGGTGGTGTTGGGGGCTGAAACATCAAGCCCCCGGGCTTTGACCTGTGGCGTTCCGCAGGGTTCGATTCTGTCTCCGTTATTATTTAATGTATATATTCAGCCCTTGGGGGAGATCGTGAGAGGGTTCAGGGTGCGATGTCACCAATATGCTGATGATACTCAGCTGTACCTCTCATTTTTAGCTGACCCAGGTCCTGCTGCCTCGATATTTTCCCAATGCTTGGAGGCTGTAGCGGATTGGATACGGCAGAGCAGACAGAAACTTAATCCCGATAAGACGGAGATGATAGTGGTGGGAAGGGCGAGGGGGGTCTGTCGTCCTGTAGCCCAGCAGGTTCCGAGTCTGGGGGTTGTGTTGGATTTGGACCTTTGTCTGGATCGGCAGGTGGAGGCGGTAGTTAAAACCACCTTCCGCCAGCTGTATCTAATACGGAGGCTCCATACATACATCTCCAGGCGCAACCTGGCCACTTTCATCCATGCCTTCATCACCTCGAGGCTGGACTACTGCAACGCGCTCTACGTGGGGCTTCCCCTGTTTCTGGTCCGGAGACTGCAGCTAGTGCAGAATGCGGCGGCCCGTCTCCTTATGGGGACGGGTTGGCGGGAGCACGTAACACCTGCACTGATTGCCTATAGCGTACCAGGCCAGATTCAAGGTGTTAGTTTTTATCTATAAAACTAACACGAGACCCTACACGGTCTCGGTCCCTCATACCTCAGGGACCACCTCGCCTTCCGTATCTCAGAGCGATCCCTGTGGTCTACCAGGGGCACCTTCCTGGAGGTCCCCCATGTTAGGCAGGGGGCCATAATGGAACGGGCGTTCTCGGTGGCCGGGCCACGACTCTGGAATTCCCTCCCGGAGGAAGTTCACCTGGCCTCGGGTCTGCTGGCGTTCCGCCGAGCCTGCAAGACCTGGCTGTTCGCCCAGGCCTTCAGAGGGGAGGATGTTTTTTTTTTTAAACTAATAATTTATTATTGTTGTTTTTAGTGTTGTAAGCCGCCCCGGGATGCCGCGGGCGGGCGGGCGGACAGACAGATATAAATAAAAATAAATAAATAAAAGTTCACAAGTCCAAGAGCCACATTACAATGTTTTCATATTGGTGGGTGCCACAAAATGCATTACATTGATCACAGCTTCCCCCAGCTCACCCCTCACATCAAAGCGCTGGCTCTCAGGAGGTCTGGCAAGTTTGGAGCAGCAGCATCACAAGGTACATCCCTCCTGTTCTATAGCCCACACGAGACTCCAGCAGCCAAAATGGCAGCTTGGCTTCTCACTCCTAAGGGAATCAAATGGACATGCCCCCAGGTAGCTTCTTCTGTCAAAAGCCACAGTACCAGTGCCCAAAAGATGCCATTTGCCCATCTCTGAACTAGAGTATCAAATTCGGCATGAAACTTTGTGCAATGCTAGAATGTTTGTACCATCTGGATCAAGGACTATGTTTCTTAAAGTCCTGGAGGACACAGCGATATATCAACAGATGACCTTTTCCGCAATGTATGACCTTAGACTGACCTAGAACTCCTAGCCAAAGAAGAAAAAAATGACTCTACCCCAAAACAGCTAGAACTGCATTAGACAAAACAAAACAAAAAAGGAGAAAACTGCCTGGGAGGAATCCTAACCACAGACGAGTTACACAGCCTGTCTCTTCCAGACAACTGCCAGAAGGAAGTGTCGAATTTTTGCATAACACTTCCAGTTCATGCAGCCTGAGGAAGCCATGGCCATTAGCAAAGCTGTTTCTTACTGAAGAAACTCAATCGAGTTGCTTTCACCACACAGCTTAAAGCATTTACTTAGTTAATAAGGTAAAATTAAAAACGTTCCCTGCAGCTAGAGGGACTAAGATAGCAATTCATGTTCCTAGTCTGTTTTATACCAGTCAGAGTTGCGTCTAGTTGCTATCAAATATATAAGAGAAGAAAAGAGTGTTTGCACGCTGCTTTTGAAGTCCTATCGTGACTGTACGGTGCATACCTAACTGCAAAAAGCACTCCAGATACGTTTGGACACCAATCAATCCTATCTCGTTGGATAACGAAGGAAAATGGAGATGCTTTTTTTTTTTTTTTTTAAAAAGAAAAAAGGGCTTCTTAATCTGAACAAGTCATCTCCTTCCCCCATCGAACTTCAATTTTGTCATTTTAGTATTGTCTTTAAAACCTCAAATGGCTTTACAGAACCCAGAAAGGTAATCAGCACTCCACAGAACAGGAAGACTAGGCTCTGCTCCAAAGAGCTTACAGCCCTATTTTAGATGTGGTAAACAGGGGAAGAAAGATGAAGATAATAGACAGCAATTCTTTTAGGAACGTACATGCTTTCACTGCTCATAAGGAGTTTGTCAAAATTAAGTTGGCTTATATACCCTAGAAGACACAGGACCAAGCCAATAGTTTTCCACAAAGCCAGGACTACTCATTCTTCTCAGGTGCCACTCCAATATACGAAAAGTAGCAGATCTACCCACCCCATGTAAATATGCCTGGATCAGTACACAACGCAAATATTAATCCAGGGGTTGGCAACGTTTCCTAATCCCGAGCACCGCAACCCTTCACCACAATGGAGCCAGAGACACACATATGGGCTCTAGCGTCACAGTTTGCCCACTTCTGTAATCTAGAATGCATTCTGCATTTATGTTAAGAATCTGGTACTTTGAACTTTCATACAGTAGCACCTTTCCTATAGGAGCACAAAGTTCTTTAAAGAATTCACAAATAAGGAAGAGTAGGGATAGAGGGTTGAGTGACTTACTGAATCACATAGCAACAGTGGAAGGTATTGGGGTTGGCAGGAATCCCATTAGCTTTAATGGGATTTCCACCAACACTAAGTGTTAGCACAGAAACCAAATACCTTGAGGCTTGTGTTGTCAAGTTCTCAAGATATTTAATGCCTGTGCCAGCACAAGCAACTTCTCCACAAGGTTTGGCCAAGGCTCCATTATTGGGGTTCACCTGACACCTGAACCTTCACCTCCCCCAACAACAGGAAATAAAATTTTATTCTATACCACCCTTCTCCTAAAGGATTCTCGGGACTCTTGGCTATCACACTGTAAAACACGATTCCCACACACACTTGCATGGGGAGTAGGGTACAGGGAAGGCTAAGGGATGTGGAAGTGTTAAGGAAGATATGGGAAGATGAGGGGAGCCTTGGGGTGGTAGCAGTAGGGAGGAGAGGAGGGGCGTATGTTATGCATCATTTATTTGTGTTAACAGATTGTGAGCTGCCCTCAACAGTCAGAGATAGGGGCAGGATATGAAATCAATACTGCTAGAAATAGAATAGGGAACAGGAATAAGGCCTCCTGCTTCTAACCCAGAGGTTCCTAAAGTTTGATCAAGACCCCAAGTGAGGCAGCATCATCTCTGTATTTGGGGGTGGTGGTGTCATGATTCAATATTTGATATATTTTACATGTCTGCTGGTGTTTGGGGTTGTGAGATTATATTTCAGGTTTCTCAATGAGACTGGGAACCTCTGTTCTAGTCTGTACCCACATCGTGGTAGAGACAGACTGTGCAAGTCCTGTTTAGAAAGCAGGTAGTACAGGATTTGCTCTTTCATAGAGCAGAGCTCCCCAAATGGTGGCTCAGGAGCTCAAGTGGAATCACATCACCTATGGACGAGGCTACAATCCCTATTGAACTCACATACTTTACCTATCTTTGTTATCCGGAGTCATGAAATTAAGTTTCAAAGAAGGGTCACACAAAAACTTTGGAAGCCACTGGCAGAGAGCTCTAACAATCAAACCCACGGCCACTTGACAGCACATTCCCCTGTGTGTATCTGCTATGTACATTCAACATTCTCCTGTATGAGTATACCACATATAAAGCCCAATAAACTGTATTAAATACACTGGAGGACAGGGAGCTCTCCTTCCACCCCAACAGCCCCATCCAAGTCGACTGCTTCCAATATCACTTTTACGCCAATACATTCATGCAACAGCACAAACACTACACTCCCCAGCATGCATAATCCAGAGTCACTTCTAATTATCCTAAAAAAATAAAGCTTTAACTCCTCTTGACAAACTGCCTTTTAGGACTGAGCCTGACAAGATGTACTATTTCCCTGCAGCGGAGAGGAAAGTCAACTTCCAAGCAGAGCAGCATTCCAGAGCTGCTTGCTTCAATTCTGCAACTATTCCTGGGCAGGACCAAAATGCACTGTTCCATCAGCACGGCCTCTCAGAAGAGGGCCTTTGAGTCGGCTAGTCTGTGGGCTCTTTCACTGAATGGAGGGCCTCCCTAGGATTTGCAACAATAAGGTTTCCTTCGGATTCTCTCCAAATTATTCTCCTCTCAGCCCAAATTTGGTTTTCATGACCTGCCAAGATAGCCAGACGCTCCCGAACACTCTTAATTTTTAGATAAAGTGAAGTTAGTCAGGCTTATAGAACTGCTAAAAACACTAATCTGAAAATATTCAAATATTCTTTCCACAACAGAACCAGAGTTCTCCAGAGCTGTAGACATTTTCATTCAGACAGCTCAAAACTACCATTCCAAATTCCCCAAACGTAAGAATTAAATGAAAAGTTACTGCAAAGTCTCCTAAACCAGCTTATATTTTTCCACTTGTATTAGAATGGGAAGGGGGGGGGGGAATGGGGGTGTAAGGAGACAAAAGTCTCTGGAAGGAAAAAAAATATGGATTAGTCTGAGAAGAGCAGACGGTGCCTGTTAATGTCAGCAGGATTTACATTAGCATTCGGAAAAGTTGGGAAGAACTCCTTTGTCAAGCCTTTAGTAGCGGTTAATCCGTACACTCCAGTGGCCAAGCTGCTACGAAAAGGGAGCATTGCATTGCCAGCCTGTTTCGTTACCCTCATTCACATGAGAGCAGGAACGAGCCCAGGATTCTCGCGAGACTCGAGAACGGAGGGGCGAGGCCTCACACAATCTCATCCCCTCCCTCGAGATTTCACTCAGGGCATGGGGTGGGTGGGGAGAGGGCTGGGCTGGGGCAAAGACTTACCCCCCTGGCCACTCCCAGTGCCACCCCAGACTGCATGTCTGCCCAGGTAGGGAGATTCTGGTCAGGGGCCACTTACCCTCAGGAGTGGGGGGGGGGGTCCCACAAAGCGTGGCCTCTTCTTGAAGTTGAAGGTTTTAAAAATAAAAACTAACTGAGCCTGCTCAGCCCTTTGCAAAGATCATGCCGGCAGCACCGGCACGCTGCACGCGCCATTTTTTAAAAGGACAGCCCATTCTAAGCAGGCTCAAAAGTTCTGGGCATGCTCAGAACGAGTTGCCTTTTTCAAAAACAGTGCCCGCAGCCTGCCGGCGTCAACTTTCCAAGGGGCTGAGCATGCTCAGAAGGGCCAATCAGGCCCTTCTAAGCATGGCCAGTTTTTGCTTTTTTATTTTAAAAACCTACAAACCCAAGAAGAGGCCATCCCTCCGGCAGCCCTGGCCCTCCACCCAGAACTGCAAGCAGGGGGTCCGGGTGGGTGCCGAGGGTAAGTCTTTGGCCCATGCTCACCTCTGGGCCCCCATCTAGCCTTTCGAGTCTTGCCCGTTCTCAGCGAGAATCGGGGATTTTTCTCGTCTTGTCTAGGGAACGAGATAAAAAAAACATTCTTGTCAAGAACTGGTGTGACTCAAGCTGCAAGTTTCAGCCCTAGTTCACACACAGAAGCGCTTCAGGAGGACAGGCTTCTCCGGTCGTGTGTCTCAAAGTTGATGGATAACTTTTTCAAAAGCGTCTCCGTCTTACTGATTCTCAACTGGAGTTGGTCATTTAAAAGTCTAAGAGTTCAGCTTTTGAAAGTTTTAGCTAGAACTTTTTTTTATTGTTAACATTTTAATTTGTAACTTTACAAGTACACAAGTAGAAGAGAAACAGGGGGGAGAAACCTATGCAACCACTACTTCCTCAGATTTACTCTCTTCTACCAACGTGTAGGTTATTTTAAAAAGGAAATTGTGTACACATTATGATTCCACCCTAGAACCTTTAACACACTTTGCCTCCATTGGGATTTCCTGCAACCCTTTTTCTCTACCAGTAGTCAAAGCTCATTTAGGGAAAGGCACTGATATTTTAACCAAAGACTTAGTGCCCCGGAGACCCAGTTTCCCAAACAAGTCAGAAAGCATGGCTATGCCACGATAATCAAGGAGCTACACTTGTACCATTTTCAGTTTTGAAACTGTATGTTCAGATCCCAACAGCAAGAAATTAAATTCAGAGAGTGTTGCAAGCAAACTTGAGATTAGACAAGTGCGCCAACTTTACACCTAGGGGCTGGCTGTTATCAATCTAAAGCTGAAACCAATGTGCAATTTTAAATCTGTGAATGAAACTGTTTTCATGTTTCCTACTGTTGCAGAACTCATAACTTCTGTTAAGGGTAATTCTCTCACTTTTATTAAGGAATAATAATTTTATTTTTATAGTGATCCTCTGCCTTAAATGATACTCGAGTGCTTTACAATAATAAAAATATAGAAATTAATTTAAAACAATTTAATAGGGGACGGTAAAGAGGGAGGACAAACTACATTAAGGGAAACTGGCAGGGGATCCTAAAAGCACCTAAAGAATGAGTTTTCAGGTGCTTTTTAAGAACAACAACTAAAGGGCATTTTAGACAAGACAAAACTCCCACAAGCAAGAAATTAAAGCCATGATTAAACTCGTGCCTATTCATGTAGGACCGACTCATGCATGTTGTGGAAATGTGTGCATCTTAATCCAGTTTCTGGGAACCCCTAACATCAAGTCTCCCAGAATGCGCATTCCCAAACTTTCACACTGAAGACATAGATTAACGTCTAAACACAACTCATGTGCAATTGCCCCAATCACCATTTGAGAGTGAGGCGGCTGAAGAATTGCTCTTCTCTGTACACTAAGTTTCGGGTCTGTCCAATATTGCTACTTCTCTCCAGGCCCCTAAGCAGCAAGGACGGGGGAAATATGGCCTTACAGGTACCATGCAACGTTTTTCTTACACAAAGGAGGAGCATCTAAACAGCTGCAGCACTCACGCGTATGCCAAGGGGTCCTTGTGACAGAGAGATTGCTGCAACCTGCAAATTTCATGCATGTCTACCTGGAGGGAGAAAGTTACACTGAGGGGCCAGCCACAGCAAAGGCCCGATTGCCCAGTGATTTAAGGCACGATGGCGGGATCCCCAAAGTACTCCAACTTTCTCCGGCATTACACCACGGATGGACCAAATTCAGAAGTTCTGCCAAAACCACGAAGAACCAACTACCAAGTTATCCACATACCAAACTTTATAAATCGTAGTTTCACGCCTGACCTTCAAAATCAGTTTTGCAAACTGATTTGATGAATTATTCATTTGGTCCAAAAATTCATTTCACGTCTGTCAGACACTGAACCAGTGGCTGCTGATCATCCAAAAGAAGGATATAGGAAGAGGCCCCTTGCAAAATAGAAGATCTACCTAGACAAATGAAAATATTTTTTAAAATGGAAGAGAGAAGGCATCTTGGATTGGACGGCTGGCAATGCATACCTAGTCTACACTGAGCGATGCCAATAAAGAATCCATAGTAATTACTGAGGAGGAACAAGACTGATACTAAATCCAGGTGGTGTTTTAAGAGTTCTTGATGCCCTGGATGCCACAAAAAAAAGAATCATTGTACCGGCCACCACCTCAACAGAAAATTGCCAATACTGTGTGCGGTTTTGGAGGGCAGTCTCCCTCACCCTTCCTTGGCTCCAATACCAAAGATACATCTGACGAAGGTGCTTACAACATGAAGTTTGGGGCACAGGTAGGGTTGCCAGATATACACATTTTTACCGGCCACTTATGAAAAATACACGTTGCAGGGCTGCACCGATACTCTACCTGTGCCCCAAACTTCATGCAACCCTAAGCACAGGCAACCAACATCTGCAGGGTTGGACTGAAGCTGCACCTCTCCCCACCTTTCTCTCAGGCAATGATGGCCCAGATCTTCCAACAGTCAACAGGGTGCTGCTGCCAGCGGTGCCTGTTCTGATGGAGCTGCACCTGTGGAACGATGCCAGTACCGATAGCTCGCAAATGGGCGAGGCCATCTTTTTCAGGGGGCCCCCCGAGCCAATTCCCTGCTATTAAATAGTCCAAGGTGGAAAATGGCAACATGCCCAGCCACCAGCTTGCTGGTGTTTGGAATACAGTACTACAAACAGGAAGCCAGGAAATAAGAGCTAAGCAACCTCTACTGACCAGAGTGCCTTCCCAATGGCGAGCCACCAGCAGAAATAACGGAGAACGATAATCAGCTCTCTAGCTATTGAATTTAGAAATTAACCCCAGATCAC
>QEPC01015304.1:241931-258563 GCA_003113815.1 Sphenodon punctatus | reverse complement strand
TAGCAGGCACGTGGCTTCCTTGTGGAGGGTTTGGGGTCGTGAGCCTCCCTGGTTGTTGATGTAAGCCATGGCTGTTGTGTTGTCTGTGAAAACTAAGACGTGTTTCCCTTGTACTTGGGTGAAGTGTTGCAGGACAAGTCGAATGGCTTTGAGCTCCAGCCAATTGATGCTGTGATTGTGATCTAGCACCGACTAGGTGCCCTGTGTTACACTTGATTTTAGGTGGGCACCCGAGCCAGACTGGCATCTGTCGTGAGTATTACTCTTGTCGGTTCCATCAGTGGGACTCCCTGGTAGAATCTGTGAGAATCCTCCCATCAACTGAAGGAGAGGAAGGTGTTCGAATTGACTGTGAGGGTAGCAGGTGAGTTGATGATGTGCTCCTGCCATGGTTGAAGTAACTCCTGAAGCTCTCGTGAGTGGAATCGTGCCCACTGTAGATGCCCAATGCAGGGCACCATGAGGCCTAGTAGAGATGTGAGTGTTCGCAGCGGGGATTGAGTTTGCGCCCGTACCAGCGTCGTGAGTTTCAGGATCTTGTGTTGTCGTTGTGGAGGAATGAATACTCTGTCTTGGGTGGTGTCGATGATCACTCCCAGGTGTTCTAGCCGTTGTGTGGGAGTGAGGTAGCTCTTGTCTTGGTTTATCAGGAATCCATGGTACTCCAGGTAGTTGATGAAACGCTGGAGGTGAAGCAAGGCGAGTTCCTGTGACAGGGCTCGGATGAGCAGGTCGTTGAGGTAGGGAAATATGACTATGCCCTCTAAGCGAAGGTTTGCGATGAGTGGAATGAGTACTTTGGTAAACATCCATGGTGCCGTGCCAAGGCCAAAGGGAAGGGCTCGATATTGCCAGTGCTGGCCCTTATAGCAGAAGCAGTGCCATCGTCTGTGGGCTGGAAGGACGGGGACGTGTAGGTAGGCGTCCCTGAAGTCCAGCGAGGCCAGCCAGTCACCCCTTGAGAGGGAAAGGGAAATGGAGGCCAGGGTCTCCATCTTGAATCACTGCGCTTTGAGTGTTTTGTTCAGGCGCTTCAAGTCAAGGACTCCTCTCCACTCTCCGTTCTTTTTCTGCATGAGGAACAGAATGGAGTAGAGGCCCCTTCCTTTTTCATGCCACGGTACCCTTTCTATGGCTCCCTTCAGCTGTAGTCTGTTTAGTTCCAGGCGCATTGCTGTGTGTTTGGCGGCGATGCGTGAGCAGGGAGATACTCGAAAGAACTCCCTGGGTTTGTATTTGAGTTCGACCGAGTATCTCATCGCCACTGTTTGTAGAACCCAGGCATCTGTGGTCGCTTGCTCCCACCTGTGGGTGAAGCGTTGTAGCCGGCCACCAATGGAGCGGAGGCTGGGAAACAGGATCCAGACCAGTCAGGAATCTTGTTTGTGGGTGGGGGATCCGGATCGCCTGGAGTACAAAGATTGAGTTGGGAATCTGCTGGTCTTCGCCCCGCGTCCCCGATGGCCTTTACCGCGTGACTGGAAGTTCCAGGAGTTGCCTGTAGAATGGCCCCGCCTGGGTCCCTAAGAGAAGCGTTGAAAAGGGCAAAAAAAGTTATTAAACGACCGCACCTGGTTGAGGGAGTGCTTCCTTTCCTTATTTGAAGCCTCGTCCAAGGCAGAGCCGAATAGTTTGTCTCCTTTGAACGTGCTGTTAACTAGGAGGCTCTTTGCATGAGGGTCTGCACGCCAGGAGCGGAGTCACAGTCTGCGTCTGGCTGCCATGTTGGCCACCATGATCTTGGCCGCCCAAGTGACGATATCCATGGATGAATCTATGAGAAACGTGTGGGCAAGGGTAACATTAGTGGCCAGTTTACAGGATTAGAGAGATCAATATGTCAGGGTCCTTGCTGAGCTTGAACCACTTCATAATGGCTCTGGAGACATAGGAAGCCGTAGAGGCCATTTGTAAGACAGTAGAGTTAAGGCCTCATAACTCTTCCTAAGCTTGATTTCTACTCCCTTGTCGGTGGAATCTTTGGGGAGTAGGTCTCCTTCTGAGGGGAATACGGTCTGTCGAGCCAAGGAGACGGCAGCTGCGTCGACCTGAGGTGGTTTAAAGATAGTGTCGCTGTGTATGGAGAAGGTATACAGGGACTGCTGAACCCTGGATAGTTTCAAGGCTTTGGTGGGTTGTTTCCATTGCGCCTTTACTATTTTTTCAAACGCCCTGTCCAGGGTGACACCCCTTGATCTGCTGTCTAATTTGGGGCTATAGTCCCTGTCGGAGTCATCCTCATCAGAGGAAGAATCCAAGTCCCTTTTCTTTAAGGTCTTGGGTGTGATCCTGAGAACCCTCTCCGCTCGCTTTAGTAGCTTTGGGCGCTGGTCGGAGGGTAGTTTCCTGCCCAGTTCTTTAGGTCCCCTTGACAGGATCTCTTCCCACTCGGGCGGCTGTCAGATGAGCGAGGAGCGGCTACAGGATGCCGGTTCCGAATCATCCTCCTCGGATGAGTTAGTAGCCAGTGGGGTTCTAGTGTGGCTGGGTCCCCTCCTTCGCTTGGTGGGGGGGGGGGGGGGGGGGGTTGTGTTGTACCCCCATTTTCAGCTGGAGTGGTTGCGGGGCCCTCCCGCTGTGCNGGGGGGGGGGGGGGGGAGGAGGAGCCGGGGTCCGACTTCGTCGGGTGGTAGTTCACCCTCCTCCATGCCCCATCGTCTTCCGAGGAGTAGTAGCTGATGAGATCCTTAAGGGATCGCTTCCGAGAAGGTTTACGGGTGCTTCTCTGCTTGCCCTTTGCTGAAGACTTTGACGCCCCCTTAAAAAGGGATTTGGGGAGGAGGGGAGGGGTGAGCGCGCTTGCGGGATCGACGTGCCCGTGTCTGGTTCCCTTCTATGCAGGCCAGTACCCCCATTTTCAGCTGGAGTGGTTGCGGGGCCCTCCCGCTGTGCTGCAGCTCTGTCACAAAGCAGGTACCCCTGAGCGGGGGGTGGGGCATACCTTGGGAGTCGATCCCCTGCACCTGCTCTGCCCTGGACCGTACCCAGGGGTTGGTACCGGGGGAGTTGTTGGAGCAAGAGAAGCCACTGAGTTAGATGGCGCCCGCCAGGCGCTTCAAGAACTGGAAGGGATTCCCCTTTGTCCCTAACTGAAAAATTTTAAAGCAGCCCCCCCTTCGTAGGGAGTGTAGGGTATCAAAAAGTTGTGCAGAGCACCCATGCTGCAGCTCCTAGCTGATTCGAGGCAGAGTTAACTGGGGAAGCGAGGGCACGCTCCCCTTCCGCATTCCCATTGGAAGTTGGTGCTGCCTCCTACTGGCCATGGAGGAGAACGCTGCCTACGTCAGAATAACCAGAGGGGAGGCCATAGAAAAGGTTTCCTCCACATCCTCGACCTGCTATTTCAGTAAAAGTCATAGGTAATGTGGAGTTTTGGGGGGGGGGGGGGGGGGGGGGGGGGGATCCGCCAGACCATGCACTATTATACGATTCAGTATGGAAAGGTGAATGAACACAGGGATTTTCTTTAAAGTTTGAGTATATTTACTATGGGCACAAAATCTTAAATTAGATTACACCAAATAGCACCAATGCATTTTTCTTCGTTCTGCCATAAGTAGGTTAGCAACTTTGACCTGGTGCTCACGTGCGCAGACTGCATTTTGACTCTGATCACCGGAATTTCTGTCGACAGTACAGGACCCGGTTGTCCCGCCGGGCCTTTGGCAAGGGGCATTAGGGGGCAGGGGGGTGTTATACTCTGCTGTAAATTCACGTATTGTTTTTATATTAATTTATACTGGCTTTGTCGTCATTTGATATTTTGTGTTTTTATTGTGTTGTAAGCCGCCTCAAGCTGCAGTAACAGGAGGGCCGGCCTAGAAATCAAATCAATCAATAAATTCCCCTCTAGTGTGGTTATTATGGCTCACTTGTTTGAGAGCTCTAGATTTTTCTTTTGTAAGATTGTTCCCTGTTATTTTAGGTATCGTGTGCTCAGGTTTCTCCTAATCTCAAATTGTGGCAGATTTTTATTACACGCTCTATTTGTTGGATTTTTCTGTGCAGGCAGCTTGAGTATGGCAAATCCTGCACGGGTACAGGGGGCTAGACTAAAGCACCACTGAGGTCCCCTCCAGCTTTCCCACAATGTATATTTTAGCCAAAGGGTGCTATGAGTCAACACAGACTTCAGGGATTGCAAGCAACTCCCACAAAGCAGAGGAAGAGATTAGTCTGAAATGTACAGCAAAGCAACCAAAACTGAAGTCGTCGCCAAGCTGCGTCACTCCCCCCAGGGCTGACATTGCCGTTGCTCTCCAGGCCTTCTCAGTAACTTAATCCAAACACAAAAATAGAAATGCCCATCCTGTTGTGAATCTCTCCCCTTATCTGTGACACTGTCAGAATCCCATAAATGTCTTATCCAACACTGAAGCCTGCAAGCCTCCAAGCAAATACCCAAAGGTTGGCCATTACCAACATACTTGCATATAGGTCTTGCTGTGAAGAACCTTGCTTGCTTTACAGCGGGGTACAAACAGCAGGTTTTCTGAGAAGTGTTGCATACAGATGGTCTCGATTTCTGGCCTAGTTCACCTACCTAACCAAACACTATTTTGGTACTAGGGGTTGTGCACACGACTAAAAAAATAAAGAATCCTAACAAGTCTTTAAAGAACTTAAGTGCCCCAACTCATTTGAGGTTTGGGAAAACAGGCGAGTCAGGTTTACCGTGGCTAAGCAGTTATAAAGCACAGCTTTCCAAACCCAGTAATGCTACAGATCAGCATTTTATTACTTCTTGCCTGGTTCAGTAATCATGGACACACAAAGGACCTACAGTGAACCCTGACCAAACAGATGGCACTAGCTCAGGAAGCCCAAAATATTGAAGTCAGGACTAAGACGACTGGGCTCAGAATGTGCTGTAACAAAAAAATAAATTCTGGCTCTGAATTTCCATGGATGTGGAAATGAACCCATGATACAAGGGCTAGAGATAATTTTGTGCATCTTCTGGAATCTGCGGGGACCACAGGCCTGTGACTAGTTTTTATTTGGTCCCGTTCCAGTTCCTGGATCTGACCGCACACACTGGAACACTGAGCAGAGAAGAGTGCATATACACAAGGACCCTCCTCTTCCTGAGCGCATCCCTTGAGCACCCCCACTCAGCTTCCATGCAGACCTCAGAGCTTGTACTCATTTTCTAAGTGGCTCCTGGGAGGGGAAAAGATTCCCTACCCCTTCAAGGGAAGACAGTGAATCCTCCCCCCTGCAAGAAGAGTACAAGGGAACGGAGGCAGGTTACAAGCCTTGGCGCTGTGTTACCCTTGAAAGCTTGAGTTCCATGTCTTACAATTCCAGCACTTTCATCTCTCTGTAACTGGATACTGGAGCCATCCTATTTAGCGCTCAGAGGGCTGTCAGAACAGCATCACCACTTACCGCGTCACCCTGATAAATGCCTATTACAGCCATCTAATGCACCTCATTTGTTACCGGCCACTGGAGACCCCTCAAGGGGGACAATAGCCTTAATAAAGTTGCATTCCATGACAAAGCAACATCCTTTAAAAATACCTGTTTTATAGAAGAATTTCCCTGTTCTATGTGCGCGCGTGCAGATGTATGTATGTAGACACACTGGTGTGGCAGCTTACAGGGAAGGCTGATGTACGGTTATGAATAAGACAGGCAGGTCCATGTTCTATGAAAGTATATTTTGCTTATAATTCTTACAAAGATGTATACCGGATTCATCTTCTGGCACCAGCACAAAAGAAGCAGATGCTTCTAATTATGAAAGGATCGCACCATGGGTAGGTGCTAGTGGCAGAGAGGTGGGGGAAGGACAGCACTGAAATAAGGAATAGCTGAGTATATAAGTAGGAAAGCCTCAGAAGAGGGGAGTGCTGGCGTGAGGATGGGTAGCCAGGCGCTCTCCTGAGAGGCTGGAGGGGAAGGACTCGAGGCTTCTGTTTCTCCAAGAGAGAAGCGAGGACAGGATTTGAGATTGTGGGCAAATGCAATGTCTGCAAACCGCAACCTCAAGGAAAGCAACGCTGAGGGGACCCTGTGGGAAGTCAGCTGAGCAAAGGACTTCCAGGTGGGACCTTTCTTTTACATCGACTGAGCTAAAGACTATATTGAGACTGTTGGTGGAACAGGCTGGCTATAGGGCAGGTGGTAGAGGCCAGATCCTCAGGTGCTAACCATGCCTAGCTGTGAGAAACATACCCCAGAAAGAGACCCAGACCTCCTGGACTAGGTTAAAGTGTACACTCCTGCATGGGATTAGGGCTGTTTTGAGGGACATGGGGTGAACTGGGTGGAAGCTAATTCCCAAGAAGCCAACCAAGCTCTCTTATGAGGCCTGGCAAACACACCCTACTACAATGTTATTAATGGAGACAGTAAGAACACAGCCGTAACTAACTGCTATACTGGATCAAACCAATGGTCCATTTAACTTCGTGTTCCATTGTCAACAGCCAGTACCGGAGGTTTCAGAGGAAGCATACAAAAGGACAGCAGGCAATTACAAAGCGATCACCCCTGTTCAAACCCGCCTTCCAGCGGTTAGAGGTATCTTTTAACTTCAATACATACAGCCGCATAAAAACATTCACAGAGCTTCAGTCATTTTATGCCAACTCTAACCACCACCTTGTGAGGTAGGCAGTAGTATTTAAATAGCACCAGCAATGCACCTCGGGATGACCAATGATATTCAAGGCAGGTTCCTGCCCCAAGGGACTTACAATCTAGGATGGAAACCCACAAGGGATAGGGGAACATAGGGAGTCCAAGACAGTCAAAGTTAAGCATGTGCACTTGAAAGTTCTCACCTACAAGAGGGGGAGGGGGGATCCCAGAGGATAAGACACCCTCCTTCCCTATCTTCCACCAGTCCAAAGGTCAGCCAAGAACAGCCTCCTGGTAATTCCATCATGGCACCACGTGCATTCAGCCAAGGCCCTCAGCAAGGCTCCCTCGCTGGCTGCCCCACAGCTCTGGAACGTCTTTCCCCTGGAAACTGGCCAAAGCCCAAGTCTGAGCGGAGGGAGTGCAAGACCTTCCTACTTGGCCAAGCATTTGATGGGTGGGGATAGGGGGGGGGGGGGGGGGGGAAGAGAGAGATTGCATATCTACTGTGGTTATTTTGCAACCTGCCCTGAGCTCTGAGGAGAGGGTGGGCTATATGTCCAAATAAATAAAAATCAAAAACAAACAATCTATGGAGGTGTGGGGCTGGAGAAAGCCTGAAATAGGTAGGTTATTGAGGAGGGATTTGAAGGTTGGCAGGTTATACTTGTTTTGTAGATGGGAAACTAAAGGCTGACAGGTAAGGCTACCCAGTGAGTCAACGGATGAGCAGGGGGATTTGACCTCAGGCAGACTTTCCAGCTCCGTGCCCTGGGCTCTTTCCATGGACCACACCAGTTTCCTATTGACCTTCACAATGGAAGGGAAACGAAATCAGGCAGCATGCAGTTTATCAAGCATGAAGCCTTAATTACAGTCATAGGGTTGGAGTTACCACTTTCCAAGGCGACTGTCCTGGGCTAAACCCACCTCTACCAAAGAGAAGAGGACAGGCACTTGGGCAGATGCCCAGCCAATGGATAAAAAGCTCAGCGCTGATACAACTCTGAAGCAATAAAACCCTCCTGGAACACAAGAAATTAAGTCGTCAACAGTTTTTAATGATCTGCTGTAACTGACAGCCGAACTCACTTCAAAGCCGAATGCCGAGACCCTTTGCCAAGAGAGATCTAGAATCTGCCCTAGCAAGTGCTAGACT
The DNA here is from genome assembly GCA_003113815.1 of Sphenodon punctatus. Lineage (NCBI taxonomy): Eukaryota > Metazoa > Chordata > Lepidosauria > Sphenodontia > Sphenodontidae > Sphenodon > Sphenodon punctatus. The sequence continues at coordinate 250,813 of QEPC01015304.1, read as the reverse complement.
TTTTAAAGTACTGGCAAGATGCTGCTGCTACACTGCAATTTCATGTGTGTGGGGAAAAATTGTGTGTCCTGCCTTTGTAAAAAAATTCAGATCTGGAAAGGAGTATTCTGCTAAAAACCGTAGCTGTTACATATATGCACAAGATGACCTGCCCCGTCATGTACAAGACAACATCAGTACCTCTGTATTGAGCAGCTTTCAAAGAAGAACTTGGAATCCACTCATAATGGCAAAAAAAATATTATATGAACATTTCCAGGTGTTGTTAGCACATGAGTGCATTCTGCAGGGTGCCAAGGCGCTGCTGTTCAGATATGTAATGTACGTTTTTCTTGTACATGTATTTGGATTTTATCCCATCCTCCCCCAAAGGTTCAGGGCAGCTCACAGTATTTGAAGTTATATAAAACATACAAAAATAGAGAAAACTACATAAAATTCCGATTAAAACCATGTCCCAAAACCCTACTCCCCGCCTACTAAAAGACCAAATAAATAGGTCTTGCATTGCCTTCAGAAAATGCTCCGGCTTTGGCAAATCTCTAGGGAAGGGAGCTCCAAAGGTGCGGAGCAGCTGCCCCCGCCTCTGAGCACCCTTACTGTACAGACTTGGTGTAATAATGAGCCTGCAGGAGGGCACCTCCAGCTAATCTTAGGAATTGACAGTACACAGCGAGGGAGACGGTCCTTTACATATGCAAGGACCAGGCTGTTTAAAGAGTAGTAAAAATCAACATTTTTCCAGGGGATCACTCAAATTCCAGCAGAGATTATAGATAAAGGCCACAATACACATGCCATTTACTCCAAAGTAGTCTCATCAAAGCCCATAGCAAATGACTGTACCAGGTAAATAAAGTTCAAAAGCAAGAAGGAAGAGCATTGAAAATGCAGATTAGGGAGTTGTTCCGATTAGCTGTGTAAAAGGAGTCTGTCTGCTCTAAAAGTTGGAGGGAGAAAAGTCTAGGCTGAACAAAAAGGATAGACGGGCAGAGTACTTCGACTGGGTCGTTAACCTTCATGAGTACGTATGGTAAAGGCAAACATTTCCAGGGCATGAAGGAACTAATCTCATTCTCACAAGTTCATATATTTTTTTGCTAGCATGACCCCGTTTTGAGACTAGAGTCTCCTCCCTGTCCTTTGGCACTTGTTTCCTCATATGTGCTCACCCGGGGGATCCACTCATCCTCTGCCACCAGCTGTCCTGCTCCGTAGTCCATCATCTCACCCTGCCCCACAATACCTGGAATTCCCTCCTTGAACACACATGATCTGTTCCCTCCCACCCTTTAAAACCCTCCTCAGAATCTGCCTCTTCCATCAGGCTTTCCCCAGTTCTGCATCCCCCAAAATCGTTCCCTCTAACTGCCTGTCATTCAGGGTCCTCTTCTCCCCTGTAGCCAACTCCGTGCATCTGTGACTTCGCTTCATGAATGTATCCTTCTCTCCCTCGGTTCTCCTCCCCCTTGTCTCTCCTAGATTGTAACACCCTCAGGGCAGGGACCATAGTGCCAGGTACATTGCTGCTGCTATACTTTGAGGAACCTCTACCTTAGCCAGTTCACCAAACTACCCTTTCCCTCAGAGTCTTCCTAGAGACAATCTATGACACCACTGCAAGCAATTGAGTCACCAGCCATTAGAAATAAAACTTGAGTCATTATTGGTATGTGCCTCAACGGAGCAGCTGCGTGATCTTGTTGTTCAGGCTTCTCTCAATCCTTCCCCTCTCTACAATTAGTCACCTTCGCTAGCCGAGTCATATCTGAAGCTGGAATAGAAGTCCTTTGCAAGGCATGGAATTGCACGCACTTTCCCTCCTCCACTTTAAATGCCAACACTTGCATCCGATTCACAGATTTTAAGGCCAGACAAGACAACGGTTTACTGACCTGACTTTCTCCATAACATGGTCTATAAAGCTTCATGCTGCAAGTGCCGAATTTCCAATATACTTTACAGTCTATAATTATCTCAGGAAGCAAACAACTATTTCCCTGATTTAAAACAAATGGGGGGGCAAGGGGGGAGGATACAGAGGCCAGGACTAAATAACCCATTGCCGAAGAACCGAGAAAAAGTCAGCAATTCTAACCCACATTTCACCAGCAGACAGTTGACCAATGTCATTTGCAAAAGCCTACCCTCTACAGGGGTGGGAAACTCTCCAACCACAACCTGCAGCCATTTTTTTTATTTGGCCCCTTTCCAGTTCTTGTATCTGACCACTGAATTCAGTCCTAATTCACCCTCAAGCTGTGAAACAGTGAGCAGAGAGGAGGGCATGCACTCAATAGGGGACGAATCCATGGCACAGATCCATGATCGGGACCCTCCTCTTCTTTCCCCGAGCAGACACCTTAAGCATCCCTACTCCAACTATTTGAGAGTCTGCCTGTCCTTCCATGCCCCACCGTGGCCCTTGAAATTGGCCGGGAGCGTCTTCCTGTGGGTACCATCTGTTAGTCTTATTCATACAACAAGGGCTCACAGGAGGCATTCTTGGTTGCTGCCCAAATGCTATGACTCCCTTACCCCAGAAGTCTGCTTGAGCCCAATCCCAAACAACTTCTGGAGGTGGTGTAGGATGTTTTTGTTTGAAAAGGCATTTGGCGAGTGGGGATAGGATTTGGGGAATGTTGCCACGGCCCCCTGGTGAGAGGGGACCTCTTTTGATCTGCATGTAACACCATCATTGGGCAAGAGAACATGTGTCTTTTCACACTTCACAACCATAAATTTAAGCTGCAGTCTGGATTCTTAACTCCTACTCAAGAGCTGAACTACAACTGTTTGCCCAGACATTCACTCTGTACTTAACAAGGATAATAGCCCAGTATTACTATCTGCTTTTCCAGCAGGAAGAGGGGTTTGACAGTTCTCCAAGTTTAAAATAGTACTGTATGCAAGTTTTATACACAGTATAAAATAGGTTTCAAAACCTCACTTGAATGTAGACTTTTTACTAATCTGAAGGAATGTTTCCCGTTTCTGGCTCGGGTATTTCAGTGATTGTTAACATAGCGACCAAACATCCTTATCCGCAAGCATGCTGGCTCAGGTATGTCAACAAAGTGTCATTATGATAGCTTTCTTTCCCTGAAACGGCAAAGATCCAAGTTCAGAATTCTGTAAACCTGAGAAGGTAAACTAGTTTGAAAGGCCAGGGGGGGCGGCACTGGTGTGGAGGAGAAATTTCTAAAGCTCATATTTTCCCCTCACCCCCAAATACAAGCTTTAGTTAATCGAAAGCGCTATTTGGGACTCTAACAAGCTAGCAACCCAGGTTACTTGGCCTATTTCCTGAAACATGGTGCACCACTGCCTGGTCAGAATGCATTTTATTTTTGCAAGCTAGCCATTAATCAGCTTGCAAATAAAGGCTCACAACTGCCCAGGGTTGCTATAACCCAATCCTCCAAGCATTCTGCCAAGGCAAGCCTCAATAAGGTGAAGGGAGCTTCCACTAGGAGAGCACCTTGAAAATCAGAGACAATCTGCAATATAGCCCTTGGGCAATTCATACTATGTGTTCCCATCTTAACTAAACAAAGAAGCAGATAACTACTTCCATTCAGAAGCGTTCAGACAAACAGCGTAAATCAAACTACTTTGATTTAATTAAAAATCAGAGTAACTACTAGAACTAGAGTTCAAATAGTGTAAACCATAATAGTACTGCTTTCAATTTCCCCCCAGCTGAGCGAGACATGCAATGATGGCAGCACCATTATCACCATCATCTTCACACGGATAGCCAAAAGGGACATATGTACGTCTGAATTTTCAGTAGTACGTGCTTCTCCTCCTAATCCGGAGTAACACTGATTTAGTGCTCTGTGCGCTTCTCCTCCTAATCCGGAGTAACACTGATTTAGTGCTCTGTGCGCTTCTCCTCCTAATCCGGAGTAACACTGATTTAGTGCTCTGTATGAATGCTTCAGGAAGAACAGACGCAAGACCCAAGTCCATCTAATTAACCGAGCCTCTGAATGTGGCATTAGATATAGTACTGCTATAGGCTAGAAAGGATGGTGGTTGTGTCGGTTCCAAATGAAAGAGATGGAGATGAAGCGATTCAGAAGCTTGCACACTTTCACCAACAGAAATTGGGCCAAGAAGTTACCATTTCCAGAAACAATACATACAGATGCATGCAGACAGACAAGAAAATAAGCCCACCACTCAAAATGAAGGCACCAAGGCAGCCAATGCACTTGGTGCCTAGTTTACCTCAATTTTCACAAACAGTAAGGTGTGACCAGAAATAATTGCTTAAATTGAAACAGAAAAGATTTAGGATAAACATCAGGAAGAATATTCTAGTCACAATAGCAGCTAAGGCGGTTGGTTTACAGGGCCCTGAACAGTATAGGCCTTGGCTACATTAGAGACCCACTCCTGGAGCCTCACCCTGTGCTCAGAAACCACCTAGTGCTTGGGGATCCTGCCACCGCGCCTTAAGTCGTCGGGAGAGCAGGCCTTTGCTGTAGCGAGCCTCTTCCTGTGGGACTCACTCACTCCAGATGTTCCATCTCAGTTCCTCCCTCCTCCCCTTTAAAAAAAAAGGAGCCAAAGACTTTTATTCTCCACGTGCTTTTAGGACCAGCTGCTGGTTCTCCTTAGTGTATTTGTCCTTCCTCTTTACCTTCCCTTTTAAAGGGTTTTTTAAAATAGATTTTACATTTATTGTATTTTATGTGAAGCACTCCAAGCACCATTTGGCAGGGGGGCTCTATATAAAGTTGATGAGGATGATGAATTATTTTTAGCTGAACCAATTCCCAAGGAAGCTTTCAGATTCCCATCAGCAGAGGTTTTTTGAAAAGTTAAACTTTCGTCAAGGATAGTTTAGGATTAACTGGTCCTGAGTGAGGGCAGAGGTTGTGTAAAGGATCTGTACCTCCCAAATCTAAACTCGTAGGATTGTAATGTGTTTGTTCATGTGGCTCTCCAGTCACACACATTACGTTCACCATCATTCTACTCTGAGCTTCATGCTAAGTTACTGAACTTCAGTCAAGATGGCCACTCAGCAGAGCACTAACGTAGCACGCAAATCCTTCAGGAAAAGTCAAGAAATTCCTTCAGGAGCAGTAAAAGATCAGTACATTCTATTCAAAAGGTAAGCCCTCCAGGACCTAATTCCAAACATAGCAAAAATTAACTGCACACTCCAAAGTCACTACTGCAACAAGTAATTTTATTTATTTATTTGGGGTGGGGGGGCGGAGGAAGAGAAAGTTAAGCACTTCAGTTTTTCACTACTTTGGGAATTTGACTATTGCAACAGAAACACTGCACTGGCAGTCAGTTTCTTGGTTTCCTTCTGAAATATTTTTAAAGTATTCTTTCATCAATGCAAATTGCAATATCACTGAAGAGAAACCAAAATAGTATCAAGGTGTTACATATTAATAGCCTCAAATATTCTATGTCCTAGTTGCTGAGTTTACATGTTGACTATTACTCAAAGTTGAATTTTCCCCATCAAAGACATCAATTGCCATCACTTTACATTGGAACTTGGCCAATGCAAATTTTTTTTTTTTTTGCCAGTGAAGAGATGACACTAAGACAACAAGGTTCATGGCAATTGTATACAAGGGAGTTGCTTTTTAAAAGGGCAAGGTTTCCAGCCACAACATTAACGTGACTGTTAGAAAGCACAACATGCCACTTTCAACATGTGAAAGATTGGGGGGGGCTGAACAAAAAAAGCAGAGTGTATTTTACCACCCGCCAGGAAATCCCGGTTAAGTAAATTGCACCACAGGAGAAGCAGCTTCCATCTGTTGCTGAACTCTTACTGGGAGACAAGACCACAGAATTCCCATCAGACGTAGCTGCTGCTGTTCCTGTCCATGGGATGGCAGGAAAAAAGCCCTTAGATCAGCATTTCATCTTGCCAACTTGCTACGAGACCCATAAATACAAAGGCTGATCTTTACCATCTTGCTAGTTCTTACATGATCAGGGTTATAAAAATATGTAAGTTCACTAGCCATGCTTGAAGGTTCACCCCAAATGCCTCCAGAATAGCCCATGGCTCAGCTTATCTACTTGTAGACCCCAAGCCCCTCACAACACCCCAGTGCGAGCCAACCTACAAGTGTAAACTCATTGTCACCTGCACCTTTCAAGGGGTCACCTGTACCTTGGAATCTTTGTCACACCAGGCTTTTTTAAAGACTACACACCAGGCTGGGATTTGCACTGGGAAAGGGTAACTGGAGTGTGTAAATCCAGTCTCCGCCTCACGAAGTACACTCGCCAGAGGCAAGCCGATTTTTAAAGCCCTGGACATCATACACTGAAGGTGAGACGGATACTATCACCAACAATCATCCAAAGGCCTCAAAGATCTTCAGATATCCTGGATAAGCCTCACAATAACCCACGTGTGGGATACAGATGCTACAGGTAGGGAAAACAAGGCGGACAAGTTAAATGCTTAAATATTCCATTAATTGTAGCTTAAATTGAATCATCTGGCTGAGGACTTTTGGCAAGTTAGCTACACTTGCCATAGCCTTTCATTCAGGGTCCCCTTTTAACTAAGCTAAACATGGGAACCTACGAATTCCCAGCTTCACGAATGTATCCGTCTCTCCCTATGTTCTCCCCTCTCCTTTGTCTCCTCCCTCCCAGACTGTAAGCGTGTGGGGCAGGGACCCATCTCTAATCCAGGGGTGGGGAACCTTTTGCCCTCCCAATGGCCACTTTGGATGTTAGTACAAGCTCTGAAGGCCACACAGAAGTTGGAGGCGGAGGTGCCGACAGGACATATATCCACGCCATGGTTCTGTCACCTATCCGTATGTGCATGGCCCCATCTCTGCTCCCCACTCACAGCTCAGTCTTTCAGGTCTTGGGAGTAGGAACTAGACTCCGAGACCAGATCTACAAACAGGAAAGGGGTTAAATAAAAACTAGCTGTGGGCTGCCTTTGTCCCCCTCGCTCCCCCAGGCCTGAGGTTCCCCACCCCTGCTGTAATGATTGTACAGTGCCAAGTATGTGGCTGGCACTCTGCAAATACTTAATACGCTAACGGAGGCAAGTGACATGGGAATCCTGGTCACAAATGCTGCTTTTACATAGCCCAGTTACGTCAATCCCATCAGGCAGGAGTTGGGTGAAACCAAAGTTCATACAACTCCATTTCTTATCCCCTTGATCTTTGGATCGCGTTTCCACAAACACCAGCCTGGCGTGAGGAGGTACCTTCCACATTCCTTCTACCTGCTCCCACACAGTGGCATTTCATCCTACATAAAACAGCTCAGCCCTGCTTGACCCTGTACCATTGCAGACTCCTCTATGGCCAGACAGCTCAACGTACTTTTGTTTCAGCAAATAGCTGGAGCATTGCACATGACTCAGATAGGGGTGATCTCATCTCAGTCACCAAACAGCCAGCTTTTATCAAAAAGCTTTTTGTTAGGAGCTGTAATACCTCAGGAAACAGGCTCCATTTTACAGAGTTGGCACCAAGAAGAATCCTTGGAACAGTCACTTCTGCCACTCAAAAATAACCTTCATTCCCAGTTTCCACATTTCTCACCATTTAATAATCGCACCACAACTACAAAATGCTGCTAAAGAGTCATGCATGGCAAATAGACTTCTCACTCCAAACTGCATGGCTTTTGACCAGACGTTAATTCTTCAGGCAACACAATCATTTTGATTTGACCTACCATATTCTGTGCTGAAGGAGCAGCTGCTTCGCTGCCCGACCTTAGAGCAGAAGAGAGTCAGAGTTGAATGAGAAACTCTCTACCATGCCAGCAGGAGAGCAAAGTCGGAGAGGAGGAGAAAACAGAGATTGGAGTAAAGAAGGGCCTATTTGGCTACTCTGCTAAATACTCCAGACTCCTCACCTGTACCTTTGCGCGCGCGTGGGTTGCTTTAAGGAATGTGGTTTCACAGAAGCCACAGTCCAGCTATATCAATCCCATCCAGGAAGAATCATCATGAAGAAGTTGGGCAAACCCAAAGTTCATCCGGAACTCAGACATCTTGATTTATCTTCCACGTAAATTCGGAAAAGGTGCACACCTACTTCACTCAGACAGAGTCTCCAAAGCATTTACCAGATGATATGGTGCTTTGTTACATGCTACAGCGGGGGTGGGGAATCTTTTCCCCCCCAAGCGTCACTTTTTAATACAAGCTCTGTGGGTTTTATAGGCATTGGGGAAGTTTGTGTGCGATTAGGGCTGAAGCGGCACCAGCTGTTACCGCACCGCCATTCCATTCCGAGAACTCGGCACTTAATGTGTCTTGCCGCCAACTTCTCCTCCATATTTCCGCGATTCCGCATTAGCTGCTGCCAGCATCTGCAGATACGGCATGTCTGCAGTTTGTGAACACAAGCGGTTTTATGCCGCCTTCCACCACTGAGCGCAAGTCCCTGACACACTGTGATGCTGAATAATAGATCCTTGAATGAATGAACGAACTTAAGGTGACTCGGACCACCTGCTTCAGAGTTCGCTGCAGGGGCGTAGCCACCATGGCGCGGGGCGCATTTGCCACAACAAGGCAGCAATCAGGGCCGGTCCCAGGCATCTGCGGGAGCCGGGAGCCCTGCTCCTGAGTCCCAGAAGAGTCTCTCTTGCACCACCGGGGCACCACCTTTTTAAACAGCTCAGTTGTAACCCTGCAGCGCTGCTACACAGGGGGTGGGGGAGTCCCCCGTCCCCTCCTTCGCAGCGAATGTTGCTGCCTTGTAAACAAATTTCTTCTTCGAGGGGCTCCTTCCATTCTCACAAATGGGAGAATGTACCAAGCCTAGAAAGAGGCAGTGGGGGAATTTTCTAACAAAATGACACTCCATGCAGGTTGGATCTACAGCCTGGGAGGGGGGTAGCAG
>QEPC01015304.1:215264-236761 GCA_003113815.1 Sphenodon punctatus | reverse complement strand
CCCCAGCTCCTGTCTCTCAGATTGTAAGCCCTAGGGGCAGGGACCGTGTCTATTTTATTACTTTGTAAAGTGCCAGGTACACTGCTGGCGCTATATAAATGTTTGTTAATAATAAATAATAATAATAGAAGGGCGAATAGGTGGTGGTAATCACACAGCTAGCAAACAATTTGGGGATATAGTAGGGAAACTGCTTAGCAGGAGAAGGGGTACACAAAGGAACTGGGGTCACAGTATGTGACGTTCCACAATGTTTGGGTACACAGCTGACAGGGTCCGTTACAGACAGGGAGATAAAAGGGTTAGAACTATCGAGGAACTTGGTACAGAGGATAACAGAAATTAAAAATACAGTAACTAAGGTATTCCAGATATTTGTAGAGGCTGGAGAAATACAGGTCCTTGTAAAGTCCATTGCTTTTAGTATCAAAGTTTACAGATTTTTTTGTAGTGGCTGGAAAAATTTAGGTTTTTAAGTCCATTTTACAGCTGTTTTGTAAATGTCTGCTACATCTCTCTATTTATTTACCCCCCACCTGCCACCATGCTCTGTCCACTCTCACCAATTCTATGACCCCTCCTATATACACAACTGCTCTACATTTGCTTCGTTTGTATATTTCTACCGGCTATGCTACATGTCTGAGAAGGGCCCAAAAGCTTGCTTATTTCCCCTAACAATAGTTGGTCCATTAAAAAGATATCATTTGAGCCCCTTTGTCTCTAATATGGTGGAGAGAAAATAAGTCACCATCATTGGGACAACGTTTGCTCCCTCTGATATAAGGGAGAGAAGGCTGCATAGTCAAGGTCTTCAATCTGAAAAAAAATCATTGGCTAGGTCAGCATTTCCTGTGAGGGATGCACTCAAGCTGGAAGTACTAAGGAGGATGCAGAAAGGGCAACTCAGAATGACTGAGCCTTCACTAACTCATAGCCAGGCTGACAGGATGCACCACTGATTTTGCTGGCATGGAGACAGCTTTCAACACACAAGAAACTTACAGGCACGTTTTCACACAAAACATAACTTACCACAGAGTAAAAGCTGCCAAACACTTCCATCTTGTGCAACTGCTCCTAGTCCCAACACTTAGCATGGGGTTAATTCATCCAAGGAGGAGAAAACACACAAGAATGGCTAATTTCAAGTACACTACCTGGGAGTAGGCTTACATACGATTATCCATCCACAGATAAGCAGCGTTTCACATGAACATGGCTTAAGTCGGTCATTAGTAATGGCTGGCATCAGGAGCATAGCTAAGTGGGAATGGACCCTGGTGCAGGAGACGGAATGGGCCCTGCTGGGGCACTCCGCTCCAGTGTGTGTCTGCACTATGTACAGGGGGGAGCTAGGGGGGAATGGGCCCTGCTGGGGCACTCCACTCCAGTGTGTGTCTGCACTATGTACAGGGGGGAGCTAGGGGGGAATGGGCCCTGCTGGGGCACTCCACTCCAGTGTGTGTCTGCACTATGTACAGGGGGGAGCTAGGGGGGAATGGGCCCTGCTGGGGCACTCCACTCCAGTGTGTGTCTGCACTATGTACGGGGGGGAGCTAGGGGGGAATGGGCCCTGCTGGGGCACTCCACTCCAGTGTGTGTCTGCACTATGTACGGGGGGGAGCTAGGGGGGAATGGGCCCTGCTGGGGCACTCCACTCCAGTGTGTGTCTGCACTATGTACGGGGGGGAGCTAGGGGGGAATGGGCCCTGCTGGGGCACTCCACTCCAGTGTGTGTCTGCACTATGTACGGGGGGGAGCTAGGGGGGAATGGGCCCTGCTGGGGCACTCCACTCCAGTGTGTGTCTGCACTATGTACGGGGGGGAGCTAGGGGGGAATGGGCCCTGCTGGGGCACTCCACTCCAGTGTGTGTCTGCACTATGTACAGGGGGGGAGCTAGGGGGGAATGGGCCCTGCTGGGGCACTCCGCTCCAGTGTGTGTCTGCACTATGTACAGGGGCGGAGCTAGGGGGGGAATGAGCCCTGCTGGGGCACTCCACTCCAGTGTGTGTCTGCACTATGTACAGGGGGGAGCTAGGTGGGAATGGGCCCTGCTGAGGCACTCCACTCCAGTGTGTCTGCACTATTGCTGGTGCAGAGCTATATTAACTTTGGACTTCAGCCCCCCACCCCCACCCATCACTTCTGGATCTGCCCCTGTACAGGGCGCAGTTAGGTAGGAATGGGTCCTGGGGCAGAAGATGGAATGGGTCATGCTAGGGCACTCCACTCCAGTGCGTGTAGCTAGGTGGGAATGGGCATCCTCCACTCTGGGTTGGGGATTCTGCTGGTGTAGCATGCACCCCACTGCCCAGTGCCACCAGCATCCCCAACTGCTCTAGTCTTGAGGTCTCCCTAAGCTTGTCGTTTTGGGGGACTTCAATGCTGAAGCCGGATTGCATGGAGCGGAGCAGGAATTCATTGCCACCACGGGTCTGTCCCAGATAGTGGTTGGCCCAACACAAGAGGGGCAGCACACGCCGGACTTGTTATTTTGCACGGACCTTGAGTTCTGGTTTGTTTGGTTTTTTAACTACAAGTCAGCTTTCGCCATAATTCAATAAAATCAATACAAAAATACAACTGCCCAACAATGGGCTGGTAAAACGTACCATGCAAAACCAGAAAATAAGACAATTGCAAATTCGATTACTGTCAGCAAGACAACCTTTAACTCTATTTGCAAAATATTAGGGCTCAGAAGTCAAGCTTTCACATAGTTATCCTTAACCACAGTGTTTAGATGGGCTTAAAAAGGTATACTTGAATCCTGGTGCAACTGCAACTGATCCCTTAAGAAAAATACAGCAAGAGATTTGATCAGGCATACTGTAAAGCAGATTTAGGGTAGACAAATGCAGGAGACTAATACATAGGCTATCTATTGGGATTTTCCTCTTTTAACCTTGAGGTCTGTTGATACAGGGTGTTATAAGCTCACCCTTGCCACGGTTGGACCATTACCTCCTGTGGGCTGGCATCCTAGCGTGCATACCTGACCAAGGGGGTGTGGGATCTATTAGAATGGCCCACCCTTAGAAACCTATAGAACCAGATGGGTTGAGGGATTTACCTTTAGATCTCAATGGCTGCTCCCACGGATGACCTAGTGGCCTTTTGGAATGATTGGTTGGTGGAGGCCATTGATCTCACAATTTGGGGGACAGTGGCAGAGCCAGGAGTTAGGAATGGCCTGTCCAGTCCTAGTTTGTGGGATGAATTTCAGCCGGCGACACCTACTGATGCGACCGATGTGTTGGGGTATGTGTGGGTCACAACATGTGAATTAGATCCTTGCCCGTCTTGGTTGGTGAGGGCCAACAGGGAGACAATGGGGCCAGTGCTGGCAGGGGGTGGTCAATGCCTCCTTGAGGGTAGGATAGGGTACCGGACTGCCTCAAGGAGGCGGTGGTCTAGCCCCTTCTCATGAAACCATCACTTGACATTGACGCCCCAGCGAGCTACTGACCTGTCACTAATCTTCTCTTTTTAGGGAGGATTATTGAGTGGGTGGTGGCCAGCCAAGCTGCAGGTGCATCTGGACCACATCAGTTTTCTCGATCCCTCACAGTCTGGCTTTCGTCCAGGTTATAGCACAGAGACTGCATTGGTGGTCTTGGCTGATGACCCCCTGGTGGAACTGGATAAGGATCATATGACCCTGCTGGTTCTACTCGATCTGTCATCGGCTTTTGGATACCATGAATCATGAAATGTTGGTGACTCACCTGCGAGACCTGGCTGGGATGGACGGTACCATCTTACAGAGGTTCCGTTCCTACCTAGCAAACAGACCTCAACGGGTAGTGCTAAGGAATTGTTCAACATCCCCTGGAGGCCTCCCGTGTGGGGTTCCACAGGGCTCCATTCTGTCCCCTCTTATTCAGTGCGTATATGCTGCCACTTGGGGAGGTTGTGCACAGTTGGGGGGTCCATTGTCTTCCATATGCAGAGGATATCCAACCATCTTTCTTTTTCAGCTGACCCAGGCCCTGCGGTCTCGTTGCTTTCCCCGTGTTTGGCTGCTGTGGGGAACTGGATGAGGTCGAGCCAATTGAAGTTCAGTTCTGATAAGACAGAGATGCTGCTTGTGAGCAAGGTCAGTGATCGGAGGGAGAAAACTGCCATTATTTGGGGGGGGGTGTCACCCTCTGTTGGTTTCTCAGGTACAGAGCCTGGGGGTGCTCCTGGATTCACAGCTGCACCTGGATTTGCAGATGTCGGCTGTGGCCAGGAGTGCATTCCACCAATTACATCTGGTGAAACAGCTCTGTCCCTATGTCTCTCAAACTCCAATCTCACCACTATCATTCATCACCTCCAGGCTAGACTACTGCAATGCGCTCTGCGTGGGGCTGCCCACGATGACAGTTCAGAGGCTGCAGAATGCAGTGGCCCACCTGCCTATTAGGACGGGTCACCGGGAGCATATTACACCAGTATTTCGAGCGCTGCACTGGATGCTGACTGGCTTCCGGGACCGATTCAAGGTGCTGCTTTTGACCTATAAAGCCGTACACGGCCTGGGCTCCACCTACCCGACGGACCGCCTCACTCTCAGGGCCCTGTGGCAGCCCCTGCAGTCGCCAGGAAGTGCCCTCGTGGACATCCTGCGCTATCAGCAGACAAGAACCGACAGGTGGGCAGTCTCAGTGGCAGCGGTACCGTCGCCGTGGAACTCTCCCCCGGTTGAGGTCCGCCTTAGCACGTATCTTGCCTTCCACCGGCAGCACGTATCTTGCCTTCCAGCGGCAATACAAATCATGGGTCTTCCGCCAGGCATTTGGTGGGGGAGGGTGAGGGTGAAATGCGTTTAGCAGAGATTTCTTTTATATGTTTATTAGTTTTCAACTTTAAATTTTTAGTGTTGCGATATTGTTGGTTTTGGTCTTGATTGTTGTTCACCACCCCGAGCTGGCTGGCTAGATTGCTAGCTAGTTTTAAATAAAAAATAATAAAATAAAATTAAAAAGTAATATGCACTCTACATGTGTGGGGGCCCTGGTCAGGCTACACCCCTTGCTGTCTCCATTCGTAATCAGTCTCATCTCAAATGTAACCAAATACAACTTGCTTAATTTGTAAACTCTAAATGCCTAAAGAACAACCCATCTCATACTATTTTATCTGTCAAATGGTTACGGATAGTTCCTTAGCTTGTTTCCCTGACGCTGGAAGAAGGGGCTCAGATACTAAAATTCAGTGTAGCTTTGTTTAGAGAGTTATTTGCCTTCTGAACATGAAAGGCACGTTTGTTGCAATAGGTCACAACGCTTGCATCATGGCTGGAAACGTCTACTGACGAACAAGTCTTGCTGTATCTAGCAGACACTCAGAATCCCCCATAAGAAATGCCAAGATGCAAATGGACTACAGCAAAAAAGCAACTGCTCAGGGTTTACATCAGACTTGTAACACTTGTGCTTTCCAAAAGCCTAAGTGTGCCCTTCTACGTTGCCCCACATCCATGTCTGCTCTAGGTTTACACACCAGTAAGCTGAATTCTTGGCTCCTTGTTCCAAATTCAACGGAGTTTATATTTATTTTTAGTGTATTTGATTTTTAGCCTAGTCTTCCAAAAGGCTCAGGGCAATCATCATAGAATATATATAAAAATAAAACCCATAAAAATATCAATCATAAAAATCCAATTAAAACCACTCTGTGGACCTATCCTCAAAGGCTAAAGGCCTGGTCAAACAAATAGGTCTTCTATTGGCTCACAAAAACACTCAGGCTTTGGAGAGCCTCCAAGGGAAGGGAATTCCAAAGCTGTGGAAAAGCCACCCAAAAAGCCTCTCTGCATCTCTTTGCTGCGCAGACTTGGTGCAGTGATGGAACTTGCAAGGGGGGTGCCTCTCTGGACACCATTACCGTTTGATTAAGACCGATATTTACCTCTGCCCTCAGCTTAACTTCTACCATCACGGTTCAGTCCTCATGATTAACCATGTAGTGTAGTTTTCCACTGGGCGTGATTTTAGACAGGCACCATCCCACCCATCGTGCATGTTGCAGGACCACACCGGCATCTTAATTATTATTATTATAAACATTTATATAGCGCCAGACGTGTGACCTGGTGCTGCACAAAACATAGAAATAGACGCGGTCCCTGCCTATGGCTTACTATCTAAAGACAAGGAGGGGGAGACAGGGGGAAGGGACAGTGGGAGACAGGGGAGAAGACAAACAAACATTCAAACGGATGCGAAGTCTCTGGGGCGCATGCCTAGTTTGGTTACACTCAGGTTGGTTGCAGCCGTCTGTCGAGGACACTGGCACCTTATGCGGCCCTGCAACATGCATGATGGGGGTGGGGGGGGAGCGCTTGTCTTTAAAAAAAAAGACACACACCCCCCCCAGGACTTGGGTTTGGAAAAACAAGTTACCAAAAAATCCAGCATACGCCTATATGAAAGTGAAGCAATATTATAATGGGAACATTGACCTAAGATCCCAACAGCATGGGGAAAAAAATCTACAGATGGCATGACGACTCTTGGGGTCCTGAGCCACATTTTGGGAACTTCTGCTCTAGTTTATATAAAGTACACTAGCTTATTTATACAAATATAGGCATATAAATTCATTTTGGGAGAACTAGGAAGAGTTGCACACACGACATGGAACGACTTCCCCAGGTTTAAGGAGGGATGTTCTATTATAAGAGTTCTGTCTCATTTTATCTTGTATGCCAGCACAACTGAATACCATCCTGCATATTCATTTGCTATTATAATTTTTCAATATACGGAAGTAAGAAGAGCCGATCGCAAATTACATTCATATAACAAAAGCAAAGGAACCCTTTATTCATTTAACTTATTGGAGCCATGCTGAATTGAGCAATTTTGTTGAATCGCTAGAGCTGATTAGATCTACCCACATGAAGGTTCACCAAGAAATGGAAAAATATTTCTGCAATACCCTCCCACTCCCCACATCTACTGCATTTAATTCGGCAGAAAGGAAAATTAGCGACTTTCACTTTGGTGAGACGTTTCTAACCTTCAGTTTGGCTAGCCTAGTAGCCCCAGGGATGAAAGGTTCGAGTTGTGGACTTTGCAGAGAATCGTTGGGATTCAATAGGATTGGTTTTCAGTTCTGAAAGTTATTCTCACACATCCTGGTTTTAAGTTCTGCAAGAAGAGGAGAAAAAAAAGATTACTAAGCTTGTTAGGCCTAACCTAATCAACATCCTTCACCTGACAACCTTGAAATTGAAGCCAGCGACAACCATCCTACAGGTATGCAGAGTTCGTTTGTCCTAAAAAGACAATTTCAACCACTAAACTCAGACTGGAACATGTTAGCCAAGGATGGACCGAAGATCTCTCATTTTATTACATCAGCACATAGGAGAAATTAAGCAGAATTAAGCTTGTCATTGAAGTGCACGATTTGGGCAGATAAAGCCAGCGCAGTCAACCAGTTTAAGTACAAAAATAAGTTTCTGAATTATGCAAGTCTGCAGCTCACAGGAGAATGTGGTTCGAGGTTCTCCCAAAATCAGAGCAGCATTAATGCCAAGTACTGTTTACATTAGCAGTGTGCCTCTCAGTTCCACGTAAGAGAGCATCTTGTCTGTGGGATACAGCGTAAACAAAACTAATACGATTGATGCAAGCTAGACCATCTGTGAAATGGTGTTACAGGAGAATAAAAGCAGTGGGCATTTAGGAGCAGACAAGTGCAAAATGGTGAGCATGCTTTTGTTAAGTTCAATAGAGTCACTCTTGACGCGTACATCAGACTATTTCCCCTCAATAGGATACAACAGTCACCCTCCCACTCCCCAAATGCAAAAATCTTCCTTTTCCACAGAAAGCAGAGACAAGGACTGAAACAGCATGAAAAGCAAGTGAGATGGGTTTAACGAATGCTTCCAATGCAAGAATGTGTGGGGGCTACAAGCTCAGGCATACACAAATATGATCTTGCAGCAGCCTGGCATTTCTCCCAACAACTGAGAACACAGCAGGGCTAATTTTATGTTATACTATGCTAATCACTTGCTAATAAAGAAAGAATAATCTAGTGCTGGATTTATGCTGTAGTTCAGAGGAGTCAAGCACCCGGCATGCCGAGTTTTATCAATGTCGCCTACGTGGCATATTCAGATTCAGCTGAACCTAAGCCTTCATTAGAAGGAATTAAAAATGTGGATCAAGTGCAGCAGATAGCAGTAACTTTAACACTCTAAAAGATTAGCATCACTGTTTTAGTTTATCACCAGCAATGTGCCCAGCACTGAACAGTCATCATCTGACACAGGTTCCTGCTCCATGGGGCTTACACTATGGGATGGACAGAGGAGCAGAGACAAGGGAGAGAGGAACGTAGGGAGAAACAGAGATCCATTCATGAAGCTGAGAAGTTGCAGGTGCTTTGCTTAGTTACAAGGAGCCCGAAAATAAGTCGTTTTAAGACAAAGCATCAGTGAGCAATCTCTGGGGTGAAGCCTGACAAAGTAGTAGGGTTTTAGGAAGGTTTGTAGGTCAGAAGGGAGCAGGGTGGGTGTGTTCAGGAGGCAGTTCTAGGCACAGGGTGCAGCATTGGAGGAGACACAAACAGTTTAGGAGGCAAGAGAGGCTGGGGGCAGGAAGGGCGGTGGTAGATGGGAATGTAGTGACAGATGAAGGGCGATCACGAGGAATGGGCTGCGAAGAGTCTTGCAGGTAAAGGTGAAACGAGTCTTGTGCTCAGTGAAAGGTGGAGAGGGAGCCAGAGGAGGGGGTGAATAGTCACAAAGCTGAGACATCACTACACAGGCAAGATGGATGACCTTGGAAGGAGAGGGTTGAATACAAGTCGGAAGGTCAAGGTAAGGGGTGGGGGTCAATAAAGGAGGTTGCAGCAGTCGAGACAAGAGACGACAGGAGCATGGAGTTGGGCAGAGGTGGGCAAGTGGCGGCTCATGAGTTGCAGGCTGCCCTCGGGCACCTGTATTGTGGCTCTTGCCCAAGGCGACTGCCTGGGGGGGGGGGGATCCATGAGGCTCCCTCAGGAGCAAGAGAAGCAGAGCTGCTGTTTCCACTGATGCTGCCAGAGCTTCCGGCAGCAGCGTAGGGGCAGTATGCTCTGAGCCACTACTGCCTGTGCCTGAATCCACTGGACTGACTGGGACCCAGAGCTTTGCTATGAGGGGGTTCGGGGATGGAGGAATCCACATGGCTGTATCCTTGGGACAATTGGTGGTGTAGCTCTCTGCAATATGAAAGTTTTGGTCTGTGGAACTTTGGCCACTTCTGGACCCGAGTTTTGGCAGTGGGAGTAGAGCTGCATTTTACTGGGCTTAGAAGGAAACGCTGACAGGTCACAGCAGTTGTGAATGGGGTGCAAAGGAGAGGGAGGAGTCTATGTGCCTGGGGAACAACAGGCAGGATGGCACAACCACCGAAGGAAAAAGAGGGAAGAGCGAGCAGACTGATCTTGGAGGGAGGAAAGAGGAGAAGTTTGTCAAGTTTAACATGTCCCAGACTGGCGAGACATCCAAGCGGAAACGTGGGACGGACAGCGATGCAAGACTGGATGCAGGAGGAGAGAGTGGGGTGGACTCGGCATATGGGCAAGTGGAAGCCATGAGATTCTATCAGTTTGAACAGGGAAAAAGTGTAAACATGGAAGAGAACAGAGCCTTAAGGAACTCCGACCAAATGAGGAAGGAGGTACCAGTAAGTGAGATGCTGAAGGAGCAGTTAGAGAGGTAAGGGAACCAGGGAAGAGACTCGAGGAGGGGTTGCCAGCTGTGTCAGAGAAGTCAAACCGGAATCAAGATAGACCAGCGGCCCTTCGATTCAGCTCCGGAGTCGTTAGCTATTTATTACATTGCTGATCATTTTACCAGATGTAGCGGGGTGGGTGTCAACACAAATAGGAAATAGATACTGCTAAAGAACACAGGATGAAATTGACTAAAAAAAGGACAATATTACAAGGCATTTAAGAGTATTTTCTCACTGAGTGATGAATGTGGACTTAACACATTGAACAAGCAATGCCTAAAAACCTAGCTGTTCACCAATGCCTTATCCCACCTCATCTTAGCGCAACCTTATTAACGGTCGGCTGCACTTCTATTGTGCTTGTGTGGTACAAGGAAACCTTGCCCAATAAGCAGGACTCAAGACTGCCAGCAGAAGGTTCCATGGGGAAGTGGAACCAACTCCTGAAAGGAGAATCCTCAATTGGTAGAGAAGGCCTTCCTCGGACATCACTTATTTGAAAGGCTTCTCAATAAGCCAGTCAAATATGCAGCTGAAACTCTTTAGGGGTGGTAACACTGGAGATAAATGAATTACCAGAACTCCAAAAGCCTCTTAAAGCTTCCAACTGGACACACACATTACCCTGGGGGAGTAATAAATTCCCGTGTTTGAGATTTCCCTTTGAAACAGGAAGTTAATGTTTCATAACAATCCAAGACGCCAATACTACACCCCGCTATAATTACCTTCTTCTCACTGCTCCCATTGTTTCGCTCCTTTGCTGTTCAAACCCCTCCCATCACCTTTCGCCACAACTTCAAATCCTTCATTCTACCTTTCATACCACAGGCCATCTCAGATATTTCCTCATGCTGCCAAGATAGCATCCCACATGACTTTACTCCAACTCCTTTGATAGCCTGCTCTTCCATCCACATACAATACCTGCAAACTCCTTGAACTTAAAAAAAAAAAAAAAAAAGTGCCTTTATACTGAAACAAATCAGAGCAAATTGCTTATTTCAAGCAAAACAGAGATTGTAACTTCACCCTGTGCAATTCAACTGTACTGCACATGTTTACATAGTCAAATCCTCAGTAAAGAAGCCACGTCTTCCTCACTTACTGTACAGACTCTCATCAGCTCTCAGCAAATAGTAGCAGTGCTTTATCCTGGAGGGCATTTTTTGTTTTAAAATGTTTGAATAAACTCGCTAAGCAGCATTTGGAGACAGACAATGAGTAACTAAGGTGGGCCATGGTTCAAGTGGTAGAGCGCATGCTTTGCATGTATAAAGGTCCCAAGTTCAATCCCGGGCATCTCCGATTCAGGATCTCTGGTAGCACGTCTGGGTGAGGCCTCTGCCGGAGAGCCAGATTTGAAACCCTGCTGCTGTGTCATGTTGTGACAATACTGGGCTAAGATGGACCATTGGTCTGACTCAGTTAGGCAGTTCCTTAGATCCTTAACCGGGGAGACATCCGGGCAGATGGCTGCTCAGACAGGTGTAGTAGCTGAAGTAGATGCCATGGGATCACAAGAGCTAGGGAGTAAGACACTCCCTCTAGTATGGAAATGGGTGAAAGCAGCAAAGGGAAGAACCAATTATGGAATGTCTTCTGTGCAAGGAGAGGTTAGGGCTCTTCAGCTTAGAGAAGTCTGAGGCGAGGTGTGATAGAAGTTTACAAATCATGAATGCTGTGGAAGTAGATAGGGGGCTGTTCTTTAACCGCTCGAAATAAAAGAACCGTGGACACCATCATATGAAATTATCTGGCAACAGATAAACACAAAGTTGGTTTTTCCCCCCACTCAATTTACAAATAAGCCTGTGGAAATCAATGCAGTGGATGTTGTGAAGGTGAATAGTGTAACTGTTTTTTTTAAAAAGGAATGGATAAGGTCCTAGAAGATAGGAACATTTGTTGGGCTCATCTCCTGGCCATCTTGATGCATCTGGGAGTGAATAGCATAGCAATAAATCAATTCTATTATGAATAATTATTACAGACTTCTCTAAAGCAACCAAGGCTGGCCACTGCTGGAGGCAGGATGCTGGTCTTAGCTGGACCACAGGTCCGACCCTGGACAGCATTTCTTATGCTCGTATGATTGGATGATTAAACCAAGCTTAGGTAGGCCTAGTGGAGTGAAGCACAGTATTCGATATTCATGGCTATTTACTTGATAAAACCATTTCCTGATACAACTTTTCATGTCTGCCTCACTGAGGCAGCAACATGAATGAATCGATCATTAATGGATCCCTCCATCACAGTAAAGGATTCTAGCAGATCTTGCAATAGGGAATAGCCAGCAGTTCAGGAGACGAGACCCGTGACAATTGCCAGACGACTGGTTCCATCCAGGCCAGCATCCCTTCTGCAGCCGCCGCCAGTATCACGTACAGAAAAGGATGCAATAATTGCTCAAGCCAATAACCATAACCCATGTACTCAAAAAGGTTCCTGTGTCTAGAGCAGTAACCAACAGGCTTGAATTCATTCTTTGAAGGACCCTGCGCAGCCAGAATGTTTGCCAACTCTCACCAACAGAAGTTGTTCCAATCAAAGATCATCCAAGCTACTCGGTCTCCATTTCTTTGAAAAAGTCATGCAAAAAAGTTAGCTCATGTTTCTCCTCTCAACCCCATAGGAGAGTACAACCCTCTAAGTTTAAAAAAAGAAATCGACACATTTAAAGGAGTCATGCAGAAGCATGTGTGATGGAAAAGATCACAAGAGAATATTTCTCTAGTGCCATTCTACGGCACTTTCAAGAACATATACGTTTTTTCTTTAATTGCCAAGTCAACATGACAATCTGTTGATAAAATACCCAATCCCAGAAGCAGAACAACCGTCAGCTGGACATATTTGGTTTCTCAGCATCCTATAGGCTTCATGCAATTAGCATGAGTACATTTCTTTATAACCGTAGATGCCAATCTTCAGATGACAGACTGCATCCAGAAACATTCACCTGAAGCTCAGAACAGAGCAGCAAGTTCATGCTTTAACAGAGGGTGCATGAGTTTAAAATTAGGTTGAAGGGAAAACAAGCCAGTTACATCAACCACCATTAATGCAGATATATAAGTCCACAAATCCAGTCATTCACCAATCACACCAGTGCAAGCTACTAAGAGGTTCACCCCAGGACAAACATGTAATCCCCAGTGTGACACATGATCCTATTGCTCTGTGTACTCTGCCTGAATCCGGATGGCTAAAACATGCACTTTACCTAAAGGATGAACGAAAATCCAGCAGTTCATCCCTTAGAGCTCACATAGCATCAAAGGACCACCAAGTACTGCAATCTGTCATGCAGAGCATTTCCAAACATTGCCATCTCAGAAAGACAGACTAGAGGGCAAAAACGGATATGGATATTTTAGGTCTTAGGCTGGATGCAAGATTATGGGATTCATGTCAGCTATGAGCACAGAGAAAAATAGAGCCTTCCGAAAAACTAAAGCAGGTTCCATTACAAAAGATGAAGGTATCCAAAAGACTAGAATGCACTTTGCCTTAAACATCCATTTGTCCAAGTGGGCTCTACAGTCTAGGAGAAAGCAGCGCTGGTTACCTGCATCATTTTGCAGTACCATAAATAGCACCATCTGGTGTAGGCACCAACTACCATCACACAACAAAAATGCATGAAATTTCATTTAATGGAGCTAAAAAAAAATTTAAAAATCTGGTAACTACAAATGCATGGTTTAAGCATTTATCAGCTGAATGTTAATGTTTCTCATATTTCAATAAATGGCTTGCACGTATACCTCAAAGAGATGTGAAGAGCTGTATTCTAATTTTAAAAAGTTTGCATGAGTTTGTGTAAAAATATAGGAACCACCATTTTCTGATCATGTCACAAGGCTGGAGATATCCTACTAGGAGGAAAAAGACAGTAAAATGGAACCGATTAAGATTCTCTGGCTACGTTCGGACCATTTCCAACAAGAACATGAATGTTTTGCTCAAGAGCATGGATTGCAGGAAGGTATTCTACATCACGCCAGCAAAGGGATTAAAAACCATCCTTGCACACAGCTCTACACACCCCTTCAAGCTATATGCGCAAGCCATTTATTGAAATTATGAAAAATATTAACATTCAGTTGAGATAAATACTTAAGCCATGCATTCAGTTACCAGATACACATCTTAAACTTGCACAACCCATCTTTGCAGTGTTTCTTAAATATTTAAGCAGCAATTTGAAAAATCCATTTTCCTCAAGGCGCCCGAGCTAATTTTGGCACATTTTAAATGCTGAACCTGTGATTCAGCTAGGTCAGCATCCTTACAACTGGAAATGTGACCCAATTTGATTTTTGTCTTCCTAGTCTGCAGAGATACAAAGTCTCCAGGGACTCTGCTGCTGTTTATAGCTTTTAAGAGACAGAGCACAGGCTGCAAGACACTCTGGTCTTTTTCATTGTTAGACAGGATTTCATATGTACAAGGCCGAAGTAGAAAAATTAACTCCCAATAAAGATTTAGCTTAACGCAATCAATCCGCTCTGAAGTAGTTTTCAGTTCACTGTGGGGTGGCTGTTTACAATATGCTTGCCCGGGATTAAGGTCTGCATTCATGCCATGTATTCATTCCACTCATTCACATCAATGAGAAGCGTACCCTATGGTACCTGCCTAAGTGGAAGATAAAAGGAGTCTATATTGCCAAAAAGTAATTGAATTGCTATTGTGTATACACAGCTCTCTGCTACACAGCAGACTAGTTCAATCACCTGTTACACACACACACACACACCACTGCTGAGTAAAGTGACCCTACTAAGCAAACCTGGCAGCAGCTAGGAAAGATGGAGAATTTGAACAATTCTGTTTCGTCTTTCCCAGCAGCAACAGAAGCTGTCGGAGACAGACCACATCCAAGAAGCTGGGGGTGTGGGAAGACCAAGAATGGGTCAAGTCTCTCCATGTAACAGTCAGGGAAACTTACCAAAGGGAGACAAGCCACTCCACAAATTCTGGAAAGGGGCAGAGACTCAAACACAATTGCAGATGTTTTTATTTTATTTTTTATTTCTGTGCAGTACTGCCTACCGGTCTTAGTCATGCTACGGGGCCCCACTGTGCAAGACAATGAGACTATACTAGTCAACATAATAGGCCTTGGTCTCAAAACACCAGCTGCCTAACTACTTCCATGTTTTTATACAAAGAAAAATTTGAATTGTTGCTAACATCTCATTTCAAACAACGTTCAGCTCAATTCAGTCAGTCACATGCTTTGTGTGTTACAGTAAGTAGCAGAGACTCTTTCTGGTTATCGAGGCAAAGGCTCAGCTCATTCAGCTATGAGTTCACGCTCCTATTTGGAAAAACAGGAGGAAAAGATCAGCACACACACACACACACACACACACACACACGACTTGGGACTCTAGATTCTTACAGCAACTCAAAACCAAGCCATACAATTGTAGCTCTGATAATGCAATCTGTGGCCTTAGGAAACAACCTCCAGCTCGTCTAGCATAGGCACCAGATGCACTACCCAAATAGAAATTTCACATCTCTTCTTATTCTATGCCACTCCCTATTGGAAGAGACCACAAGCTCCACCGTGGACCCAGTAGCAGACTCGTTACTGAACTTCTCCACATGTGGGACCTGTCACAAGATGAAGCCAACAGGAAAGCTCAGAATTATCAAGGGTGGGAAAGCCTTGTAGTAGCAAACTCCTTTTGAGAATAGCTAAACGTGCTAGGATGGTAACAGCACTGGAAACCCAAACATCAGTGACCTGTCAGCGGTCACCAACATTTTTAATTACTGTGTGATCGACCCACAATGAGACTCATGTTGCAATCACCAGTGGAAATTAAATGTCGTTACCTAGACAAAGCTCTGCAAAGTTTCCTTAGTGTAGACATGGATACAAAACCCATCCTCCTTTCCTGAAGCCTGCAGAGCGTTTGTCTAGCTTACTGGGCTAAAGTATCAGACTCCTAAGCAGCTGTCTCTTATACACATCTAGATGTGTATAAGAGACAGGGTGTAGCCTCTCTGGCAGTGTCTCTCTAAGATCAGGGTTTGAAATGTTTACCAAGCACCCTCCTGTGAATTGTGCAGACACTCACATGGTGCTGGCAGGTACAAGGTTTGAGGGTTTTAGGGGGATGTCAGGGAGGGTTACACTTCACAGTACAGTCCTAACGTATGAAAAGTCTTAATTATTTTAGAACTTAAATACTATTTAATCACCACACTAACAACAACATCTGTCCATAATCCTTTGATCTCAAAACTCCGGAGTTGCCAAGCTTACTCTCCATCGTCTCAGGGACAATATTCATACTTCTCCAGCCTGCTCTCGAGTCCTACCGTATTGTAATTTCAGCTACCATCCTTGAGCAACTCCCCCAGAACAGCTGACAGTGCTATTGTGGGGCTAAGAAGCATTCTTCATACTTCTGTAGAATTAACATTTGCAGAGCATCCAACAATTCATTTCACTGACCTTTTCTGCCCACTGAAGAATTCTACTGCACATGCACATCACTATGTATTAGATCTTGGAAGAGGCTTCTAAACTGCAGGAAACCAAAGAATTTTTGCCAAATGGAAATAGTATCTTCAGTCTGCCTCCAACAACAGCCTGCTTAGAAAGCTTCCTCAAAAAATAATAATTTAAAAAAATCAATTGTGCTTTAACAAAATTTAAAACCCTATTTATAACCAAAGCCACTTCCCTGCTTTATGCTTTTACCCTTCTCCTTTGAAGATACCCACCCACCCCCATTTTAATGTAGTTTTGGTTTCATTAAAACACAAGCCACAGTATTCATACCTACCTGGCACTGTAATCACCTTTACTGCAGCAGGTACCCTGCATTTCCTTGGCAAAAAAAAACAAAAAAAAGCAAGGTTGTTCCTCGTGGAAGAGTCATCAACTTACAACCACTAGAAAAGCATCAGGGTTAGAGCCGAAACGAGCACCTGCAAAAACGGATATACCAACAAATTTCCGGTACTCGAATTGACCCGCCAACCTCAGGTACTGATCAGCACCCGATTACAACCCAATTTGGGTATACAACATCCCGGAATGTCAACTTCCAGACCCGATTTTTCAACTTCCGACACCTATTTATTGATATCAGTCCCGGAAAATTGACTTCCAGTTCCGGAAAGTCAACTTCTGGTCCCATTTTCTTGGTTTTCCATCCCAATATACTGATCGGTAATTGGAGGGGAGGAAAATTAAAAGTCAGTGGTGGAAGTTGCTGATTTTTCCAGGTATCTGGGTCCCTAATCGGTACTCAGGAAGCCCATCAAGTACCTGATGTGGTACTTGGAAATGTGGGCATTGAGCCTGTGTGGTGTAGTGGATAAGGTGCTGGACTTGAAGCCAGGGTTCAAATCCTGCCCCAGTCTTGAAATCACTGGGTGGCCTTGGGCAAGTCACAGCCTCTCAGCCTCAGTTCCCCATCTGTAAAATGGAAATGTGCGTCTTTCCCTGTGTTGCCCTCACCCTTGTGCATCTTAGATTGTAAGTCCACTGGGAGGGACCTGTCTCCAAAAATCAGTGACTAAAGTGCTGCATACACCTAGTAGTGCTGTAGAAGTCATTAGTAGTACCACCACCACCTACAGGTACTAAATGAAGTACCTGTTTCAGCTCTAATCAGGGTGTAAGTCCCAAAGCATCAATGCACACTTCTTGAGGAGGTAAGAGAGTAACACCCTCTCCATGTCCCTTCTTGAGTACTGAAGAAATGGCAATATCCAACGCCAAGTCTGCTTGTAGAGACTATTTAGAATTTTAAAATTCATATTAGAGCTATAAAAATCAAGTCCAGTTTTGCAATTTTCTAGAATGTAACTGGCAAACGAATTACATGAAAACAGTTCAGCTTTTCAAAGGAAGAGTTCAGAATTTTATCTTCCAGTCTAAGTTGGAAATGCCACAATGAATTATTCATTGACTTAATGACAACCATAAAAGTCAATGTAATGCACAAACATACCGTAAGTAACCCTTGCTTTTATTTTAATGCAAAAAGCCTTTACTTTAATTATATGTGATTAAATGCATTTTGGACAGATTTATTCTCTGTCTGACCAGTGGTTTCATTTAGTCATAAATTTGGCATGTTTCTATCAGGAGTAATCTTATAGAAAGATTAGTCCTACATTTACTAGCTGCAATTACTGGCTAATGGAAGAAGCACACTGGCTCAAAGCTACAATAGCAACAGAGAGGCAGCTAATAGCAGCCTCCTCTTAGTAGCACGGGGGGGGACCCACACGTCTAAGAAATTCAGATCTGCGTTTGTGGCCCAAGCCCATTTACTTGCTAGAGAACGAGGCAGCCACAAGGATGCCACAGAGGTTGGGACCTCAACTGTAATTATAGCTTTGGCCAACAGAATTAAGGACGTCAGCATTTTTTGTAAGAAATCCAGAAATTAAGACTATGGAATTCATCTGTTTAAATCAAGACTTTGGTAAGCTGGTATACCATCTTTAGAAGAAATAAAACTAAGTTTGTTTGTGGAGGAAAGCTGCTATGTTTGTAACAACAACAAGAGCAGCAGCACCCAAGTCACCTGAAATAAGACACAAATTTATGGCTGTCTTCATTAACATTCTCAACATGCTTGTGGGATGAAAGATTAAATAGTGAAGCAATTAAAAGCAAGAAAACTGCAGAAATGAAGATCTAGCTGTGATGCTATGGCAAGCCAGCAGGACAAGTGCCATCAAAGCCCTAGAAAAATATACACACACACAAGGCAGCAAAGGAGCTGGCACAAAAGAACTGGTTAAAGGCAATCGTTGAACCAGTCTCCAAGAAAAGGAAATCCTGCTGACCTTATGGAGGTCTAAACTTATTGCCAGTGCTGGAAAGAAAAATCAGTAAAAGCAACTGTCTGATTAAAGCCAGTTTTAAAGAAGCAGTAGGTGAGGAACCTCACTACTAGACCAGGTCAAAGCCTTGACCAGATAGCCACACGTCTGCAGAAGATAAACAAAAAGGTGAGAATGGGGACTAAAGCCATTTGTTTTCATCAATTTTATTAAGGCTTTTGATTGTGTTTGGAAAGACACATCATAGAAAGCAGAAAACTATACTGAGCCGCAGGTAAGATAACTGCAGTTATGAACGCTACATATGAAGACTCACTCATGCAGTGCTGTAAGAACGGGTGGAAAAGCAACTAGCGGAAGCCAAAGTCTGGTGTAAGACAGACATGGAACCATCATTGTTCCTTAATATCCAGTTTATGACCACCACCAAGTTGGACGGCACACCACTGGATGACCTAAATTTAAGACAGTTTAATGCAGACAGCATTGTTCAGCCAGCCAATTCTTCTGAACTATACTCTTTGCTACCTTGGGAAATTGGNTCAGGCCAGCTGAACCCTACCCGTTAGATCAGGGCCCAGAATGAGGCAAATACCGTTTTGTCACATGTCGTCAGATGGGTGGGTGTGTTTAGAATTCAAGCGTCAGTATTTTCTAGTGATGTGATGTACAAAACAGTGGCTCTTCAATGACTAGCAAGACTGTGTTCAACTTGATTCCCTACAGCTCCACTGAGGAATCTTTTAAATTAACCTTGTGTGGCTAAAAATGGCTGAAGCCTTGTCTGTTTCTGTGCCCAGTACAACATAATAAGTTGGTTGATATGGCAAAGACATTGCTCAATAGGTCACCGAGGGCTCAGTTGTAAGTTGATACACATTCATTGCAGGCTTGAGTTTACACAGTATTGGTATTGAATGCTGAACCAGGGTAGTAAGTGATGATCGGTTCAGGAAAGACAGGACAGTCTGCATTAATGTAGCCACCACTGCACAGCCATCACGTCTCCGATGAAGGCAGTGGCATAATCTCATAATTTTATACAACTGCTCATCACCCTAGTATAAGTGTGCCTCCTTGTAAAAAGAGAGGGAAGCAAAGTGGTTCAAATGATCTCTTTTATTGGACCAACTGCTGTTGGTGGAAATAAGCAAGCTTTCAGGCCACAGAGCCCTTCCTCAAGCATGTAGCATATAGCCAGTCAGAGATATAGAAAACTGAGCAAATACAGGGCAGTATATAAAGAGGCAGGAACAGGTGGGGTTAGATAAGTGAGGGGAGTATATGGATAGGGAAAAAAGCACCAGACATAAAAAGCAGAGGTCTAAACAGGGCTGTTAAGGATGTGTAGAAGACAGACATGAGGGGGAACAGCCATGGTCAAGTGAAACTGCATTAGAAAGGATCTGGGAACACAGAATCTACATAGGACAGGGTCTGTGGGTGGCAGAGAGGGAGACATCGAGTTAGGAATAATAATATAGAATACGAATGAACTAGGTATATAAGGAAGCAGTTAAAGTGGGGTTAGATAAGGTAAGTGGTGGCGGGTTTAAAGTGCCAGATGTTTAAAACAGAGCTGTTACGGATGTGTATAGGTGTAGGAGATAGACAAGGCTAGGTGAAATGAAATCACGGAAGGAACTGGAGAAGCAGTAACAAGGTCGACTCTACATACAACAGGGACTGTGAGAGGCAGAGAGGGAGACAGAGCTAGGTAAATTACAAAGCAACCTAAACAGAATATGAAAAAGCTTGGTAATGGCAGTTAAAAAATGCAGAAGACTGTAAATTACAGATTTTGGTAGTGGCTGGAGAAATTTAGGTCCTTGTTGAGACAGGTCATAGACAGCAGTCTTGTTTGGAGAAGTGACTGCCCACTGCGGAGTCAGTGGCTTTGTTTGAAGTTGTATGTCTATGTGAGTTCATACATAGGTCTATGGGCAGAATTAGTATATCTACCCCTGAACCAGTTTAGATTTGCACCGACAATGCCAGCTCTCTATCTTCAGATCCCTCAATACCATCTAAAAAGTAGCCATAACACTCTTGTGATTCTCCCAGTTGGAGTCTAGTATGCAGGAGGGTCGTTGGCGTAGAACTCCCTTAGCACAAAGGTTATGTCCATGCCCCCAGAGGAAGGTGGAGGATATCCCACATCTTTTGTGGGAATGCCCCTTGTATGCTTTTGAAAGAACCAAGTGGTTGAGTCTGTGGGCGAGGGGAGATGAACCGTCTTCCTTGCACGAGAGGATGGTGCATTTCCTTTCGGAATGGACCAAAAAGTCTGTATTCAACCTTGCGAAGTTTTTGTGTGCTGCTCAGCTAAAAAGGAGAATTCAGGTTAATAAGAATCACCCAGAACTCTCCAAACTTGGAGATCATTGAGGTAACCAGGAGACAACCCAATTTTGACATGGCACGTTGTATTATTATGTCTGTATGAGATTGGGGCAATTTGCACTGTTATTGGGGATAAGGAGTAACTGGGGTAACCTTTGTTAGGAATTTTTCAAAAGGAGAGTCTTATATACAGGATATATTTTTTTTAGACCAAAGATAATCCACAGAGCAAACTAAGTTACTCATGTAGGTGAACTCGTATAATGATCTTTGAATAATTGTTTTTCATATTTTATTTTGATTAAAGACGTATGCATTTGTCAAGTTGCATTATCTATGAAAGATGTATTTCTAATGGATATGTTTTCTCATATGTTATGAGATTGTAGTTTTTCATGTGAAATTTGACCCATATGGGTCGTAAATAATTATCATCATCATCATCATCGGTCTATGGGTTGTTGAGTTTTACCAGCCTAGCTTCCATGGGGGCATTTGGTGCACTGAACAAAATACGCCTGCAAAATCCCAAAATGTAGCATATCTGCATTGAATCTCGAATGGTTTTCAAGGGGGGGGGGGGG